>JBBPCX010000016.1:5347912-5368173 GCA_037974365.1 Hydrocynus forskahlii
ACACACACACACACACACACACACACACACACACACACACACACACACACACACACACACACACACACACACCATATTGTTCTCCAGTTAGTCATATGACAGTGTAATCTTGCCATGGTTTAATGGTTTTGTGAGTGTAGCTGGCTCATACTGATTCAGCTACTTGTTATTTTATGCGGATGCGGCCTATTGTAAGGTACTCTCTTCTTTGGGAATGGTGCTTTTTGGGGGGTTCTTTTGTGTGTACTTTATTAGCCCATTGATTGCACACTTTGGACCACTGCCAGCCACTGGCTTGGATACCCTGGACTTTGAGCGCTGATTGGTTTAGTGAGGGCTCTGTGTGTGCTGATTGGTTTTGGTTTGCAGCTCACCCCCTCATTGGCTACACTTCCTAATCTGTGAAAGGTGAAGTAATGCCAAAACCACAGGCTTGCTTGCGGGAAAAAAATGAGATGTGCCTCTCTTGGGATGTCACCTTCCGTTCCATCTTCCTTCTTTCTTTCAGATAGACAGCCATGCCTGAAAACATATGGACATGAGGAGTGTCAAAATAATTTTATCCCTCATTTTTTGAGGTTGGACTACTTTGTGCGGTTAAATGGGACAGATCTGTCACATCTTTTCAGGTTGCTATAGGTCTTTCCCAGGTAAATCAAAATGTTTCTGTGGTTCTAAGGACATAAGAACCCAGTGGACTGTGTTTTGATCTTCAGAGCGTTATGCAAGTTCCTTGGACTTCCTATCAAGTTTTGAGTTTCTACCTTCTAGATCAACCAAGTTTTCAGCTTTCACCTTCTGGAATGACCAAACTTTGAGGTTCTACCTTCTAGCGTGATCAAGGTTTGAGCTTTCACCTTCTGATCAAGATTTCCAAGTTTTAAGCTTCTGTCTTCTTGAGTGTCCAAGTTTTGCAACAGTTTGAGGGTCCTCTGTATTTTCTTTTCATATATCTTGGTCAGCCAAGATTCTTGAGCACAAACAAATTAGCCAAGACTGTCAAACACACACAAAGACTCACATAAATCAGTTCTGAGGCAAGAAAATTGTGTGTAATTGTCTCTGGGTGCCCTGTATTGCTGTCTCAATGATTTCTCCAATGGAAGTTATCCTCAACCTCATAACACCAGACTCCTCTCCATCCACCTCTCCAACCAATACAGTAAGTACTCCCTGAGTATATGTGTTAGAATGCTTTCAAGAGATTTCACCTTGTGTTATTATGTAAAGTGGCTATTTTTCTAATACAGTAAACGTTCCAAGAGCACCCGAGCATAGTGAAAAACCGTGAATATGTGATATGGTAAAAAATGTCTAAACATGCCTATTTTTATAGTGTAAACCCTAACTATGCTCCCAAATGTGCTCCCATTACTCACATTAATTCCATTTTAAACTGTAGACTGTACGGTAATTTATGCACACACATTTTCTTTGGAATCCGCTGTTGTTTTCTTTGGTATAAGCAGGGTAAATACAGTAATGAACGAATTTAATTTACAGTAATAAAAACACAGGGCTTTAAGAAGAACAAAACGAAAAACACGAGAACACTCAGAGAAACACTCGAGCACCACGCAAGATGTGTCACCGTGCAGCAGCCAATCAGCAGCAAGGAGAAATAAAGAACACTCTCAGATTGGCTACATTCAAACCTCTCGCCTCTTAGTACAGCAGTATTTCACTATCCCAAGATGCGCTTTCTTTGTGTTCTCTGGACAGTACCAAAAAATGTGTAGTTATATTTTAAATGTAAATGTAGCTGAACTTACGCTAATATTTATGTTACAAAATGAGTAGATTATTTTTTCTTAATAATTTAGCACTAAAATACACGAAAAATTATATATCGCTGCCAAGGAAGCTGTGATGTTCGGGCCTCGTCCACAAAGCCCCCTTGCCCTCGTGCTGGGTTGTTTATGTTTGGGTGCGGTGCTGAGTAGCGATGCTCATTCCGTTCAGATGCATCTGATTGCCTTGCTAACCACCACGCCCAAACATTAACAACCAGCACGAGGATGAGGGGGCGTGGAGTACGAGGCCAAATGTCACAAAAGCAAAAAAATATGCAGAGGATATCTGCGGTTTCCGCGCATGTGCGAGAGTTTCGTTTGGTTCTCAGAAAAAATCCACGAGGGACTGATGCCGAAAGTGCTAAACCGTGTATAAACGGGGGTTTACTGTATGTACACCGGACCACAAACTTTAATCTCCATTTCTGTAGTTTTTTGCTTTTTTATATCATTTGAAAAGCCCTTGGAAATCTGCCCTTCACTTCATGCAATCATTTCATGGCAAATTCACCAAAAACAAATGGACAAGAAACGTCTATCATAAGTTACCATTTTAGAGATTCAAGGCTTTGTTGTGACAGTGATTACGTGCTTATCAAAGATTTGAGGAGACCTACATTTCCTGAATGTATTTAATGCAAACTGTGTTCGTTGTCATTTTGCAATAACGGAACACTTTAAAGCCTACCCAGACTCATTATAAGGACAACAATAATTTGGGAAACAAGATCATTATTTAGGCAAAAAAGCATGAATATTAATGCCTAAAACCTTGGAAAATTGCAGTTTCTTGGTAACAGCTTTAATTAATTGAAAAGTAACAGCAAGAAAATTCTGTCTCCAAACTTTTGAGTGGTAGTGTACTCCAGTGGCCATGATGGAGTATATTGAAGTAAAAAAAGTGTTCCACTCTGGTGATCTGTACACGTAAATGTGACGTAGACTTTATCCAAGGCTTTAAGAGACTTGCACAGTCTTTGTTTTGATGTAATCACTCATGAAAGGCTCTGTTGTACTGACTGGCACAGTATGACTGTAATGTTTTCATATAGTTTCCAGAAGGTTAGGCAAACATTAGGGGCCATTTATTGTCTTTACTTAAATAGTGGTCAAATTCCCTCTTAGACTCAAAAACTCTGCTGGCAAGGATTGTGAGTGAGTGTGTGTGAGTGTGTGTGTGTGTGTGTGTGTGTGTGTGTGTGTGTGTGTGTGTGTGTGTGTGTGTGTTGCATGGATGGCCTCGTTCAGGCGCAGCGCGCTTGGTTATGTAATTCTCTATTGATGGAGAATAGAGCCATTGTTAGTGACATCTGTCCCCTTTAAAGAAACTCAAAAGCGGATTTCCATGAAATTCTGAACAGGACTTTGTGTGAATATGAGGGTCTTTAACTGGTGGGCTGAGAGAAAGAAAGAGAGAGAAAGATTGGCGCCAGCACTTGACTGTTTCCTCTTTTTTGTCTAGACAAGAGGCACATTAATATTGACACAGTCAGAGGTCTGTTGGCCTTCAAGAAACCTATTACAATATGTGCATAACTTTACATTCACAAGGTTCTGTACTTGCTTCAGTATATCCTGGAACACAGATTCACAACCACTCATGCAAAATAATTAATAGCCTCAGAAGACAAAGGCCTGTAAACGGCTGCATGACTGTACGTAACGACACCTTTTTGGCATAATCTTAGAGTAATTTTGATAAGTTTATGGCAAATGTTCCATTTTGCAAATATAGCCATTGTATTGCCTTTGTGTATGTGGGAAGAAGTAAATACAAAATGTGAAAAATACTAAAAATAAAGTAAACCATTGCTTCAGGTGTAGGTGTGTCCAAACTTTTGACTGTTAGATGGTGATTAGTCCGATTAAACACTCTCTCACGCACACTCAACACCTGTTTGGCAAGTTTACAATAAGACAGCACATGGAAATTCCCCTTGTGAACCTTACATTTTTTATCACAGTCTCAGCCAAAGAACTTGATCAAATGTAGTCACCAATATCTGTGCAAAAAATGAAGCACATTTCATTTCTTACAACAATTATATATTAACAGTGTTTGCAATCGCAGACACAATTTTTTTTTTTAAGCTGTTTAATGCTCACAGCAACATAAAGAGCTTTAGAGGGCCATAAGCACTGAAAAACAGCTGAAAATGTTGGTTCCTTTCCATGATGTGGAGACACTGAAAACTAAAAAATTGTGTCAGTACGACACCTATATTTTAATATTCTCAGTAGTAGTAAAAATGACTTTTCACAGAGGTATGAACTGTACAGTCATAAAGTAATGGCTTTTCTGCAGGTTCATTCAGCAAGAGATTTGAGAAAAGTTTCCAGTGTGGCCTAATTTCTGTTCAGGATCTCATAACCATAATTAGTTAGGTATTTTCAGCTGGACGACGGCAAACTCTATATATTTTAAGCTATGAATATATTTAATTCTTAATATATGTATTAATATATTTAATTTAAAACAGTGTGGAGTGACACACTGTGTGTATCTGCTGTAGCTGTCATTGTGCCAAGACAAAATGTTCCAGCTTGAGCAGTTTGATTTACTTCAACTGTAATTCTGTGCTGTTCTAATTTTTTATAAGTATGGCTTGATAAATTTTTGTCCGGGAGACAAAAAGTGGGGGGAGGACGAAACAAATGATTTTCAAAAGTCCCTCCCTGCTATAATGGTTTCGGCACCCATGTTGCTAGCTTCCTTGTTGTGGTGTACTTGCTAAACGACAGCATGCAAAACTGCTGGAGAGGATGATTCAAGATGAATGCCAGCTGGGAGTAGCTTTCTTGGCTGATGAAATGAAAACATTAGCAAATATGTCTGCCTGACTTTATTCAGAATTAGAACTTATCCCTTATTAATGGTCTGACTTCATTCCTAGCATGTTAGCATGCCTAGCAGGACCTCCTTGATCTCATACCCTCAAGCATGTTCTCAGTCATACTGACTGAGAATAGAGATTAGAGTTGACTCAGACTTGCGGAAACTGGTAGGTTTGTGTAGTTGTATTTAAATGGAGTTCTTGTGCCAGATTTCTTTGTTATTTAAGACCATGGTTCCCAAAGTCTGTTACATATATATCCTGTGGTGTCCCTGATTACATTCCTTGTCTTTAATTGACATGAAAACAGTCTGTTAACACGAACTCAAATAGTCGACTAGCGTTCCCAGAATGTCCGTGCCCTGTACAATTTACTGTTTAAACCCCCAAATCCACTCCTCACTTCAAATCAAGAACAGCTGCATAATTAACCAATTATTTGCAGGACAGGAGAACAAATTTGGTCATCATTTGCTAACAGCTAACAGCAGATATGTTTCTGAGGTTTTTCATGCCCTAAAAGCATTGTCCATTTGTCAGACACGAACACACCACAGCAGTGTGAACAGCACGAAATTCTTCCTCTACATTTAACCCATTCACCAAGTGAAGCAGCGGGCAGCCAGGAACACAGCACCCGGGGAGCAGTGTGTGGGGACGGTACCTTGCTCAAGGTACCTCGGAGGTGCCTCTAGCTGTCCTGGGATTTAAACCCAAGACCTTCTGTTTGCAGGAACAATTCTCTAACCACTAGACCACCAGCCCCCATTCCCCCGCCCAAAAAGCACACTGTGACAAAGTTTATCATAATAACTATAAAATGTTATCATATTTCCTACTGTTAATTTAAACACTAAACCATCTGATATATATATATATATATATATATATATATATATATATATATTCTGGAATGTTGCCGCTACCAACCCAGTTGCTGGACAAAATGCTAATTCAATTCTCCTGATGATGGGGTCAGGAGAAATATGACATGGTAAAACAGCTAAATGTGACTTGTTCAAGATTTGGAGTGTGGGGGTCTATGGAACTTCTTTCACACCAGAAAGGTTCGCTGGTTAAAAAAAGTTCTAGAACCCATGGTTTTGATTAATCCCATTCTGGTCTCTTTATGGTGTTCCAAAGAAAGGAAAGTCAAAGTAAGAGTTTTACCATTTCACTGTGTTTTCAGTCAACAGCTTTAGTGAGGTTTGTATGTGAACCAAGCTGTGGTTTGGTTCTCAGTCCTGTTGTTTGGGATGTAAACATTGTTAGCTCTGCAGTGGAACCTATATATCTGCTGGTGTGCGTTCTTTGCCAAGGTCAGATGTATGCGTAAGACATGTGGGTAAACATGAGTGCCCCTGGTAGTCCATAGAACTGTTCTGAACACATCGATTTGCCAGGGTTGAATTTCATCACAGCCCAGCACATGTTGGGTTGTTGTTCTTGTATTGTGTTTCACTCTTCATAGAAGTGCCCTAGGCTAACACAAAACTCACCTAGCCGGCCTATGCTAAACTAAGGGCAGTGCAGAGGTTTGGCAGCCTTTCTTGGCATTTTGTAGCGCTCTGGCACTTCCAAATAGGCCAGTTTATATTAATGTGTCCTTACAGCAATGAAGAGCATTTAGTATGGCCTAATTTTCTACCCGTACCCAAAGACTTTGGCTGTTACCAGTCTGGGCCTAATAATCAGACTGGCAGATTACATGAATTTCATTAAGGTTGCACAATATATCATTCTCTAATTTTAATGATCCTACTGATATTGTGCCATATACAAACACACCTGTAACCAATCACAAATAGATTTTAGGTGTTTGAATAAATCTAAATCTGAGTATTCACATGAGTATTCACATGAGTCAACAAACACAATTCAGGCCAATGCTTAAAAATGGTTTGTCAGGTAAACCAAAAAAAACCAAAACACAGTACTTCTAGAACACTGGCCAACTCCGTGTTTCATCACAAATAGAGATACATAATCAGAACCGTCCAGGATAAGAATTCTTTTGCAAGTTTTTTGTTTAGGGGACACAATCGACATGTGGCCGATTTACTGTTTTGATTCCGGTCATGTTTTATTTGGTAAATAATATGAAGCAGGTGAATGCACTCACATTGTATTTGAAAGCTGCTGCTACACCTACCAAAATATTGTAGCTTAATTTTGACTCACAGTGCTGAATAGGCAGTCATCTCTTATTTTAGTAGAGTGCTTTCTTTTATTCGTGGTATTTTAAGAGGCAACTTGTTTTCATTTATGAGTTTAAAAGGCCAGTTTCGTGCATTAAAAAGCAAAAAAAAACTATTTACACAGATCAGCCACAACTGTTCATTAATCATGACCCTGTTTGTCTATGGGTCTATTTCCTCACTCGCTCTTATCACCCCGTGAAGAAACTGCAGCTCTTTTTAGCTCCACTCCCTTCCCCCATTTGTGGTTGTGGTTTGTGTTTTTTCTACACCCTCACCAGCTTTTGTAAGAATGATGACAAAACTTGAACAAATGTTTCACCTCACATTTCCTCTTGCTCAGTAGACAGTGCTTCTCTTATTGTTTGAATACTGTCTTTCGTCAGTCACTATGGAAAGTCATACGCTGCTTTATTGCACTTTAACTGCTTGGTACCATTCTGCGAAGAGGCAGTGTGAGAGTCCTTATCAAGCTTTTGTCATTTCAGTACAAAGGTAGCAGCCTTTCCACCAAACTGTCCTCTTGTTCTGTCTGATTTCAGTCTCACATTGTTTTCAGGCAGGTTAACCAGTTTCAGGCTTGTTTAGGACATGTTCCAAATCAAGCATAATAAAAAACTGTTTTTTTCTCATTTGAATTATTGAAATGTAAACCAAATAAGTTCCAGAGAATAGTTCTGCAGAATAGTTCACAGTGGTGGTGATAGGAACCAGATATCTGAACCTCTTTAAGGACCACTTTAAAAGCCACCTCACAGAAGGTCATTACACAAATTGGTTACGCTAGCTGTTATTTTTACAGTATGTTTTACTGTACTGGCATACTATGCATTTTTTGAATGATTTTTGTAGGGTAGTGATACCGCTGCATTCTGCAGCCCCAAACTTTTGTGTTAAATGCAGAGAAAGAATTTCACATTGTTCACACTGTGTGCTGTGCTGTGGTGTGTTCATGTGTGACTATAGGGGGCCACTTTACTTTAATCAGAGCCTGTAACCACTCTGAAAGACTAGGTTTACATCTCAGTATCTATATTATGCAAAAATTCCCTTTCAGGAATGTCCGCCTTCTGGTCCCCTTCATATTGCTTAACTCCCTCAGGACAAGAACCAGTTCTTGCTAACTGGTTCATTCACAGCTGCTATGACTGTATGAGACAATCCCTCTCGCTGCCCGAGCGTTTCCTCAGGCTCTATCTGCAGCCTGTTAGTCACCCGGATGCCAGGTGTGATTCAGGGCACAGGCACAGGGTGAATAACTCAGCAGGTATTTTTTTTTCAAGAGTAAAATCCTCCTCCATAAATTCAGTGTTTTGACAGTGACCTCAGACCACAATTACCAGTCTCCTGCACCATGAAGTCATCAAAACTAACTAAAGACAGCAAAAATACAATTAGAGGCGTGAAATACTGACCATTATTCCATGTGACAGGTCAGTTAACTCTCGAAGTGTCTGGAAACAGGTGGAACCTGCTTGTCCTGACGGGACCCCTGGTCTGAATGTTTGTGAACCCACTGCTTTTGTCCAGCTCTCCTCATGACTCCCACGCCTAGTTTCTGCTGTCCTCTTAAACCTTATCAAGCAGATTAAATCGTTTAACAAACATGGGATTTGTCTCTACATATTAACAACACACTATGTCTGAACTCCCAACACGTGCTTTGCCCTGGCGACCTTCGAGTTAAAACAGCAGATACACTATATAGACAAAAGTATAGGGACACCTGAGCTTTACACCAACAGAGACTTTAATGACAATGCATTCAAACACTTTAATAATCTTGAATCTTAATGCTGAAACCCTTCACTGGAAATAAGGGCCACCTGAATTCTGTAATTAATTAAGAGGTTGTGTCCCGATAGTTTTGTCCATATAGTGTATTTTCAAGTCTCTGACAGTAGGCAGCCTGTGGAAATTTAACCTGTTTACTGCCACTGTCCATTAATTAAACTGTAATAGACAAGTTATTGATTCATTTGTTATGTTTTTTGGCCGGAAGCTTCCTGACTGTAAATTACTTTAATTGCCCTTTTTTCCTCAATTAAAAAAAGTGTTTAATTGATCACGCCACAGTCAGTGACGAATGATTGACACGCGCGCACCGAAGGTGACATCATCCTCAACCACGGGGAGGGAGGGGGCGGAGCGAGCGGAACGGGGGCGGGGCCAAATCCACTCTCCCTGCGTGTGAGGATGATGTCACCTTCGGCACGCGTGTATCAAACATTCGCACCCGAGAGGAAGCGGGAGGGGGAAGGAGGAGGGGGAAGGGGGAAGGGGAAGGGGAAGGGGAGGGGACGGGGGAGGCAGGGGCGGTTCCAAATCTACTCTCAGGTGCAGCTTGAAAAACTTTCAAAACAAGTTTGGCGAGTCGGTGAGAGAGGCAGAGGGAGAGAGTCGATGCGAGCCAAAAGGGGATTATAAATGAAGTGTCCAGTCGAGACGAGACCGGCTGTGAAGGCGCGTGAGGGAGAATAATAAGAATAATGCACTGGGAGCAGGTTCTGCGTTTAAAGAATGGCAAGGTGAGGAGCGTTTACTTTCACACACACACTCACACCACTGCAGCGCACACACACTGACTCTATATATATATAACACTATATATTTCGAAAGCTGTCGAAACCACTCGTTAACTGAAACGCGAATACACTATGTGGACAAAAGTATTGGGACGCCTGACCATTATTCCAACAGGGAGTTTAATGAGATTGAAGTGAAAGTGACCATTCTGTCATACGTGAACGCACCATAGCACAGTGTGAATAGCACGAAATTCTTCCAATGCATTTAACCCCATTCACCAAGTGAAGCAGCGTGCAGCATTGCATTCAAACACATAGATTTAATATGGAGTTGTTCCACCCTTTGGGGTTGAGGCGAGTGCTCTGTGCGGACCAGTCAAGTTCATCCAGCCATGTCATGCTGGAATAGAAAAGGACCTTCCTCAAAACAGTGTCCACAAAGTTGGAAGCAGAATGTCTTGGTTTGCTGAAGCACTAAGATTGCCCTTCACTAGAAGAAAGGAGCCATCTGAATTCAACAATTAAAAGGTGTGTCCCAACACTATTGTCCATATAGTGTATCAGAGTGTTTTTCCTGAAGGTGGGATGGTTTCACACAGCAGGACCCCTCTGGCTGTCTTTGTGGTGATGCTGTAGAGATTGTTTACTGTCACTGATGAGTCACGTGCCTTTGCGAGGCTGTTTGTTCCTCAGGTGTCAGAACAGGCTCTCTGACTCATAACTGTTTAGCTCTGTCATGCCTGAAGCGAAACCTATAAGAGTTTGGAAAGTCCAGGTGAGCTTGGGCAAGTGTGGTTTTAACAGGTGTTCTGACACACGTCCGAGAGATTTTATGAGGGGAAGCGTGGCCGCGCACTCTTTTTTTCTGCAGTGCTGAGAGACAGGCAGACACCTGACCTGCAGACTAGCGTTGGGTTTCTCATGGACGTGAGCTTAGAGAGACGAGAAAATCCAGGTTAATCTCTCCACCAGGGCGAAAGGGTGGCAGGCCAGGCTGATTTTAGGAGCGACGGTTCAGACCTTCAGAGAGGAGTCCCTGTAATCCCACAATCACGCGTGGCGTTTTATATGTGGCTGATTCAGCGTTGAGCTCTGTGGGGATTTCAGATTGATTGGCAGACATACATGTCTGAGTTTATGGGTTTACTCAGTTGACGGAAATGTTCAGACCAGTCTCCATCATAAAAGGTCGGAGTCATCAGAGGTTAAAGTGTGTGTGTGCGTGTGTGTGTAGATGGATAACTCAGACACCCTAGAGAGGCATTGACCCAGTGCATACAGACGTGGTTGCCTGAGTGCTTCACCATGTCAGCAGAAAACAAGAGGAACACTTCTTTTTCAGGGCTGAGGTCATTGGTTGCCTTTTTGCTGTTTTCCTATTTGGCCTTCCTCTTGTACCCGTTCCTTTTTTCTATGCCATTAAATGACCTGCTCTCTCTCTCTCACACCTTCTCTCTATCTCTCTCTCTTTCTCTCTCTCTCTCTCTCTCTCTCTCTCACCTTCTCTCTCTCTCTTTCTCTCTCTATCTATCTCTCTGTCTCTCTCTCTCCCACAGATTGAGAGGTTGGAGGGCAGTCTTGCTCAGGCCGCATTGGCCGCCTCATGTGGCGCAGACAGCTCGCTGGTGGGGTCCGAGGATGCAACCCTTGACCCCCAGCGTCAGCGGCAGGCCATCGCGCAGCTGCAGCAGAAGATCCTGAAGCTGACGGAACAGCTGCGCATTGAGCAGACGGCACGTGATGAGAACGTGGCGGAGTACCTCAAGCTTGCCAGCAACACCAATGATAAACAGCAGAGCTGTCGCATCAAACAGGTACTGGCAAACCTGGCCTCTGCACCCTTCTGTCTATCTGCATGTTCATTTGTCTGCGGTTTCTTCCTCATCTTTTTCTTTCTTATATATTTTTTCTTACATTCAGCTATCTAGTTGATTTATCTTTAACCTTTATCAACTTCGGCCTAATGTGTATTATTTCAGTTCACATTCCATCCACTTTGTTGTTTCTTGTTTAAAGCCAGTATGCTGTCATGTCTCATCTGGAACTGAGACAGTTTATACTGTTAAAGGGGACTTCCTCTGACTTTTCTGCACAATTGGTTAAATTGTTGAAATGTAAACAGTCATTCAAAATGCCCCACTCTACAGAAACTTACAGTCAGTCTGTTCACTGCGATGGTGGTTGAAATCAAAAGCTTCCTTATAGACTATTAGTATCTGAATTGTTGGTTAATATGCTGTCTGTTGCCAGAGACATTGCTTTACAACAGTTGTGGAGGTAAAGTTATAGGCTGAAATATATATTTTTAATCAATTTATGAAGGAGAGGTACAAGGCGACGTGAGGCAAAATAGCCCCTAAAGAAAAGGGTTTCTAAAATCTGACGACTTGTGATGGCTCACTGGTAACTCTACTATAAACCATTTCACATCAAACCACTACCCTGTAAAATAACAGAACTGTATACTGAATTTTCTCCTCTGTGTTTAGATATGATGACAAAATTACAGATACAGACTCACAGGTTAATGCACTACATAGACAATAGGGCATAGTTTTGGACATTGCCTAACTGGTTGTCACTTACATTTATTCATTATTTATTTGTATAAAAGCCTTCCTCTGTAGTCTCCATATTAGTGCTATTTCTTCTGACACTTCCTCATTGATCATCTCCTTTTCATCTCTTCAGGTTTTCGAGAAGAAGAACCAGAAGTCGGCAGCAAGCATTGCGCAGCTGCAGCGTAAGCTTGAGCACTACCACAGGAGGCTCCGCGAGGCAGAGCACGGTGGTGCGCCACGCCAGCCCAAAGATGTACTGCGGGACGTGCAGCAGGGCCTGCGGGGCGTGGGGGCCCGAGTCATCACAGGCCTCAGCGAGGGTGTGGTGGACAGTGTCCGTGGAGGCCTATCCAGCTTCTCACAAGCCACACATTCAGCGGCAGGCGCCGTGGCCTCCAAACCACGTGAGATTGCTTCACTCTTGCGCAACCGCTTCGGCAGCGCCGACAACATCAGCACTTTAAAGGACAACAGCGACGATGCCTGCAGTCCACCTTGTAAGGAAAATTTACTAGCAGCATGTTAGGCCTAGATGTACATTTTCAAGAAGGTCAGCATACATTTCCTTTTATTTTATAGAAGCTTATTTTGAATTAATTTGACTGGCAATCCCTCTGCTGAGAGTACAAGCTTTGAGCTGCAGTAAACTACCCAGCATGCAATTGATATTGATAAATTACCGAAAAATGTTGAAGCAGAACAAAAATGTTACGAGTTGTATAACCCATAATAACACATTTTTGCCATACTGTGCAGCACACCTGCAGTCAAGCCCCAAGTTCGGCAGTGAAGAGGACTGTTCGAGTGCCACGTCAGGCTCAGCCGGTGCTAACAGTGTAACGGGAGCCCCCGGAGGCCCGCCCAGCTCCAAAGGAAACACGATGGAGAGGGGGCACAGTGGGAGCCTGGAGATGCTGATGCAGGAGTTGCAGGAACTGAGGGAGGCTCAGGCACGGCTCGAGGAGACACTTGAGGGGTTAAAGAGTCACTACCAGAGGGACTATACACTGGTGATGCAGGCCTTACAGGAAGAGCGCTTCAGGTAAACAAACTGGCTGCATTTCACTGGTTCAGGGTACCACCTCAGAAAATATGGCTGTCCAAGTACCATGATGACCGTCATTAAAATACAGTAACATAGGCCTAGCACAGTATTCCTGTCATTATGAGGACATTTGGTCCTCACAAAGAGATAAATACATTTGCACGTAAGCAAAAATAGAACCATATCAGTATTGTGCCGTCACAGTTTCGTTTCCAACAATTAACAGTCTATTTTCTAGTGGTATTTTGATAGTATAATGTTTTTATATCATTTTTATTTAATTTCTTAAAAATGTTGGACATAAAATTTTGGGGGCACCACAATTTGAGAACCATTTAAATATCATTTTCATTTTATGTTTTTTTCATTATTTATTCTACTGTTATAATTTTCATTATTCATTCATACATTTCATTATTCATCTACAAATGACCTAGCCACAATTCTTTCTGTAATACAAGTGATTTCTGATTTTATGGTGCAAATCAATAGGTTATATCACCTTCTTCAGTTTCTGTAGTGAATGGCAGTTTATCAGAATGACTGCCTGGATTAAATGAACATTAGAGCATTATACAGCACTTCTGATTTTAAGTAAATGGAAAATGTATCAGTTTTGTGGATGGATCATTACAGCCCTAAAACTTGCAGACACCGTTTAAAAATCCAGTTTGACATCTATTTTTATGATTGTTTATCTTTAGACCTGAAATAGATGTTCTAAATTCCTCATGAACTGATGGCTAGAGAGTGGAAAGGGTTAAATAGACAAATGGAAAGAGAGAGAGAGAGAGAGAGAGAGAGAGAGAAAGAAAGGGGTAATGTGTGGAGAAGAGGATTTTTCTGCCTAAAATGTCCATCAGTGGTCTGGCACTCTGTTCCTTTTGGCTAAAAATAGAGTGAACAGAAAACAGTCGTTTAACGATAGTAACTACACAGAGTGTACCGAGCATGTAAGGGGCGCTGAGACGGATGGGCATTTTTGACAGCGGTTTGTTCCTTATCAAACTGTTTTTGGTGTGTTGGTCCAAAATGTAAAAGAAAAAAACACTGAAATTTGCTTTTGCAACACTGAGATCTACCATTATACTGAGATATACCAGCAGTATACCAGTGAGCCCCAAACCTATCACTAAAAGTTCATTGCCAGGAATCTTGACCTCAGATGTTACAGTTGAGAGTTTCTGTGGGTGTCGGACATATCAAGGAATTCACATGATCGAACAAACATGATCATTAGGTCAAAATAATGCACGCTAATCTTAAACTATGTAGCATGCAAACTGCTCAAATGACATTTTTTGACTGAAACTTTACAGAGATCTTCTGCACATTTTAAGGCATTTTACTGGAGAAGTACTGAAGTGAGCATATAAATGTAAACCTATTTTATGTTTTGTTTTTTTCCAATATTTTTAAATCAGCAAATAATTTCAGGTTTGTTCTATGCAGAGGACAATTAATTACTTTCATTTAGCAAACAAGATGTGGCATTATACCCGAGGGTGTTCAAGCATTGGCACGCAACTGAAGATTGCAGTTCATAGCAGCATTATCACAATATGGACTTCCGTCCACATCCTGCAGCCCCAGGTTACGCACTGCCTACAGCTTGTTATTGTCATGTTAAGGAGCGGCTTCCTTTTGAGTGATGAATAGGATAGAGTGGTTGTGCAGCCTCTCTCTGAGTTCACTCATGAGGCTAAATAACAGAACATAGGATCACCTTTCACATGTGAAACCTTACACACACACACACACGTGGGCACAGATTTTTCACTACTGAGTAATCGTGTGTCCTTGCTGTCTTTCTAGGAAATACTACAAGTTAACAGTGCACTTCGCTCACAGTATCAGGTTTCTATGTATGTTTCCCTGGCTCAAATAACATGTGTGTGTTTTCATGCATGTTGTAGGTGTGAGCGCTTGGAGGAACAGTTGAATGATCTGACTGAGCTCCACCAGAATGAGATTCTCAACCTGAAACAGGAGCTCGCCAGCATGGAGGAGAAGATTGCCTATCAGTCCTACGAGAGAGCTCGTGACATACAGGTACTATTTGTATATCGCTTTGTTGTGTATGTGTGTGTGTCTGCTTGTGTATGTAAGGCTGTAAATAATTTTATTTTGAGCAGGTATCAAAAAGGTAACACATTAAAACAAATATGCTCTGAATATTTATTAATGTACAAAGTATTAATGTTCTTCACAGCAATTCTGTTTCTCCACAAGGAGTGCTGTCAGGACTGCACTCTCTTTTGTGTGTTACTGAAAAAAAAAAAAAAAACAGTGGCAGCATCTCAGGAACACAAGGAGTTTATTTGCGGAAAGGAAATGTATCGTTCAGTGTTATTTAATGTGATTTTCATCACTTTATTCTGAAAAAGGAAGTAGGCTAAAGCAGGTTCCTCAGTTTATGAAACCAGAGATGTCAAATGGTAAAATCCCAGATTGTTGCTGGATTTGCATATAATGTTATACCCCAAACTTCCAGGCAATTTGTTCCTCACATGGCCTTTATTTTTCTAATTGTTAATGTTCTGTGTTGTTCATTGCTGCCTTCACAAATATTTGAATGACCCACCTGACAGCATTGCTCGTGTCAAGTAGTAGATATAACTTGATAATAACTAAACTAGATCAAGAGCTTAAAGCTTTGCACACTACAAACACACACTTTTAGGTTTTTTGCATGTGAGCAACTTAACTTTGTTTGTTTTTGCACAGTAGTCATTTCATCTAGCACAGACAACATACGTAGCTGCACTGTACAGCCCTGGAGTTTGTCTAAGCGGATGAAACTGAACCGTGTTTCAAGCAGTCATCATCAAAGCAGGCTCTGCCCCCTAGCGTTAAAATGTAGTAAATGCCAAGTAGAATGCAGACAGAAAAGTGTGTTGGTGATCTCAGATGTGTGTGTGAGATGTGCACTGGCACTTTCATTAATGGTCTAATTGTATTACTTCACTCAATTTATTACGAACATAATGCGAGCCAGGTTGGTGCACTCGCGATGTATGTGAATCATGTTTTTGCACAATTACACATAATTTATTGTTCTAAACAGCCAGTCACCTCTTACTTTAAGTTTAGCACTTTGGGCTTGGGTTTAAAATCTGCCATTTAATGTAAAATTGTTTTTGGTGGGTTTTTTTGTTTCAATAAAATATAGTTAATATTGAATTAACATATTCTTACCTCAACAATAGAAATATTCATAAACCTTTTTTTAATTGGTAACATTATTGATATATGATTATATATGTTCTGTAGAGTTAAGACATTTTTAGCGTTGAGTTTTAACCTAAATCAAAAATCATATTAGACCTGAAAATGTGTTTTTTGTTAAATCTATACTGGGTACAAAGCAAAAGATTTAAATATTTGTGAATTCTGAATATGAAATTTTTGCATCTGGCACTGTTTAGGGTCTGCATGATCGTTTTGGGCTTTGTATATGACTCTGAATGTGTGTTTGTATCTCTCCCTTTCTAGGAGGCACTGGAGGCATGTCAGACGCGGATCTCTAAGATGGAGCTGCAGCAGCAGCAGCAGCAGGTGGTTCAGCTGGAAGGTTTGGAGAACGCCACGGCACGCACTCTGCTGGGCAAGCTTATCAACGTGCTGCTCACACTGATGGCCGTCCTGCTGGTGTTCGTCTCCACGGTGGCCAACTGCGTTGTCCCCCTGATGAAGACCCGCAGCCGCTCCTTTTCCACCCTCCTCCTTATCCTCCTCTTCGCCTTTCTCTGGAGGAACTGGGACGCCCTCTCAGGACACACACATCGCATCCTGCACACACCCAGATGACCACGCCTTCCTGCATTTCCCCAGCAAATGGCAGTTTAGGTCGTACCCCACGCTAAGTGAGGCGGGCTGTTCAGAGAGAGAGAGAGGGCAGGGCAAAACTGTGATTGAACTTTTTTTTAAGAAACAGGTGTACATGTTTACATTTTCAAAGTAAGAAATAAAAATAGTCTGCTTTTTTTCTTGTAGAACACCTTTGGCACACTGCTTTTATTATTATATTGATATTATTCCAATTTCTAATAATCATTTTGTTTTTATCATAATTTTCAGTCTGATGTAGCACAAAGCTCCTGTTACTCTGTTAACAGGTAATGGGAATCAATTTGTCTGATTGGATGTTGAACTCTGAATTTCCTCCCCTGACACTGCCTTAAATAGATTTGTAGTGAATCGTATTAGCTGCCTTTAAAGGGGAGGTGAATGCACTTTTAGCTGTGATTGACAGCAACGCCTACTCTGCCCTCACCTCGTTCACTGCACTGTATTTTAAGACAGAAGGAGGATCCCTGTGTTGGAGGACACACAGTTTCCTGGCAGAATGGACTGGTGGATATACTTGACAAGAGAGGTGCTTCGCGGACTTCCGTACTGTTTCTCTTAGCAATGAAATTCAACTTTCAGGAACTTTTTGAAGTTAGGCAAAAATACTGTTGATTACACTGTTAAATGAGGCACACCCATTAAATAATTGGAGTCTGTTCACCATGTGATATCAGAGAAAGACTCATAAAGATGCTACATACCTTGAATGGATACAATACAGAATCATCATCAGAAGAAAGATGAATTATTTGTTCCTGTCACATTAATACCCTTTTTTTTTATGCCATTTGAAACCGTCAGCTGGTTTTTACATAATGTAATGGAATTGAATCATGGACAGATATAAATGGTCCAAAATTACTTAGTATGTGAGCTTGTTACATTAACTTGCATTAAAATTTAAGGTTTTTCCTACTTCTGTTACCATTTTGGTGTTTTACAACAATATTCATAGTGAAATAACAAGTTTATTGTCACAAACTTTTGATTCTGCAGATTGTGTTTCTGCATGCCAGAGGATGGGCTTTTATTATTTTTAAAAAGAGATGCTTGTTTTACCACTGGTACACAGTCCTGGCTTTTGTCCTAACTTAAGATGAGGTATATATAAGATCTGGACTGAAATTAAATTGATTGTGCACAGTTAATTTCAGTAATCTAGTCATCTAAAGTTGAAAGTAAGGTAGTCTTTTAAATCTCTCTCTGATCCAGGTGGACCGGCTCTAGGTCTCCCCACTGAAAGAACAGTTTGACCTTAACGTGACCCCTGTGTGTGTCTGTGTGTCTCTGTATGTGTGTGAAAGAGATGTGTGGGCATGCATGCTAAACAACTCTAGTGCCTTCCAGTGTCTCTCTGTGTTTGAGACTTGTGTAATAAAAGCATTCCTGCCTAGACTGAGACCATGTGTGTGTCATAACTGTCATAATCCATAACTGCTTTAAGATTATTCTGTTTTGTCACCTTATAACATTTAAGGCATTTAGTTCAGCAGAGGTTAAAGCTATAAGCCACATAAGGCTGTGTGTTACAGTGATACCGTCCACTTTATAAGTAGCTACTTTACCAAATTACCACCTCAAAAGCAATTAGGTTCGTTTTCCCACACATGGGCCATGTCTCGAATGGTTCCATACTCCCTATGTAGTGCACTACTTAGTAAATAAAATACTGGCTCTTTACCTTGAAGTGCATAATATGTCTAACAAAAAGCCATCTGGGATTCATTCAGCCTATTCAACTATTGGGTGTGGATGTGACAACACAATTTAGGGAGTAAGGACTCATTTAGGGTTCAGCCTGGTATAATGCTAAAAAGTGACATGAAACGTGTTAGGCATCAGCATTGTCAGCATTATTTTTGTCTTATTCTCCAATTTTACTGTGAATTATACGGGAAGTACATTCATCTGGACAGACAGAGTCCACACCACTCGGGCAGCCCTTATATTATCTGGCTCAGCCAGTCAGATTTTAGGGCTGTGACTGTCAATTCTGTGCATTGAGAATGGGAAGCGTACTGGTGTGACTGAGCTCTGTAGATGGCACTGGGTCAGGGTTTCCCAATTGGCCTTTTTGCAGCCATTTCTGACCTGACTCGTACTAAAATAGTGGCACCTTAAATCACAGCAGCTGCTCTGAGTCCAACACTTATACACAAATGTGTTTTTATATGACTACACTAAACCTTCGTTAACGTGCATCCGAACAGCTGGTAAATATGTCTACGGCCGCCAGACCCTGCTTCAGATAAGATACAAGCATGAAAGTTACCTTGAGGACGGACCGCTACTCTGTGACTTTGGCTTGCTGCGGGCACCAGGCCATCAGACCGTGGCGTCCCAATCATGAGGCACATAAAATCACAGCCTCCTCCCTCACTGGGCCCCTTCTCCACTGAACATCACCGGCTCCTCAGTTTTGCACCCATTGACATGTATATTACAGAGAACACAGTTTTGCACAACTATTCATTTTCTGTATCCAATTAATCCTTACGAGGGTTGCACGTACCCAGAGCCTACTGTGGGGTCTACAGCCACAAACTCAACACACACAGGCCAGGATCCGGATTCAAACCCCAACCCTGGGGGTGTGAGGCAACAGTGCCATCCACAGCACCACCGGGTGCCTGCGCAGGTGGTGCACAAGTACTGCTTATTTGCTAAATTTAGGATAGATAGGGGGTATTAAAATATATAATGTGGCCTATGGGACAGTGGCGTGTGTTCTCCAACAGGTGGCGCTCTGTACCTGCACTCTGGAACTGAATCGAGTACTAAAGCGTATCACTGAGTTTGTTGATTCAGTGTGAAAGATGCATATGTTTAAACTTTACGCGATTAAGCGTTGTGTATATTAGATATGCTTTTGTTCACACATTTTGAAAAGAATTTCGAAAACACTGACTTCATTCATTCCCTCGTGGTTTCAGTCAGCCCCTCTATCCCTCTGTCACTGATTTATAGCCTACCTCTCACAAGACAGTCACGAATCACGACCACCGTCGTGACCACACATCCCGCTCCTGGAGCAGCTCTCAGACAGCCGGGTGTGTGCCAGCGCCGCTTATCTGGGTGGAAACAGCCTGCTGTTCGAAAAATACCACCAAAAGGAACTCATACTACCTTGTTTCTCACTGAGAGGGGTGTTTTTCCAAACAGTGTCTCGCATCACTCTCAGACAGTTCCCTGAGTGTCCATGGTTTTTAATTCTCTGGCACAGTACTCCCGCATTATATACAAAGTAATGGAGATGCATTTGTGTAATGTGTTCATTTAGCTCAGCCTGGCCAGAAAAAAATTACAATTGAGACGTACTGGCAAAACATTGGTGCATTTACTTACAATAAAACAAAATGAATCTTGGTGCAATTGATTTCAAGCATATATATATATATATATGACAGTATACATATATACATACACACACACACACACACACACACACAG
>JBBPCX010000016.1:5369479-5389929 GCA_037974365.1 Hydrocynus forskahlii
ATGGTGATGATGATGATGATGATGATGGTGATGGTGAGGGTGATGATGATGATGGTGAGGAAGAAAACGATGATGATGATGGCGATGATGATGATGATGAAGATAATGATGATGACGATGATGATGATGATGATGATGATGATGATGAAGATAATGATGATAGTGGGATGATTGGGATGATGATAATGATGATGACGATGATGGTGATGATGATGGTGATGATGATGATGGTGATGATGATGATTGGGATGATGATAGTGATGATGACGATGATGGTGATGATGGTTATGATGATGATTGGGATGATAGTGATGATGACAATGATGGCGATGATGATGGTGATGATGAAGATGATGGTGGTGATGATGAAGATAATGATGATGACAATGATGGTGATGGTGATGATTGGGAGGATGATGATGATGACGATGATAGTGATGATGATGATGATGATGGTGGTGATGATCGTGATGATGATGGTGATGATAATGATGACGATAATGGTGATGATGATCGTGATGATGATGATGGTGATAGTGATTATGATGATTATGATGATGATGGTGATAAATATAATGATGATGACGATGATGGTGATGATGACGATTATTATTATGTTTGTGTGTGTGTGTGTGTGTGTGCGTGTCTGTGTGGTAGGCAGGTGGGATCAGACTCCTCTATAACGGTGTAAACTTTTAAACAACTCAAAAAAATCTCATAGTGGCAACACACTGAAGGAGTTACTGATACTGTGTGTGTGTGTGTGTGTGTGGTGAGGAGCCTCACACTGCTCCATAATGGTGTAAACTTTTAAACATTTAAAAAACATTAATAGTTTCAACACACTGGATAAGTTAGTGGTGGTGTGTGAGTGTTGGGGGTGGGGGGGTTCTCTGTTTCCCCCTGTACTGCCGTCTCGGAGCTGCTGTGTAAGGGGAGCGCGCGGCTCCTCCTCCAGTCACTCTGCTCTGAGCTGTCCGGCGGAAACCGCCTCTTTTCCTCTCCGCGGGCGCGATCGCAGCGCGAGCTCACTTCTCTCGATGCTCGTGCGCGTGCGGAGGAGCGCGCGGCACAGGCCAGTTCAGACGGATTTATTATGTCCAGGACCGCGGCGAGAGTCCGGCGCGCCGCCCCCCATGTCCTCGCGGCGCTGCTGCTGATCGCCGCCCTGCCGCGCGCGGCTGGAGCGCTGCGCGTGCGCCAGTCCTTCACGTCTCCAAACGAGACCAACAACTTTGTGGTGGACGCCGAGTCGCGGCGCGTGTACGTGGGCGCGGTGAACGCGCTGTATCAGCTGAGTGGAGCGCTCGCGCCCGAGGCGGAGCAGATCACGGGCCCCGTGAAGGACAGCGCGCTGTGCCACGCGCCGCAGCTCCCGCATGCTCCGTGCGAGCACCCGCGCGGGCTCTCGGACAACCACAACAAGCTGCTCGCGCTGGACGGCGCGCAGGGCCTCCTGGTCGCGTGCGGCTCCGTGCACCAGGGCTTCTGTGAGCTGCGCAGCCTGAAGAATCTGACGCGCGTAGCCGTGAACTTCCCGGCGGCCAACGCGTCCGTGTTCCCAAGCATGCTGAACGTGGCGGCGAACCACGCCAACGCCAGTACCGCGGGGCTCGTGTTCCGCGTGCGCGGTGGGCGCAAGGGAGGGAGCGCGCGCCTGTTGGTCGCCGCCACGTACACGGGAGCCGGCAGCGACTTCTTCCCGCGAAACCTGAGCCGCGAGGACCTGCGCTTTGAGAATACGCCCGAGATCGCCATCCGCGCGCTCGACGCCGAAGAGCCCGCGCGCCTCTTCACCTACGACATCAACCCGTCCGAGGACAACGTGTTGAAGATCAAGCAGGAGGCCAAGGCGCGGAACAAGCTCTCCTTCGTGCGCGCGTTCCCCCAGAACTCGTACGCGTACGTGGCCATGAACCGGGACGGGCCGGGCGGAGCGGCCGGAGGAGTCGGCACCAGTTCTGGAGGTGGTGGTGGAGGAGGTGGCGGAGCAGGAGGAGCTGGAGGAGCAGGAGGAAGCGGCGGAGGCGCAAAGGAGAGCGAGCCCAACAGCGTACTCGCGCGCATCTGCTTGGACGCGGAGGTCCCGCGCCGCGCCGCGGAGCCCCGTAAACTTACCGAGTCGTACGTGCAGATGGGGCTGCAGTGCGGCGCGGGCGGGAGCGTGTACGGCCGCCTCGTGTCCGTGTTCGCCGCGGAGCAGGTGCGCGCGGATTACAGCGCGAGCCCCGAGCCCTACCTGTTCGGCGTGTTTGCGCGGGCGGGCGGCAGGATGACCGCAGTGTGCGCCTTTCGCTTCGCAGACGTGGAGGAGAGGATCCGCGAGGCGCGCCGCAACTGCTCGAGCGGACCGAACGGAGACGTGCGCGTGCTGGACAGCGTCATCCAGGGCTCCGGGGCCGAGTGTGAGGTGAAGGGGAACGTCGTGGTGAGTAGACACGCGTTACTTTACCGTGGGACTAGAGCCCTCACTGAAAGAAAAGTGTATTTAGTGTCAGGGTGAAAGGGGTACGGTGTGTTTCAGATCCTTGAAATCTAAGGTCTCACTCTAGTGACAGGCCAAACTTCCCTTTCTCACTCTGATAATTACACAGATTACACAGTAGTCTCCTAAAGCGCTGTTAGGTATTGTGGAACAGTGTGTTAGGTTTATGAGGGGACTGTGTTAGATGTTATGAGGCAGTGTGGTGTGCTTTGTGCACATTGTTTTAGATGTTATTTTAAGCAGTGTTATTCGTTTCAGTGGACACTGTGCTAGGTATTATGGGCCAGTGTGGTAAATTTTAGTGGACACTGTGTCAGGTATTAGGGGACAGTGTACTAGGTTTTGTTGATTCTATGGTTAGTATTAGGTGACAGTGTCATAGACTTTATCGGACACGGTGTTAAGTGTTATGGGACAGTGTGTCATGTTTTTTGCACATTATTTTAGGTGTTATGCGGCAATGTGTTTGGGGTATTATGAGTGTTTTTCATTTTAGTGGACACTGCATTGGACAGCGCGTTAGGTTTTAGAGGGCATTGAGTTAGGTATTGTGGAGCAGTGCGTTGGATTTATTGGACAATGTGTAGGGCAGTGTGTTAGGTTTTAAAAAGGCACTGTGTTAGATATGGGACAGTGTGGTGTGTTTTTTGCACATTGTTTTAGGTGTCATGAGGTAGTGAGTTAGGTTTAGTGGGCACTGGGTTAGGTATTTTGGGACAGCGTTTTTTATTTTAGTGGACGCTGTGTTATGTATTATGGGCTAGTGTGGTAAGTTTTAGTGTACAGTGTTTGGTATTTGGGGACAGTGTCAGATGTTTTTTGGATACTATGATAGGTATCATAGGACAGTGTGGTATGTTTCAGTGTTACTGTGTTAGGTACTATGGGACAGTGTGATGAGTTTTAGTGTATTTTGTGTATTGCACTGTGTTTGGTATCCTGCATCAGTGTGGTAGGGTTTGATGGACACTTGGGTATTGTGCAACAGTGTTTTAGTGGATGTGGTTTTGTGGCATGGGAAAATATGTGTTTTAAGTACTATGAACAGACATAGATGTTATTGAACAGTGTGTTACTAACTGAGTGGCTTTAATGAATTCTGAACATTTATTTTATTACCCGCTGAAATTACTTCATAATTACTTTCTAATTATCTTATGACATTATGAGTCTGTTTAGAATGATCATTTTTCTCACTTACACTGAATCCACTGGTACTAGTACGTCTGAAAATGGAATAAAAATTAGTTTCTTGTCGTGTCCTCTGCCCCATAATATCGCAACATCCACAATATGACATTATGTATAACCTACAACAAAGTTATCACAGTACAGAGGTTTATGTTCTCATGATTTGTGGCTCCATCAGTAGCACTTTATTCTCTTAATAATTCTATAAATGTTCCAGCATGTGTTTGCATTCATAGCGCAGTGTTTGCTTTTAGACTCACTTAAAATTGGGTTCTCTAGAACATGTTGCTCTTGGCAGTGGCAGGTTAAGTAAAGAGGCAGAGCGAAGTTGTTTCAGACGTGCCCAGCGCGAGCGCTGTTCCTGCAGGAGGGGTCTGCCAAAGCATGCAAAGGTTATGGGAAGAGTGCGAGGAGGCTGGTGCTGCATCCTCATACGTGACCGCGAGATGAACAGCACTCACAGTGAAAGCTTTGCAGCCTTCTAAAAGTCTGCTTGTGTCGAAATCCAAGAATTCTGTTTTTCTCTTAGAATGAAAATCACTACTTTAGTGAAGTTAAGCCTAAGGTACATGTAAAACTAGACCTGAATAGGAGCAAATAGGATCAGGTCTAAAACACAGTTCGCTTTGGAACTACAATGAAACTTCTTACTGCTTCCAGGATCTCTTGGCACTGGAACTAACGATAGGTGGTCTAAAACAATAGTTCTCGAAAATGAAAGGTAAAAGCAACAGCAAAAGAAAAGAAGTCCAGGTGCTGAACCAGAAAAACAAATAAAATGAAATGAAACACAAATGGAAGAATTAGGAACTGAATCACAAAAATGGAACCGAGTAAAATGTAGGCCCACATGGGCCACATATTCCATGAGTCACAAAAATACTGTGCAAAAATACTTTCTGCATGTTTGTTTAGACCTGAACATAGAGAGCTGCTTATCATTTTGCAGAAAATCATACTTGTCCGATAGACTTAGGAAGTAAAGGCAGAAGAAGTTGGGAATTTTGTTGGCTACTCTAAAATCCCCTCTGAGAAATGTTTGCACAATTCTATCATTTGAGGATGAAAAAGCCCTCATGGGAATTTCTGGATAATGTAATCAAGTATGTATTCAGAATCAAAGACGCATGACATAGTGAGTAAGCTCAGTCGTAGTGAAAATATGGCGGTATTTTGGGTGGCGAAGGGCTGAGGTTCATTTTTGAAAGATGCGGCGGTGGTTTTCATTAGGAATGCAAATTAGTTCCTTTGAACAAATAACAGCTATGTGTCAATGTGGACATTTTAATTTGGATTCTTTTCAGAGATAGCATATAGCAGGTACTGAAAAAGAGTTAAATATGCTGGATTTAAATGTAGTAATTTCCATATAAATAAAACATTGCCGCTGTTGGAACAAAACCTTGTATGTCCAAACAAGCAACTTTATAGCAAAAGGGAAAAAAAGCTTTCAGACCATTTCTATTGGTTCATTCAGGATGACATTTTAACTGTTAGAAAGCATCTGGTATGTATTTATAAATGACGTTAAAAAAAATGTAAATTAGGTAAAAAAAAATAAAAATTAAAGATACAAGGTTTTGTTCTGACCGCAAATAATATATATTTATATATTACCAAATAAATAAACCAAACAAAAAAGTCATGTTGATGTAATATACTTTGTTCATGTGGGAATTATGTATAGCTCCAGTGCCTTTTTTTGGTCTGTTTAAGTATTTTGAAGTGGCCGCTTTTGTTCTGCAAGTGGCCATTATCAGCCAGATAAGGGGTCAAAAAATGGTTGAGAATTGAACTCAATTCAACATTTATGATGATTTAAAAATCAAAAATGGAACAGATGGTGTTCAAATTATGCCATATGTTCTTGCTGTATGAAGCTGAAATGTTATTATCAGAAACACATGGTGGTCTGGCATGTGTTTGGCGAGGGTCTTTTCTTCATTCACGCCTTAGTCTAAAGTCTCAGGAGCACAGCCAAGGAGACGTTGCCTCACACTCTTCAGAAACTCTTCCCAAAACACTTACGTTTTATTTCTCATGTTTTGAAGTTGTGCGCAGCACAGGACTGCTATAGCGTCGTGACCAGTTTGTGAGGGGATTAACATTCGTGAATGTGTGTTGACACTATCCACTGTTTTTAAACTTTTTACTGTAATGGAGCAGTATATACAGAATATATACTTTTATTTATTTTTCAAGTCATTGGACTATTTCTGTCTTTCCATGTAGACCACTTATCCCATTTACACTTATGTCTTTTCATCATTGCATTTTGACACAATGTAAAGAGCAGCTGGGATTTTCAGTTGCAAATACAAAATGCAAAAACAAGGTTTTGCTTTGACAGAAACTATGAAACACACTAGCACTTTTCTGGAAATATTAATGTAATATAAATAATAATAATAATAATAATAATAATAATATAAATAATATGTTTTCTCTTGACATTTAAGTTAAGTAGGAGTACTTACATTTAGTACCGCTGAGGAACATTTTGCAGCAATACAAACACATTGTGAGTGCACGTTCCCTGCAGTGTCATGAAACTGCAACACAGATTTGTCAAAGAAAAAAGTTTCCTGATTACAAAGCGTGTGTTGGGAGCACAAATTGGTTGTTGGATTTTGATCTTGGCTGATTCTGATTGTGCATCCCTAGTTATGAGCTTTTTGTATGACAGTGCATATGATAATGCATAAGTGCCTATATGTAAGTGTTCTAAGCGGGTACTAATGCATTTATAGTATTAAACGTATGTTCCACAGACTAAGGTTAGGGTCACTTTCTAGCAGCCCAAATTAAATGTCCTCCCAGGGACAACTTTGATCATCAGACCAAAACTAGTCCCAACCTTTACCCCAGTAACCAGAAAAGGAGATTCTGCTCTTCCGGTTTTGATGAATGAAGCAGATAGCTTAGCTTTTTTTCTCTGTCCTACAAAGACATTTTGCTGAAATGTTTGATAAACATACATACGCATGCGCACATATGTGTGCATGTGGATACACATGTATAAATGCACACTCACAATACCTGTATATGATGGGCTCTTTCATCACACTGATAAACATCATCAAAGATTTCTGCAATTACATGAATTTCATCCGTAAATAAACACACTCCTACGTCCTCCTCCTTGTCTCCCTCAGCTAGCGTGTGAACAGTCACTGGTTGTGACTAAAGCCTCAGGTTTTAAAACTTCAAGAGAAGTGTGACCAGAGGAATTTTGATTTGACTTTTTTGTGCATGTAGCATGTCTGAGAGTCCTTGAGGCTTTTGATAAGTGCTTTAAAAAACTCGTGGGAAAGCCTTACCCGCTGAGTCTCGCTCGTCAGCCAGCCATGAAGTTCCCTTCACTAACCTCTCCACTCAGGCGAGATGGAATAAATATTCCTCCCTTTAACAGACTACTACTAATGGATCATTTCATCTGTGATCAAAAATTATATGCTACATGTAAAACATGCTCAGCTGTTTGGAGAAACGAGCAGAAAGGTCTGCCCTACCTTAAAGTCTGGCTGATTAAAACAATAGTCTAATCAGCCTAATGTGAATGAGTGGGAGCTCAATGAAGCATGTAAGGAGGGGTTCATTCCCTATGGTGGTGATTCGACTACTTTAATTTGTAATGTTATAACAGAATAGTTGATCACCACCATGTTCCATCAAGTAAGCAAATGTAATTGTTGGTTTGCTTTGGTTGTACTGAAATATAGCACGTCTTGAAAATATAAATACATGTGCTTAGAATGTAAGGGATGTTTTGTATTCTCTGTCTGTATTCCAACAGCTGCATGAGTAGTTCCTCCAGTCACATTTGTATATTCAGTGTTAATGATTAAATGGATTTTTTTTTGCAAGATTTGACAAAGTATTCATTTGCTTTCAAAAGACTTGCATTGTTATCATGCCAAAGATTTACACCCTTACTGAATAATGTTTGTTTACTTTCTCAGCTTCAGCAGGAGCAGCTGAACTGCGGGGCAGCCCACCTGCAGCACCCGCTTACCCTACAGAAGCCCCTCAGAGCCGCTCCGCTGTATGTGGCGCCTGGCCTTACCTCTGTTGCCGTGGACAACGTGCATAATAGCACAGTACTGTTCCTGGGCACCAGCAAAGGGTGGCTGCGCAAGGTAAGGCACACATAACATTAAAGCCTTAAACTTTAAGCGTCTGTCGGCAGATCCACATTTCAGTTCTCCATAACATAACGTTATTTACCCTTCCTTCGAATGTAGTCTGCCAAATGCATTTAATATTTGGTAACAAGTGTGTTTAATAATAAGTTTGGTACTGTAGCGAACAAGTAATGAAAGCATACTGCCCACCAATTAGCACTGTGCAAACTGCATGCTGAAATCATCCCACATTTGCCTCAAATTGCAAGCACTTCTTTATGTGGTTTCTGACATTGTCTGGTTGCTCGTATCTATACTACAGTGCAAAAGTAAAGACTCAACTGTCAACTAAACAATCTCAAACTTGCTTATGTGGTTCTGACACTTTATAATGGAACTTTTATTTTTAAAATGTCTTAACTTAGCATACACATTGCATGTATGATTTGGTACATTACCACTACAGTTCTACACAATAACAGTCATGTTCCACTCTACGTCTACTCTTTGTCCCCCTTTTAGTACTGGAATTTTTTTTACTAGGGTTTTAGCAGCTGTGAGATTTGCACCTAAAAACACTTTCAGAAAAATTGGTACTTTCCAGGGTACCGATGTTGTCACTGTTGGTACTTTACTGTATGTCTTCATACACCCTGTCTTGACTCCAGGCTTTTATTTTCTTTTTCTGTTGTGGTAATTTCTCTAGGGAATGTAGTGCAACTTTACTTAAGGACCATTTTGTACCTTTAGTGTAGTGAGTGTACCTTTATATTTAATTGTACCTTTAGTTGTATCTCAGGAGGGCTAAAATTGATCTGGATGGTACGTGTTTCCTGACCCTGACCCTGAATGTAGTGTCTTGATTGGTCTTATTTAGGCTTGTTTTTTCCTCTTGTTGCTTTGAATTGAGGCTTATGTGTATTTACTTTTTATTTCTGTCCATATTCCATGGACTTGGTTTGCCATAAAGATGTGTAGAGCAAGGTTTAGAGGGGACCCCTGCATGGAGACCCCTAAAACTGATGAGTGGAATTAGTGATTGAAGAAACCTGACTTACATCAATCACTATATTGCAAACTCCATCTGGGTGTGTGAGAGAGATAATGTGTGTGTGTGGTGTGTGTGTGTGTGTGTGTGTGTGTGTGTGTGTCTGTGTGTGTGTCCTTAAGCATTTTTTAAGGTCTACAAAACAAACTTTTGTTAGCCTAGCTTTCTTCTTTCTGGTCCATAAGAGGTTTTGTTGTGTCTAACCAGTTCTGATAGGGGCTTTTTAACCCTCCCTGTGTTCCACCCTTACTCCAGGCTTATAACAAGACATGAAATGGGCCAGGTGGGCTGTAGTTATGGAAACTTAATGCCTCTTTAGAGTATGTTAGTGCAAATGTGTGCAAAGTTGAGACGTGACCTTTAGACCTTTTGATTCTTGTGGCCTCTGTCTTGCTCTATATCTTTTTCTCTCTCAGTCTGTCTGTTTCTCTCTCTCTCTCTCTCACTCTCTCTCACACACAAACATACACCCATACATACACACAAACTACCTTTACATTCCTGCCAGAAGAACACTCAGCAGAACTACAGTCTTGAAGCCATCTGCAGGCACCCTGCCTTCAGAGAGGGGAAAAAATATTCCTTAATTAGGCGAAATTCCAACGCTGTGTCTCATTCCCGTATGGAATCACCTCTTAGTGGGAGCTTCAAAGTCGGAAAAAGCAGCGGAGGGTCGCTCAGCGGCATTGGAAAAATTCTATTAAAAGTGGGAGAGGCCTGTGTGAGCGAGGTTATTGTGTTATTCTATTGTTTGGAAGAGGCTCATCCGTCTCAGGAGCAGGAGAGAAATGGGACCTGTTTGGCTGCAGGGTGTCGTGTTTTAGTCCAAAAAAACCCTTTTTGTTTCCATGCCAGGATGTGGAGATGTATGCTGGTGGAGTAATTGCTTGCTTCAGTTGCATGCGCTGTGCAGAGCCTGGAGTTAAGGTGTGTGTGTGTGTGTGTGTGTGTGTGTGTGTGCGTTTGTGCGTGTGTTTGAGGTGAAGTGGGTGGTAACTAAATCATGGACGATGTGCAGATAATAGACAGTAAAATATTCTGCCTGTGCGTATGTGTGTTTGTACATTTCTACAACAAAATGTCTTGTTTTAACAGAAAAAATTCAGAAGGAAAAACAAGATTAACCTACAGGACCAGCAAAAGGCTCCTGACTTTGGGAAGTGTTTCTTTTTTTACGAAGATTAGGGTTAGGTTTATTATTAGGAAAAATTTTGGACATATATATGATTCAATATTCCAACATCAAAAATCAAACAAATGTGTGTCTGTGTGTGTGCAGGCAGATGGAGGACTGCTCTAATGGTTGTGGTGGTGTATGTAATGTAATTACAGATGGTGAGTTGGGGATGTGTTAGTGCAGTCAGATTGAGTTACTGTTCAACCACTGCTCTACACACCGCTCTCTCTCTCCTTTCTCCTGCTCACTCTATTTCTTGTCTATCTCACTATCTCTCCACTATCTCTCTTCCATTCTCCTTCTCTCTCATTCTCTTCTTCTTTCTCTCTCTCTCTCTCTCTTCTGTCTGTTCTTTGTAATCTCTCGCATTCTCCTACTTTTTTGTCTCTTTTTGTCATTTCTCTCTCTTTCTTGTCGGTCACCTCTCACTCCCACGTCTCTTCTACTTTTTCCTCTCTGATTCTCTCTCTTTGTCTTTTTTTCTCTCTTCCTTTTTTTCTGTTTCTGTCTCTTGCTCCTTCCTCTCTGTCTGTCTTTCTTGCTCTCTTCATGGTCTCTTTCTTACAGCCTGTCTCACATTCATCCCTCATGATATAATCTGTCCATTTGTCTCCTTGTCTTCTGTTCAGCCACAGATCTTCATCCTGATCTCTAGCCTTCCATCCATTCCTTTATCAGTCTATCGTTATCCTTCCATCCATGTGTTGCACTGTACTTGCCAGCAGACCTTTTCGTGTACATCAGTGCTTTTTTCAGAAGTATTCCTCCTTTTACCTCTCTCTCTCTCTCTCTTTCTCTCTTTGTTCTTTCTTTTGTTTGTCCTCTTCCATGTCCCTCTGTCGTTCCTGTTGACAAACTCTCTGAACAAAAAAGGGCCTTTGATTAGAGAATCTCTTTCCCTCTCTCTCTCTCTCTCTCTTTCTGTTTCTCTCTCTTGTACACGCACACACACACACACACACATGCTCAGTCTGTTGCAGCTGAGTGACTATGAAAGAAAGAGTTCTTTGATGTAATGCTCGCTAGACACACTGACCCCATAGCAGAGCAGGTGTTGGAGTGCGTGTGTGTGTGTGTTTGTGGTCTGTGTGTGTTTTAGTGCGTTGTATGTTTCATGACTTTGCTGATCTTTCGGTCCCTCCACTGCTGTTACTTCAGTGTTCTACCTGGGCCATCTGGAGTGAGTCCCTGTCAGTCCATTACTTTCTATCCGTTTGTTGTCTGAGTCCATTCTCTTTATTCCCAGGGAAACTGTATTACATGCACTAAGAAATAGCAGCTCATCCACTCCCACACCATGGCTGTAGCTTTGGGGAGGGGGAGGGGTGCTGGGGATGTTCTCCCATGCCAATGAAAATAAGGCACAGAACGGCAGTCATTCACTGTAAACATATAAAAAGAGCATTACCCTGCTCCATTGTTGGTGGGACCTTGGCCGAGCTGTACTAATTTTGATACAGGTTGCTTTTGCTTTGCTATCTAACAAGCATAACTGATAACTGATAAAAAAAAATGGCACAGTAATGCAATACAATAAAAAATGATTGTGGTTTCATTTACACATATTGCTGCAAGTGGAAGGCCTGCGGTTCATTTGCTAATACTGCTGTAGTACTCTCAGCTGTGTAACAAGGGAGTTCATTGAAACTTAAGCACCCAGGCATGTTATTTAAAACATCCTTCTGGTTATGGATTAACAGTTTTCTGATGATTAGTTAATGGCTGCCAACCTCATTGTACCAATGTCTTTGAGACATAATGCTTACTAACTGCCTTCCCACAACTGGTACTCTGCCGTGCACAGATATTAGCAACAAACCCATTTTTCAAACCTGAACAGGTACGTGGCCAACATCTCTAAAATATTCCAAAACTATATGATACGCAGAATCAGAATAAAACAAAATTGCTGTATGCATGTCCCTGCATAATGTTGTCTTTCCCATCAAGAAATATTAATATTCATGCATTCTGGCATTTCTTTGTGTAATTTCCTGTCTAGTTAATGCTTTATTGAATGTTAATTTAATACTATTATACATAAATACATCCATCAACATTTAAATCACTGGCAGTTAAAGTAAATAATATTGATTATCTTATAGTATATACATTAGGCAACAAGTGAACAGTCAGTTCTTGCATTGTTAGAAGCAGGTAAAATGGGCAAATTATGAGAGAAAAATAATTAGCAAAACAGCAGTTTAAGGTATTGTCAGTTTAATTCAAATATCGTTGTGCATCCCTATAGGCTGTAGGCAAGACTCTTACTGCACATTTATGTGTTCTGCATTTAACAATAAATAAGTTTTTGATTTGTTTTGAAGCTGTGTCATCTTTGTCGTGTCAAAAGCAATTAGATGCCCAGGAACAGCCCAACAATGAAGTGTATTTATATAACACTAAATTCAGGATAAAGTCATTTGTAAAAACTAAGAAAATGGCATCAGCACTACATATTGTGCGGTTGATCCACTCTAAATGACTGCAAGGGAAATTCCTGCACTGCATGACATGTCTGTCTTGTCTTTTAATGTTGCAATGATGTGCAGTCATGAGGATTCATTGCAATGACGAGCGAAATAGCCTCTTGAAAGCTTTTTTAATTTGAATGGTCAGTTGTGCAGAAGGTTCCAGTGACAAAACTGTCTTGCTAAGCGTCATGTGTGTGCTCAGAGCAGAGGTCTGGGTATGTTAGAGCCCTTTTCTCATTCTCTTTCTCAGAAAGATGTGTAGAAAAAAAGCCTCTATTATGGTAATGGCAGTGATGGGCTTAACACTGCAGTACACCTCCTAATACCATGATATGGCACTGATGCAGTTATTATTGCAGCCCTACCTGCAGGTTTCACATGGTTGTGTGTGTGATGCGTTGTAATCCTGTAGATGGTCATATGTTCATACATGGGTACACAGAAGTTTCAATACTTATGAATAATTAACCTCACTTCACTTAAATCCCAGAACAGCTGCAGGAATGTTTTACATGTTAGTGCTGTTTCAGAGCATCTCATCTTAGCAACTTAGTCAACTTAGTAAATGTGTTAAACGCCACAGTACTCCCCTAATCATCTTGTAATAGTAAAATAATTAGTATTATGACAATTATATTAATTGTCTTCTGTTTGTTCCTTTATTGTCGTGTTTAAAGGGATCAGAATCAAGTCAGAAATGTTGTTAATGTTGTATTCCAGCACATAGTCATGGACGTGTTATATTCATTAACGTGTTCTCATTTTCTTTCCTTGTCACTTCTAAATAGCTGTCTCTCCTGGGGAACTTCTCAGTGGCCAATCAGTGGTCAGTGCGGCTCGCTGTTGGGGAATCAGTGCATCACATAATGACCTTTGATCCCAATGACAAAAACTATTTGTACCTCATGACCACCCACCATGTATGTATATAATGTATTTAAAATTTTGTTATGAATTACAATGTGAACACATGACAGTATGGTACATGCTTCATATATCATATGGTTGCATGCAGTTGTATTTCATATTTTGTTATTTTGGTTTTGTAAAAAATAAGTGGACATATACCCTACAGATATGTATATGTATGCAAAAATGTAAGTACAAATTTGACTTACATGTGAAAACATGATCACACATGGTTTATAAAAAGTATAGTTACATTTAAATTTATTATTTTTGTAACATGTCCTAATATGTGTAAATATACTTTATAGTGTGTGTATTTACAATTTATTATTCTGTATACTGTTCACTAAATAAAATCCTAGGAGACACCAAAGCAGAGTCTCATAGAGAGTGAGAGGTGGATACAATTAAATAGATCAGAGAGAATGTAATTTATCTTCTCATGCATGTAGCTATCCATGACAGACACACCCGCGAATCCAAAAAGCACATTACATATCCAAAATATCAGATTACATTTATCAGTAGCTGCACCCAATGAAATTACCTTGATCAGTTATGACCCACAATACGATTATATTGTCAATTAATCTTTCTTACTTTGAGATTTTATTTTAGAGAGTCCGAAGAATCGTGTGGTTTCGATTAACTTTTCATCAGGCCTCTTCATAAATCTCTTTTGCTCTCTCTTTCTCTCTCACTCACCCACTCTCATACACACACCTCTTTATGGTGGTGTAAAGTGTGAAAAGAGGTTGTTAGGCGTGTCATATTTGAGGAGAGAAGAGCTAGAAGTTTAGTGTGGGGTGTGAAATTGAGGGTGAATGTGCAATCATGTGAAAGACCAATGTGTGAGCCCAAGGTGCAAGGGTACAAGATTGAAGATTGACCTGACAAACTGTTTAAGCATATGCTGTGTGAGTGTTTATGTCTACATGTAGTGTGGGCTGGAGTCCTTTACAGTGTCACTGTGTTGTGTGGGCCATTTCTGTTGCTTCATTTAGCAAGAAATGTAAAGGACAGCTGGCATAAACTGTGTAATAAAAGAATGGAATAGTTTGGATATGTAACCGGCATTGTGTGCAAATTCACTTTAGTGCCTTTGGCTAATTCTGCTATTAATATTAATTAACTTGTGTTGACATTGAAAATGTTTGTCATTTCTGTGCAGATCTTTAGGGTCCAGGTGTCTGTGTGTGATCAGTACACGTCCTGCAGTGACTGTCTCAGTGCCGTTGATGCGTACTGTGGCTGGTGCACACTAGAAAGCAGGTAAGACTTCATGGCATTTGCAAGTTGGTTGTATTTGCATGATATCTGCAAATAGTTAGTGCCCAGCACAATTCGGTAGTCTCCCTCCTCACACACTCTCACTAAACCTGGTCAGTGTTAAGAGGTAAAACAAACTGTGTTGGACAGCCCTGTTGTTATCTGACGGATGTTATAGAATACCGGTGGGTGGATCTTTGGTGAAGATAAGCAAAAAAACTGTTATAAAAGTGGTTATATAAGCAAAAAGGTTTTTGAGATATTTTCTGATGTTACTGCGGTTAAAGTGTGTTCAAAAGAAACTTGTAGGCTTTTTTGGCCCCTGTTTTCTTACTCTTGCCAGGTTTGCTGGCTAAATTTTCTCTGAAACAGTTACATCTTTCTGTTTTTAGAGTTTCTAGAGTTTCTACTGGCATAAACCATACTCCCTATCGTAATGAAGGAAGAAATTACCTTTAAGAATTAATCTACAGTCACAAAACTGATGCACCGAATTTACTTCAAATGTGCATTATTTCCACGCAGATGAAAAAAAAAGAATCCCTGGTCAAATTACATATTTAACTGCTTTTCTAAGTGATAATAAGCAAACACATCTTCTGCTGATAGGGGTGATATGGCGATACTAAATAATAATACTATTACTATGAATAGTAAAGAAGATACTAAAGAAAATGTTCACAAAACACAGTATGTCATGACGTATTTTTTGACATTACTCAGCTGGAACAGAAAAAGAGGCATGCCACAATTAAACAATTAAAATCAAAATGTACTATCAAAATAAGGAAAATTCATTTTATTCTTCAAAATCCAGTTCAACAGGGTTGGTTATGATCTTCTTGTCTGTGCATGTTGTTGAAACATGCAGTTATTCAATTTAAGTACTAATGATAACAACATGCTCAGAAAAGCAAATTGTGACTTACTGTGACTTACAGGGTTTTGCATTTTACTCAGTCAGTTTATAAGTAAGTAAACTGAAAGACAAAGGTGTGTTGATGTCACATATTTTATTTATGTGAAAATTATATGCACATTTTAGTCAAGTAAGTTCAGTGCATCACTTTTACAAGACCTGTTTTTACCTTGGAAATCCTTATAATCTTCTTATAACTAGGGACCTGACTCTGGAACAGTTTAAAGGAACAGTCTGAATAAGAATCAGCCTGAATTTGAATGAGGCGTGCGGGTTCAGCCTGTTCTGAGTTCTAATCTAATCTTGATCTATTGTTAAAGCCTGGCATGAATTTGGGGAAAGTGGAGGAAAAGGCAATTGCTGAAACAATCATAAAGAAATGCAGGAGCTGTTTTGGCTTGTTCCCTTTTGGTGGCTAAAATGCCCCCTCCTTCTATTTGTCATTCTCATTCCTGTTCTTCTGTTTTTCTCAACCAGCCCACAAAGACTTGCCGATGTTGTCACCACACTAGCTCTTTCAGGGGGAAATGTCACACAGCACTGGAAATCTTTTTAGCCAATGCCATGACCGTGTGTGTGTGTGTGTGTGTGTGTGTGTGCATTCATTAGGGTACTTATGAAAGACCCCTTGGACAGTGCTGCTTTGGAAAAAGTTGTACATGAAAATGTGTGTGTATGTGCATGTATGTATGTGTATGAGATGTGAGTCTGTGTGTGTGTGTGTGTGTGTGTGTGTGTGTGTGTGTGTGTGTGTGTGTGTGTTACAGTCATCTTAGGTCAATGTATCAGCTTCATGTGAATTGACCCAGTGTGTGACAGAGGCAGTTTTAATCTGATTATACAGTAAATACTTTCTCCAATCTCCAGTCACTCTATTCATGATTTTAGAGCTGACTATAGACAGATTTTACTGGAGAAATTTAAGAAGAAATGTTAGACAATGTATTGTGAATGTATGGAATCAAATATGGACTGACTAGTAACTTAGTGAATATTTGGACGATTTTTGAGAAATCAAATATGCACAATTCATTGCTGGCATTGTGAGATCCTGCTGGTGTTTCTTTCCTCTCATTCAGTGGTGCTTACAGAAGTTCTAATAGTGCCCACTTGTAGAGAACGTTCAGACAGCTGGATATGTCTTTGTTGTGACTTGTGGACACTATGTTCATCATTCAAATTGCATAGTAATCAAGTAATCAAGAATATTTTAATCGAATGATCAGTTAAAACTGAATAATCGTGACAGCCCTAACAATATATACCTTTCCTCTACAGAAAACTCTTCACATTTTACATATTGAAAAAAACAAACATGTAATATGGCCTCTGCAAAGACTAGGGCATCATTTATATTATATATATATATATATAATTTTTTTTTCTGTGTGTTAAACATTTGCGTATATAAGTAAGTTCATAAACACTAATCTGATCACATATATTTAAACTGCAATGGTAGAGTCTCAAGTTTTTATGGGGACTCAAAGAAGCATATATAGATATTGGAGAGTGGGGTATTTTGAGCCTGATGTGCTGGATGAGCTTAAGTGTATCCTTCATTTACAAATAGCTCGTAGTAGTTTTAAGGGGTTTTAATATTGATATCAGAAAATAACAAAGTGGTACCATGCCATTTCCAATAATCAAATAATTATGTAATTAATGATACTGTAAATAACAGTTATATTCAGTTTACATTCTGGATTGACAGACTGTTTGAGTCTATTGTTTTGAATTTGTTTCAAACAATGATTAAAATATGACGGAAATGAAAGTATTTCTTGCTGCAAAACCTTTTCATCCCACTCAAATCATAATGAAATATCTTCTTTTGTGCTAGCAAGAACATAGTTTTATTGGAAGTTGAGAATCATTTGAGGACATTTCTCTGCTTATTTCAATGAGCTACAAGTGGGAAATAATAAATGTTGAAGTTTTGGGATTTCTGGTGATAACTGCAACTTTTAAAGGCCAAAGCTGAAAGCCGCAAAGCTTCAAACTTTTTGCTAAAAGTGTGGCTGTTTTGGGGACTTACAGGATTAATATAGTATAAGCCGCAGAGTTTCTAGAGGTAGAACTCTGTTATCCTCACTTGGCAAGAACATAAACTTGTTTTCACTGAAACAGCCTTTTGCTGTATTTGGGTTTGGGCTACATAATGTCTTTCATGAAAAGATTTGCTTGGTTTCATGAAGTTTGATGGTCTTTTATTCGAAGCTATTGTGCGCGCGTGTGTGTGTGTGTGTGTGTGTATCTGGTATGTGTGTGGGGGATTTTCAGCGATGGTAGACTCATTCTGTTCTATTTCTGGCGGTCGGCCTGACCTCATGGCTCTGGCTGTTCTCAGTGCTCTTTTCAAAGTTCAGACATTCATTCACATGTATACACACTCACTTGTATTACTTGTATTACTATATTATTGGAGTATTTTCATTCGATTATGTTGCATCTTAACTCTAGCCTCAGGTTGACATAACTTTTTCAAGTGTAAACAGCATTTTGGTATTAAAAGTCTCTCGTGAGAATGAGTGAAATATTTAGTCAAACAGTAAAAGAGACTGAATCCATATTTGGGTATTATGAAGCCCATAAGCCCTAAAACTACATGTTTATCATCAGCCTCAATGTATAGCTAATAGTAATATAAGGGTTGTGTGAGATGTCATGTAAACTGCTGTTATGGGAATTTTAAGCATAGATTATAGATAATGAAGAATGTGAATATGCCTCAGTGCAAGTGAATAACACAAGTATGTCTGCATGATTTTATAAGGAATGTTATTATGTAGTTGTTTGGTAGCTAAGTGGTCAAGAGGAGTAAACACAAGGATTTGTTTTGACTTCCCATAAAAATGGTTGGTGTCTATGGTTTAAGGGCAGTGTGTCCTTGATTCCCTGTGTGTGTGGATGTGTGTGTGTGGTAGAATATGTGTGTGGGCAGTGTAAAGCGGAGCTGTGTACAGGGAATATTTAGATTAACAACTGAAACAGAGGTCATAAAAGGCCTCTGTCTGGAAGGGAATTCCTTGTCTGATAGACCTACTCTTCTTCACACACACACACACACACACACACACTCTTGCTCGTGTATAGATAAAGACTTGTCTTGTTAGCCTTTTTAATTGAATTAGCAGGACTCTGATCTTAGTGCCAGAGGGGGCTGTCGTCATGGGAACGTGTGTGAGAGGAATCAAACACACCCCTGTTTAAAAGGTTGAGTGTTTGTGTGTGTGTGTGTGTGTGTGTCTGTCTGTCTGTCTGTCTTTGTCAGAGTTTAACATGACACTTGAAATATAGTGTTATTTCTCTAATGATGTATTTAATCTGTCTACCAGTGATCTATGGGTTTAGTGTTTCTTCTATGGATAAAATGAGTTCTTCCATAATCCTGTGCATCCCCTTGCAGGTGCTCCATTCAGGAGGAATGCTCCAGTGGCGGTGTGGCCCGCTCATGGATCAGCATAAGGGAAGGACCCCAGCAGTGCCCTTCAATGACATTTACTCCAGCAGAATTCAGCAGGGCTGCAAACATTACGGTATGACAGATGGACAACACCTCAAATCCTGACTGCTTTTTAGATACACTGACTAAAACACTGTAATTCTGTTGAGCTCACCTAGATAGTAACTTATGCTATGGATGCAGCTGACTGAGTATACGTTGAAAAGTATAGGCATAGATATACATATACAGTGGTCTGTATATGGGTCTAAACATCGGTTAATCAGTGCCATAAGCTCATTAACTTCAGCCCTGACCCAAACAACTCAAGGTTGCTTATAGAGTCTGGTGTAGTGAAGTGGGTAACTCCATTGCCCACCACCCCTCCAGTTTCATCCCCCCAAAGGGGTAAGCACACCATCTAGATCAGTCCTTGGGTAAGACTCAGTGCTACATTTACCTATATCTGTAACATGATTCAGTTGTGAGTCTATCCAGAAAAGTCTGCCTGCAAAATGTAAGAAATAAACAATTGTGAAGCTATGCAAATTTATTATAAATGATTGACTGACAGAGTCGAATCCAGAATACACTTAAAAGCTATTTTTAAAGTTATCCTGATCAGTGAATTTACTCAGTACGTCTTCAGCTTAGAACAGGAACTCGCCTATTCTATTCAGATAAACTGAATATGAAAACACATTGCTTAACAAATATCTTAAAAGATTTACATCTTGAACTTTATTCTCTGTCATCACTGCTATACTGTCCTTCGTAACAGTAAACCTGTATCTATGAGTCTTTGGAGTAATAACTATAGTCTTAAGATTGACTATAGTCCTTTGGAATAATAAAAATAGTCTTAAGAATAATAAATGTGATAGGCTGCAGCTGAACCTTTCGCACTTTTGCATACTTGTTTTTGGTGTGATCATTCTGTTATTTTTGAATATAATAACGTTTTAAAGCAGTAAAAATTAATCACAATCTCAGCTGATACGATTTGGCACACAGTAAACTTCCCTATACAATATAAGAGGTGATATTAGTCTAAGGGTGTCAAACTCCTGAGTGGCCACAGCACTGCAGAAATTAGCATTTTCCTTCTACATTCAATACACATAGTCCTTGCTTATGAACTGATGAGTTGAATCAGGTTTGTTTAATTAAGTAAAAGACTAAGCTCTGCGGTGCTGTAACCTGCTGACATACGTGAATTAGTCCATACGTAACCTAACAGTGCAGTGTCAGCTTCTATATTTGAATCTTTTTTATGCTGAAGCTGAGAAGTGCTACATTTTAATCTGCTGGTGTCCTTTAATAACAGGAATATATATATATATATATATATATATATATATATATATATAGATAGATAGATAGATAGATAGATAGATAAATAGAAATCA
>JBBPCX010000016.1:5413030-5430599 GCA_037974365.1 Hydrocynus forskahlii
TGAACCTGACCTGAACCCTCGGGACCCAACCCAGCACAGCTGCTAAATTTAAAACCAAAAGTCGGACCTCATTTGCATCATTAGTTAGCAAGCACTGAAAAAGTCCTTCTGGAATAAACTAGTATTTTTCACTGTTTATTTCTCTATGTATTTACTGTTGTATAAAAAAATAACAATGCTTTTATCAGTGTATTAATCGCTGATTATTCCTGGCAGAGAACAGCATCTCCATTGATCAGCTCTTATAAAGTTTCTCTTGCTGCTGCTGCTGCTGCTGCTGCTCCTCACAGAAATGCTTATCACGCCTCAGTTGAACCTACAAAGCAATGAGAAAGATCCGCTCTGACCTTTCCACCAACTCAGCACACCCCTTTCATCGGCCATGGTTTCACTTAGGGCCACCCACTCTCAACTCCAGAGCTATTGCAAACGCAACTAACGGTGTTAGGAAGAGACAAAATAGAGAGCCCAAGAATGAATGACAGAAAGAGAGAGAGAAAGAGAGATGTGAGAGTGCGAAAAATGTACTCCATTAAATCCATTAATGTTAGGAAATATACTTGAGCCTGCTCCAAAATTATTTTGTCAAGCCTTGTCAAGCTGGGTAACAGACCTCTAAGACCTCTAACAGAACAACAGCCTATAAAAACCAAAACACGCAAACACAAACACACGCACACACACATACACACACACTCTTACAGATCTGACCTCTGGCAACATTTAATCTTTTCCAGCCTGTGCATTAGAAGACTGTGTGCATGTGTGCGCACACTCGTGTGTGTTTGTATGCGTCTTACGGGAATGCATCCACTTGTCATTCAGGCGTTGGAACCACCTAACCAAATAACCAGCACTGTGCACCTGTGTGTGTGTGTGGGGGGGGGGGTATACGTACCAATAGGTAAGTTACCACAGTGTACCTCTTTGCAGCTGTGTAAATGTACACAAACACACACACACACACACACACACTCACACATATACACAGCTAGCACAGTCCTTGCTCAGTGCTGTTGGGACTGATGTCATTAAATCTTAATTGGTCTCAATTTCAGGGTGTTAAAATAAACATTCCTCTCTCATTCCCTTGGCTGCCCTAAGTGTGTGTGCGTGTGTGTGTGTGTGTGTGTGTGTCTGTGTGTTTGTGTGTGTACGTGCGGACCCATTGTTGATCATTCAGATTATAGCCAGGTTCTTCACTCTTTTGTGAAGAAAAATCTTTTTAAGAACTTTCTTTGTACCCGATAAACTCAGCATTTTGGAAACACATGGTTTTATAGCTCCATACTTCCATTTTTTTTTCTTTTTTAACACCATTTGATCTACTGTCTACATTGTTATGTGCAGGTCACAGTTTTTTTATGATCTACACCCACCTGATTCGTTAATAGAAATAAAAATATTTATTAATTAATGATGCAAACCCGAATCACAATGTTTCTTTTTAAAAAGTCAGAACTCTGCTTTGTCACCTCCTGACCCACCTGCCCGCACTCCTGAAATGTTCTAATAAGTTGGCCCAAACCTATTTATCTGTAACCCATCCATCACTACTACACTGTGTTACATTGTGTGAGTCATTTTGGATTAGTTTTTTACATTAATATGCATTAATTTAATCATACTTCCCTATTATACTCCTTTGACACCATTATATAGTTAAAGTTCTGGAGATTTTTTATGAATCTTGTGACATCGTTGTGTGAACAAGGTAAGAATTCTTTTTTTAAGTGAAAGCATTTCAACTTTATTTTTGTGCTTCAGGTTAGTGTGTGAAACCGGGACCTCTCTAAAAACACTTAAGGAAAAGGTGAAGGTCCAAGTGAGTGGGAATGGACTGGGTTATTCGAATGAGGACTTTTCCTATGTGGTAAGTTATCTCTTTCATTCTCTGTCTTTCCTCTTTAGTCTCTGCCACTCTATTTTCCCCACACACACAGATGTCAATGCATCTGGCTTCCATGTCATCACTCAAAATCTCACACAGTCATTCTTACGCTCTTTTTAATCATCCATGTTTCAGGCTTTGGCAGAGAGTCTTTCTCTCTCTGTCTCTCTGTCTGTCTCTCTCTCTCTCTCTTTCTTCACTTCTTTGCACGTCTTTGTCCCTCTCTTTATGTGTTTTAGCATACTGTGTCTATATTGAATACTAACAGATGCTGATGATATTCAGGCATGCGGGCATGCCGGAATCATCCAAGAAAAAAAAACACTTTTGCCATTGTGTGTATTTGCTTGTGTGTGTGACGGAGGTACTGAAACACAGAGCGCTCCTCAGAGCTCCGTCTAAGCGTTCCTGTCATCCTCTGGCTCGTGCCAGCAAAAACAAGCGAGTGGGCCGCTTGAATGCAGAGCCATTAGCTGAAGTGGAGCTTTTGTGCTGCTTGACCTTGACCCTCTGCTCTCCCTGTGAACAAGCGCCTAAGCACACTATGGGGTTTCCCTACTCCAGTGTTTCACAAGTACATACACAGGGTGATGCCCGTACAGAACAGTGTGGTGTCCATGTAATTTGGTCAAAAATGTATTCATACTTTTTTTAAAATTACTATTACATTTTAGTAAAATACTCAACAGACTTTATTTAGTATGTTATTGTTCAGTTATACCCATTTCACATTGTTTACACTGTGTGCTGTGCTGTGGTAAGTTTATGCATGACTAATAAATTAATTACATTTTTATAAGACTTTTTTTTAACAAGTACTCAATTGACTATCAAAACATTTGCTAGGTTGCCCAAATACCAATATAATCAGCCCTACTTGTAGCTCAGTATTATGCTGCAACTCTAAACAAAGCGTATTCAAATGTAGAATTTTTTTACCAGGATTCTGCGGCAATTTCTAAAAACATTTGAGGGCAGATCATAAATAAGTGCTCACACATACCTTTACAATACACATTCCCTTGCAAAATTTTTTTTTATTGTAAGCTTTGGTGTAACATTAAGTAAGAACAAAACATTGTGTTTATTCTCTCTATATCATTCCTAATTTTTTAGTACATTTTCACAACAGAAGTGACATAAAAACATTTGACTTGAGTAAACGTAGAAATACACTATTTCTGTGTAGTGAGCACGTGCTTACAAATGCAACCAAAGTATCTTAGTTATTGTAGACATTATGGTATATTATTTTGATGAAGTTCTGTTAAGGAGTCCCTCACTGAATCATCAAAACCATATATCTACAATACCTCAATGTACCTTCACTTTTTATACATGAATAGTTTTACTCGGGTAGAAGTATAGACTACTTGTCCTTTTACCAAAGTATTTCTACTTTTGTTACAGTACAGAGTGCCTGATGCACGACGAAAGCAGATCTCAGTTACATGATAGGTGCTTTAGACATTGCAGTCTGTTTTTGTGAGCTGACTGAAGTCTGGTCATAGTTCATCGGTTAGGACTGAACTTTTTTTCCTCAGTAGTGGAAGGGAGGGGAGAGGGAGTTACTCTCTAACATGTGTAAGCGGTGGGAGTCAGTCATTTTGTGCTTGGCTAAACGTGGCTGCTGCATGTGCAGGAATAGTGGGCATCTATGTGTCTAATGCATCTAAAAACCACACTCCTTTCTAATCAGTAGTATAAAAAGTACACAAGAATGGCTCTCCAAGGATGAAAAATTCTCTTTATTAGAAATAGGTTGCCTGTTTTAACAAGCACCCACACACTTGGCCTGGCCATTCCCCCTGTGTAATCTCTCATGACATCTTAAGGCCTATTCACATCAAGTATGGTTCTGATTGGCCAGCTTGATTGTTACTGCATCCACACTGGCAACGATTAAAATTTCACGCCATGTCAAAGTCTGTTAGTTTCAGCCTCAATGTGAAAGACGGCATTAATATGAGTGTACTCTTTGATGTTTTTTTTTGTTTTTGCACCAGAAAAATTTTTACTATGTGAATAGGCTTGTAAGAGCTGTTCCAGTGAAATACAGAGTATAGGGCAATGATCAGATTACAAGTACTAATATTAGTGATGTGTTTCCGTGATTAGTGAGAGCACCTACGTCCTAAATTGACATGCATGACACATTCTGATCAGTAATGTGATCAGTGAATGATCAGCGTGAGCCTTGAACAACAACAAATGAACAAACTAACAGCACAGACCTTCTTGTGAACTCTCATTACCTCAGATCAGCTCTCAGCTGTTCCTGATTAGGGGAGATGGTGAAAAATAGCCAGATCCATGAATGCTTCTGCAGCATTTAATGGTACTTAAGGTTAGATGTTGCTACTATGCTATGAACGTGAGGCGATGACATAAAGTGCTTGCACAGTAGAAGAAAAACTTCCAACCATTCTCATTAAGGTCACATGATCACAAATTGGATATACATTTGAACTAAGACCACATCTCATATGGGAAGATCAAATCAGTGTGTCCACATAGCTCTGAAAAGATCAAATCTGTCATATTGAGGCATAAATGGGTGCCATTTCAGTCTAGTAATGCAAACGTAGGCTTGGATGATTGTCAGACGGGTAAGTACTTCAGTCTCAGGACTGAAATTGGCCTGAATTTCCCATTTTAAACCTGGAAAAAAATGTCAATCAAAGCTGTAAACAGGTTTACAAGATTTTAAAGGCCATAACGTTCAATTTGCTGGGCTTTGATTGCAGACTGCTCCTTTTGTTGTATGCGACCTCTATTACATCTCCTTTACTTTACCCTTCTAGCTTGTTTGTTTGCAAGCTAAATGCTACACAAGTAACAGCAATAGAAATAAAGGTGATACACCGCAGTCTAAAACCAAAGTGGTAAATTGATGTGGCATGGTCATGTTAAAAAAAATAAATGAAAAAAAAAGTTTTAAAAAATAAATGTCTCTCAATGAAAATATAGTATAATGAAAAGTGTTCAATATAGATCTCATACCAGATAATTATTAGTGAAGGTTGAAGCCACCCATTAAAATCCAGCTTTTAAAAGTCAGAAGTGGCTGGCTGTAAGTGTACTTAAGTATTAAAAGTAAATTACTGTACATTTAAATCCGTTAACATTTTAACATTAATATTTAACATGTCAGTAAGAGCTTCACTTTTAAAACCCACACAGCTGAATCTCAGACATACACTGTCAGAAAAAAGGGTACTGTCAGTATAAATTGTGCAAATAACATAGAAGAACCCTCATGGGTACAACATGTCGAGATCTGATTATGGACCTTAAAGTTTTAAATGTAAAGCAGATACCCTTTACCAGGGGAGGGGTCAAATTTTTACCTTTTTGTAACACCTTAGTCTAGAGCAGGATGCCCCCAAGGACCATGTGAGTAGCCCGCGGATCTGTTCTAAAAATAGCACAACTCACCAGTGAGCAGCGTCTAACATTTAATTTTATCCTGTTGCTATTCTGTAATCACATTTGCATTTATATAGATTTAAAAATGGTGTCTTACAAAAGCATTTAAAACATGTTTATTATACATGAAGTTTAGATAAGTTTAGGTAAACTGTATCAAACTGGTGGCCCTTCGTATGGCTCAGTACCCGTGAAGTAGCTCTCGGTTTCAAAAAGGTTGGTGATCCCTGGTCTAGAGTCTAGTGGTATATAGAGACAATGCAACTCTGAACAAACACTGCAACAGTACATTAGATAGATAGAAAGATGCTGGTGGAGCTTTGAGGAGCACTACCTCAGTTTGTACTCAGAAAGTGGGGTGTGTAATCGTGTAGAAAAATTAGAAACATGGAAGCACACTGTCTCACTTGACTTTTTGAACTCAGAAAATAATGTTTTAATTTGATTGTTTTTGTGATACATATGTCCACTTGTTTAGTCTGCAGCAGTCTAGCCCAACCATATGCACTATAGAGAGTGTTTCAGCTCAGAAAGCTTTTTGAATAATGTATAATGCTGGACAGTCAATCACATCAGAGCTCATTTGCATATATCAGTCTTAATGGCACAACAACAAAAACAGCCTGTGTAATACTGAGGGATAAGGAAAGGCTGGAAAATGGGTTATGTCTGTTTAGTAGAAAATGAGTCCTTTAAATCTGACCAAGCAATGAAGGGCATATGAAGAATTTAAAAGTATATTTTTGATTTAGAGTGAAGTAAAAGTACTAATCCTTAAAAAAGAACTGCAGAAAGAGAGATGGAGGAAGGGAGAAGGGAAAGGAAGGATCTTTCCCAGTAGAGAAGAGGATGTAAGCCTCCAAACGTCCTTCCTTAAAATCCTTAACTCTCTCACTAAGCTCAGGAAACATCTGCCTTACTGCTTCTATACACACACACACACACACACACACACACACACACACACATGCTGTTTCACATATTTTACATCCTTAACTTAATCTAAACTTCTACATTCTCACACACACAATCACCAAGACGAAGGAGCACAAAGCCCTCCTCCTTCAGACCCCCAACTCTCGACCCCACACAAACTCCCTTAAGCACTAAAGTACACACACGTACAAAGGAAGTGATGTCATTCAGCTATTTGTGTGTTCTTCGTGTTTGTGTGTCTGAATGGGGCCTGTTAAATATGCTGTTGCTGAGTTTGGTCTGTGTGTGTGTGGTGAATGTGTGTGCTGTATTTGTACATCTGCACCCTTGGCATTAGACCTCCACGGTACGTTGATTTTGAGCGACAGCGCAGACTATCAAGACTGCTAGAGATATATTCACTCTTTATTTGATTAGAGTAGAGCTGTCAAACTTACACAGACACACGCACACACACACTCACACACAAGACAAGGCTCTCTTTTTTCCTATGCAGTACCTCATCACTAGTGACCTCATATGAAACCTGATTAGAAATGTCCGATTTTTTCTCCCTTTCTGTTGATTTATATCTGCAGTGATTTTTTTCACACTCCCTTATGCTCCGTGTTGCTTTACCTGTCTGATTCACTTCACATTTTATTTGAATGTGCCACATTTAATTGCACCCTTTATTTACCCATTCAGCTGTGCAATATTCAGTTTGTGTGCTCTATTCAACTTTACTGCACTTTTTACAACTGTGGTGTCTTACCTGGCCCCATTGTTTTAACTTGTGGAAAAAAATAGTTGAATAGCTGAAATGATTGCCGCTAGCTGCGAAATTTTGTTTACTTGTGCAGCTCACAGTCAATCTTAGTGTGTCCCAAATGACACCTAATTGCTATCCCAAATAAGCAAAGTTTTGACTCCAAAAATGTGTTGGCGAATCAACTACATCAGTGAAAAAATACATTTTGTGAATTATAGTTTTTGCTAAACTAATCCTTTGAGATTATTAAGTGAATTATAAACCTGAAGATTAAGTGTTAAAGGAGAGAAAAGGTTAGGTGATCATGGTTGCTGCCCCAAACTTACTGTGTTCTCTGTCTTCCAACATGCAGTCCCCGAAACTTATTGATTTAATGCCAAAAGAGGGCCCTATGTCTGGGGGAACACGGCTTATAGTCACGGGGGTCTCCCTGAATTCTGGATCTACAGTTAAAGTGAAGGTTAACACCTCTCAGGACTGTGAAATTGACAAGTAAGTGTGTGTAGATCGTTTTCACATGAATAAACTATACATGTTAACTCAAGTTCCTGTTTCAGTTTATTACTTTTGGTAATAACATGGATGTAATAGGCTTGAACGAGCAACATTTTCAAGGGAAATGTGTGTGTGTGTTTTATGTTTTTCTCTTGAGTACACGTTGTTTTACTGTTCTACTGTTAGTCCCATTACAGCTGTATTTCATAATGCTGGTATCCATTCTATAACCATGACATCATCAGCATTACTATTCCTCTTTGTTTTACAGGCTGTCTGGTGAAATCATTGAGTGTTTGATGCCCCCAGCTGTGCCCTATCATGCCGAAAACGTGTCTGTGTGCATGGAGTATGACGGGAAGCCGTGTGAGGCATATCTCAGCGCAGAGTTTTCTTACAAAAATAACCCCACCATCAGTGACATCAAACCAAAAAAAAGTTACCTGAGGTGAGATACGCACACCATTTGAATACAGTCTGCAAAAACCAAGATGTGAAGCCTCCACAGTGACCATGGAGCTCTGTGTGTGTGTTTCAGTGGTGGGCGTGCTATCTCTGTGACTGGTCAAAGTTTTAATCTGGTGCAGACAGCAAAGATGGAGGTGGTGGGTGTGGGTCAGTCGGTAAGTGCTTTTTCATCCATACAGATAAATTGTTTTCTTTCTTCAAACCTTTCTTCAACTCAAATCTGCCACGGGAGTAGTTTTGCAGCATGTGTGTCTGTGTCAAACACTACCATGTCAGTGTGACCGCCACCCAAATCATATCCGGTCAACAGCGGCCAGAAACTGCCTAACAACAAATGGGGTAGAGCAGGGTTATTCAACTCCTGGCCAGTGTGCCTAATACCAGCATTACACACACAACCAGTGTTACTGCCACCCAGATAATAAATGGTCATGGTGGTGCTTTGGCCAAAAACGTACTAATGACAATGGAATAGAGTAGGGCTTATAAAGACTGTTATTTTTATATATTTAAGTGCTTATCTGACATCATGACTTTATATGTGCTTTCTGATTGGCAGGATTGTACCATCCAGTCACCTGAGCTTCTTCTATGCAGCTCCCCAGCTGCCAGCCAATCACAGAAGGTCACGGCTCAGTTCCACCTGAATGGGATTTTGTACAGAGGAGAAAGCCATGCCTCCCCTGGGCTGGACCTAGAGGAGGAGGAGGAGCCTCATGCAGGTCACTTGTTCGAGTATGTGGAGGACCCTCAGTTTTACACAGCCAGCAAAGAGAAACTCATTAAGCACCATCCTGGAGAACCTCTCTTACTCGTCATAAATGTGAGTGGAAATTGCATTCCACATCTTGAAGAAGCTCACACTCATATTATGTGTGTGTCTGTGTTTTCATGAACACATACAAAACCTCAAGTTCACAAATACATTAATAAAAGTTTATATTCGTACAACCTGAACTGTGATTCCTAAAATATACCAGAACTAATCACACACATATGCACCGACTGCACCCCCCCCACACACACACACACAAACATACACATCAAAGAGATGTGTATTCTTATGCCAAACATAGTCTCCTTCTAAAAACGGCCAGCCAGCTCAGTATGGCCTGCTCTGTTCAGCTGACATAAGGCCCTTTGTGTATGTGTGTTCCTCATGGCGGTAATAACAACATGAAAGGGCACTGCTGGAAACCAACAGAGAGCGTTTACCCCACCACACACGCACTTACCCTCACACAGTCTAAGTGCACACACGTCAGGAAGCTGCAGAGACGTGTGGATCTGGTGGTCTGATGGTGTCTTGAGGGGTGCCTGACAGGAAGTCACTAACAGGGCTCAGAATGTGTATTTCCTGCAGAAAGAATGAGGGGATGAGGAAGGATGAAGCCGAGGGTGGATTCCAGCGGAGGTGCGTCTGAGATACATTTATTCAGACAGAGAGAAAGGCTATTTAACTGTTATCCACTGATCACTAAAACAGGTGCTATTAGATGACTGTGTATGTGTATGTGGGATAGGGCAGTTTGCATGTATGTATTGTTACGCACAGAATGTTTTAGAGTTCCAAGGCTAACAAACACTAGAATCAATAATCTTCCAAATCTTTTCTGTAAATACATCCCAAAAACTTCAACCCACTCAAACCACATTCAACTCTTAATTAAGGTGTTGCACACTCATACATTTTGTTTAGGATGCAATCAGTGACACCAGGCCTGAAGAGGACCAATCTTATATCAGATGCCTTTGTGTTTATGATGTTTTTTTTTTTTTTGGCTCACAATATGGCATATAGTGTCTTATATTACATTCACAAGTCTGAAGATCTGGATGTAGTTTGCGCAGGTTGAGAAAGGTTTTGGAGATGTTTTGGTGACTATCGGCTTCAAGTGTTTGTTAGCTTTGTGGCTAAAGTGCTGAGCAAAAGAAAAAATGGACTCAAAACATGTCTTGACTGATTAACTGTATCTGTGGTAAGTGTAGAGTTGTGTAAACTGATTTTTTTGCTGAAATATTCCTTTGATAACATTCCTTTAATAATAATTACTTTTCACACTTTCAGTTCAGTTTATTATTTCTTTGATAAAATAAAAAACAGTAATGAGCTCTTAGCAAGCTGAATTGTGCTCTAAAAGAGCTTGCGCGCTCACTCAGCAAACGTCACAGTGCATCCAGCGATAAAGGTAGCATGAAGCATCTTTTATATAGTGATAGAAAACAGAAATCTCCATTCCACATACTGATTTACCCTGGCGAATATGCAAGCATGGTTGTCAAAGTTAAACAAGTTCAAAACCTCTAAATGTATTGCTGGCACTCCAGTGTACTTGCCACATCTGTGGCATACAGTAAATTACCACAGACCACAGTTACCACAGTACTTACAAAAGGAAAAAAAAAACTTAACTCAAAACATGAGTGAAGCACCTGCCCATTGGCCTCTACCGTAGTTACTTCAGCAGCTACCTTTTGATCTCTACTGTAGTTTCTTCAGCAACTACCCACTGACAGTTGCTGTAGTTACTTCAGCTGCTGCTTATTGACATTTGCGGTAGTTACTTCAGCAGTTGCTCACTGACATCTACTGTAGTTACTTCAGCAGCTGCCTCCTGCTGTAGTTATTTCAGTTATCCATTACCTATTGACTTCTACTTTAAGGGTCTTTCCAGTGCAATAAAATTCATTGCCATTATTATCTGTGTTGAACCGTACACTACAGATAAGGCAGAATTCCTCAGTCCAGCAAAATGCATGCAGTTAAAGAGTGTGTTTGTGTGGGAAAGGGACAGAAATTGTTTACTTGGTTCCAGTTTTGATTTAGCTGGAATGTGACTGTCATTTGAAGCATTCCTGTTTTGACTCAAAGAGGATGTAAATATATGTGTGCGTGTGTGTGTGTGTGTGTGTGTGTGTGTGTGGCTTTGAGCTTGCTAGATACTTTGGTAAAATATAAAGGAGTAGGTTTAAAAGTATTTTAATAAGAGCACTAGGAGGTATGTGTGAGTGTGAGTGTTGAAGTATGTGTGTGTTTGTGTGTGTGTGTGTGTGTGTGTGTGTGTGTGTGTGTGTGTGTGTGTGTGTGTGTGTGCGGAAGTGTTTGTTGATGGGTGGTTGCTGAAGGGAATAGGACAGCCTCTAGAGTTTAATCAGAGCTTCCGAAAACTCTTCCTTTTTAGACACTGCCCTGTCCTCGCAAACACACGTACACACACATACACACACACACACACACAAACACACGCACACACATGGCTTAGAGGAGCAGGACAGAACATCTGTTACAAACACACATAAACACACAAACAAAACAGTTCCTTGCACATCCCCTGTCTTTTTTGTTCTGTAATGTATTTGTATACTGTTTCTGTCAGCCATCCTGTAGCCTTTCATCAATGGTTAGAAACCGGCCAGTGATGAATAGGGAAGTGGGTGGTTGACAAATTGTGCATGACAACATATGAATCTAACTGTACAGCAATAGTATGAGCCTTTCCTTGCGTTTCACATGATATTACATGGTGTAATTGCTGCCGCTGAGGAGTGAAAAGGGGACTGACTACACTAAGCTAATGAAAAGCCTTTCGTTTTCCATGATATTCTCAGCCCCTCAACAGCACTGCTGAAATGAGTATGTGAGTTATAGGAATCCAAAAGAGTGTTCTAAAATTTTGTTGGGTTCTGTCTTTTTTCTCTTGTTAAGGTAATTTTATTTTTCTTTCACATCTAGTTGTTCAAATTGTCAGAAATTTGGTCTTACGTACATCAGCCACAACAGAAATCATGTGACTAAGAAGTTTCCAATAAAGTGGTGGATGTCCATGATTCTAATAAAGTGGCCAGTGAGTGGAAGTAAAAGGTAGATGTATTTAATAAAGGAGGCAGTAAATGGAAGAACACAGTAGGTGTTTCTAATAAACTGGATACAGCGATGAAAGCTAATAGGCACTGAATTTCTCTAATTTATTGTCAGCCATATTAGCACTTGTAATGAAACTGCTACTTAAACAGTTTTCCTTCATTCTTCCTCTGAAACAGAAAGGGCCAAGCCAGTTGGATCTGGCTGACGAGGAATACAACATCATGATTGGCGCTGATGTCTGTGACATCACCTTCAATAACGAACAGATGATCTACTGCACCATCAACAGAACACTGAGTTCCAGGACAGGAGTGCTACCTGTAACTGTGAGTTTACTTCATCAGCCATGATTCTTTGCTTAAAATACACCACCCTGCCCTTCTTACTCAAAACCCTACTCAAAACTCAAATAATTACACAAAAACAATACTTATTTTTATTAGATTTCTATATTTGATTATAAGCTTAAACCACTGATTGGTGACATTTGATTTCCTCTTCCAGTTCTGTAGTATGCATTTATTAGCGAGAACATCAGAATGAGAAGTTTCCATTTCTCGTGGTGGCAAATCATGACTGTCCAAATTTCCCAGGATTTTACAGAGATGAAGGAAGGGATTGGTCCAGAGTTTGAGATATGGTGGAGATAGCATATTATCCTCAGAAAACTAAACTTAATTTTACATACAATAGAGCTTTAGTGAGTCCTATTGTTGCATTATTGATAAAAATATGTAAGTAATGAAAGGCTGTTCTGCAGTCTAGCACCATCACTGCTATTTACATTAAAACATGAAGTAACGTACAGTAACATTAAATAACCAATTATTTAGATCAGTGGTAGAGGACTGTGGTTCTGTAGGGACAGTATCCACAACAGTTTGTGATTTTCCTGTTTTTAGCACTCCAACTAAACCTAGTACTTCACATTACAGTTGAATCAGGTATGTTTGAGCATGAAACTCTGCATGACTTCAGCTAGTGATTTTTATAAGTATTAATTTCAAGTGTGTTTTTTTGTAGTGTTTAAAATCAGTCATTTATTAAGTTTAATCAAGTAACTGTCACAACTGCTACATCTGGGTTTTTTTTTTTGTATCTTGGCCAACAACCCCTATGTGTGGTTTATTTTGCTGGTTAGGGTACCCTTATGATAACATGGGCTGTGGCATCAGCAGCAAAAAAACTACATGACCACTGTATCCCTCTGAGAAACACAACAGTCAGCACTTTTAAATGTTATAAAGCTCACAGACATTAATTACACTCACTTACTCACTCTCTCACTCATTCACTCACTCACTCATTTACTGACTTACTCAGGGGCCCTATCTACATGTCCCATCATGTTTTAGTGACATGGAGGACAGCACACACCCAGTGCAACAGTAAACCACCCCTGGAGTTTTTATCATTCATCTCTGTGCTTTCATCCTGCCTCCTCTGATTTGCAGTTCTCTTTGCGTGATCAGCTGAAAGCAGGCACTGGTGGACCTGCACTTGTTTTGACTCAAAAGATAATTTCACCATCAAAAAAAGAGCTAATCAAGGCCCCACCAGCTTCAGCAGTTCTGTGATGTCATGGCCTTTCTGTGTGGGTGTGGGTGTCAAGGCCTCCTTTCCTTTGTTTTGGCTTATTAGGGAAAAACAAACAGCTATATTTAACCTTGTTCACTCTGCTGCCCACAGCCTGCTAATGACCTGCCCGTTAATCCAGAGAGAGAGAGAGAGAGAGAGAGAGAGACAGACAGAGAAAGACAGAGAGAGAGAGAAAAAAAGTGAGCAGTGTTGGGTGAAAGAGAGAATGCCTGAGAGGAATTCCAAACGACAGGTCCAGCGAGACATGCAGATCAAAGGTCAAGTGAAGTCTCATACAGCAGGCCGTTTGTGTGTATTCTCAGGAATGCCCAGCTCAACACTAGTGTGTATACATTCCCATATGGATACCAGGGCTGTCACTATTATTTTGCTGCAGTTTTTATTCAATTAAAATTAACCTTCTCAGTGAGTCAGCAGTGATTAATTATCATGAATAATTATGCATGTTTGTAATGAGTATTTTTTCAATCCTCCAACTGCTTTCTCATATGGTAAATAACAGCCCGAAGAATTCATAGTGTTTCTGTTTATTTGAACAGTTCTTTTAAAAGCCTTCTTTTTTCAGCATGGTATTTTAGAACCTTTTTAAAGCTAGACATGGTTTGTTATCTGTCGTTTCATTTTTTGTAGTTTGGCCTTTTTCTCTGATTACTCAATTACCTATCAAAATATTCAGTAAATTACTCAATTGCTATTATAAGCGACAGCGGTGGCCCTGCTGGACACAATATTGTGGGAAAGTCTTAGGCTTTTGATTCCTCTGGTTCTTTTTTTATATAATCACAGAGCGCACAGTGTTAGAGAGGATTATGCAAGAATATTTTATGCTTCACGCTTTCTTTTTAATACTTTTTTGGGTTGATATTTATACATTTCTGTGAGAAAGTGTGCATCTGTGTGTGTGTGTGAGAGAGAGAGAGAGAGAGAGAGAGAGAGAGAGAGAGAGAGAGAGAGAGAGAGAGAACTGTTGTTGGCTAGGGATCAAGAGAGTCCTTGAAGTTGCTGCTGCAAAAAAAAGAGAACTGGTGCTTTCCTCACTCTTCATTAACCACTTAACCCTTTGAAGTCACAGATATTGCTGCCAGTATCGAAAACAAGTGGAGAAATTTAGTCAAAAGCATGTTCTAAACATTCAGTCAGTGCCACATCTGGGTTTGGTAGTAGAAGAGGTGTTTTAGATGCTGTGTGTTCAGTCTGGCTTTCTTAAAGAAAAAAGTCGATCACCTTTACTCTTTTGTCATTGTGGAAACATTCAGTAGAGAATGTTAGTTAAATGAAGATGTTATTCTTTAAATTATTAATGTAATCATTAATTGTTAAATATGTCATATGCTTGAGTGAAAAGAAAGGAATTACTGTACAGGTCCAAGGGTTATGTAGAGTTAAAATGTCATAGAAGACAACATAAAAAGATGCTGTATTGCTCAAGTTTCAAAAAACAAAGCTCCTTAAACTCAGTGACTGCTCTATCATCTTACTTTATGTGTGTGTGTCTGGTAAAAATCATATGGCACAGTTTGAGAAACAACCTATTACTACCATGACAATTAGGGTATTATGGGAATTTTTCTTTGTCACATTCAAATAAAATAACATTTTACACCCTCCAATCAGTTCTCCAATAAAACTCAACCTACATGCGGTAATAGTTACAATGTATTATAATGTATTTATTTATTTCAATGTATTTATTTGCACCATTCCTGTACACTGTTAATTAATTTGCTCCTTTCTCTCTCTCTCTTTTAGGTGCGTATTGGTAATTTCCATAAACAGATAGCAGTTGTTCAGATGGGAAGCAGTGAACTGGCCATCATAGTCACTGTAGCAGTCTGCTGTGTCCTTCTGCTGCTGTGCACTATGGGTAAGTGTGTGTATGTGTGAATGTGTGAGTGAGTGTGTATATATGATGGACAGTCTGTTGTCATGGAGACAGGTGTTCCAGATGTGGGCGAGATAAAAAAGGGACAGCAGGGTCAAGGCTTCTCCCGACACAGACACGTAGACACACAAACACACACACACACACAGAGGAAAGCACAAAGACCTCACTGTTCTCTATGGTGTCTGTCTTTAGTCTGTGTGACACGAGTGACTGAAAGAGTCAACTGAAAGTGTGGACCTGAGTCACTGCAGAACAAATGGACAAAAACAATAAGAAATGTTACACTGAAAAAATTATGCACTCATCTGATTTACTTGTTTTAAAAGTGCATATAGTTTTCATATGAATTAAATATATTACACATATACATTTTTATTTTACTTTACCGGTAGGACACATTGTATGCATACTAATAGCATTGCTAAGGTTTTAAACCATACCATTCACGGACAGGTCTATATGACCCATATAGTCTGAAAACTAATATACAAATAATTCACAAATACAGCCTAATTGTCTTAGTGCTGTCACAGTAACAAATCTGTTTACATTTGTCTGCCTGTAGGCACATATATGTAGGATGTGGGCCCTTCAATGATAAAACATCTAAATGATGGAACGTCAAATCAATACATCGCTTTTCCTGAAAACCTAATGCTGTCCTTATATTCTCTGTGTTTCTGTCTCTTTCTCTCTCTCTCTCTGTCTCTTTCTATCAAACTCTCTGTCTGTCTTTAGCTCTGGTAGTGTACTGCACTAAGAGCCGGAGGGCAGAGCGATACTGGCAGAAGACCCTCTTACAGATGGAGGAAATGGAGTCACAGATCAGAGAGGAGATACGAAAAGGTAAAACACACTTACACACATACAAGTGGAAGTGGACTCTTGAATGACTGCTAAAAGAGTGGAAATCTGATTTCAGGCACTTGTGTTTACAAGAGAGCAGAAGATATGTGGATGAACGTGTGTGTGCATGTAACTTCATAAAAAGAGCTGATGCACGTGAGGGGAAGAGGATGAGAAAAGCATAGAGGTGTGTGTGTGTGTGTGTGTGTGTTTAGTGTTCCAAGGGGTATACTGTTCAAGTCTGAAGGCCTCAGCGTGTCTAGAAAGATTTATAACCAGCATAGAAAAAGAGTACGCCAAGGACGTGTGTGTGTGTGTGTGTGTGTGTGTGTGTGTGTGTGTGTGTGTGTGCGTGTGTGTGAGCATGGGCAAGGTGTGTTTGACTAATGAGAGAGGAAGGGAACACTCAGCACACACCCCTGAATTACACAATGAAGACAACAGAGAGATATGTAGAGGTCATGAGATATGCTTGATGCTCATATTGAGGAAATTACGTTTCCCATCCTCGACAGAGAAGACACATTTTGCCAGAAGGGAGGAGGGAGCAGAGGGTGTGCAAGGCATTTGTGGTGTCATACACAATGCTGGTGGCTTTGCGGGTACAGCATGTGGTGCAGATGTCTAGATGTAGACAGAGGTTAGAGAGATCTCCATTATCTTTTCAGCTGTCCTCACTGTCTGCCCTAGGTGTCGATCAGTCTGAGGTGGTACAATTTCCAAACCAGGCCTTGATGCAGCTGCACAGGCTGCTCTACCTGGTCCCTCTCTAGAAGATGAGTGAGGTCTCCTTAGTCTCCGCAGGAAGTATAGACGCTGTTGGAATTTCTTGGCAATGAGTGTTGAGGGATCTTGGTGCTCTGGACAATCTGCATAGAGCCATCAGTGTTCCGTGGAGAGTGATAATGGCATGCTCTATAGAAGTGAAAAACCATGTCTTTTGTTTTGTCTACATTAAGAAACAGGGTGTTGGTGTTCCAACAGTCTGTTAGTCTTCGTACCTCCTTTCTGTATACCACTTCATCGTTCTCACGGATGAAACCCACTACATTGTCATCATTAAACTGTCTGAACAGTTGTGCTCAGTCTAGTGGTCCTGAAGAAGTTACTCCCAATCCTGACTGACTGTCAGGAAGTCTAGGATCCAGACTAGACTTTGTTCCTTTGCAAAGGAACAGTCCAGGAACATTGCATTCAAAGTTGTATTCATGTGGATACTGATGTGCACATTTGAATCAAGTAAATTATTTTGTGATGGCCATGGATGTGATCCATCACGTAGCTGTCACGTGTGTGTTACTGTGTGTGAGGTTCAGGGTTAAGACTGTAGACTTAGGTTACTAAAGCCAGGTTCAAAGTAAATAGTAAAAAAACTCACTGACTTCTTTAAACCCAGTGACCAAC
>JBBPCX010000016.1:5434339-5444525 GCA_037974365.1 Hydrocynus forskahlii
GTGTGTGTGTGTGTGTGTGTGTGTGGGTGTGTGTGGGTGTGTGTGAGCGTGTTTTCATTAATATAGCTGACTTGACTTTTTGCTAGGTCTGCTGTCAAACTGTAAAACTCTGTGTTTGTTTGTGTTTGTTGATTCACAGAAAATCCAATTCTGCCCAGTAATCAGTTGCATTTTAAGGCAGCTAAATCACGCTGTTATGGCTTTCTAAAAAAATACACAGTATTTGTGACAGTGTGTGTGAGCATGTGTGGTATCGTGTAACACATACAGCACACACGGTACTAGCATTTCAGTTGATTATTTTAGTCGATCCTCGTCACTTAGTTAGATATATACACACAGGATAAAGAGCTGTATTGGAACAGATCTTTTCTGTCGCACACACGCACACACAGTTCCATTGATGTGTGGTTGTATTAACTGTGTTTTTCTTTTCTTTTTTTTTTCCCCAGATCGAACAAACCACAAGTTTCTTTATAATGTATGTTGTGTGTGCATGTGTGTGTGTTTTGTAACATCCATTCATGCACATTCAGTTACATCAGTCCAAAGTACTTGTGGCTTTCTTTTCATATTGAAATAGACATAAATTTATGGACAGGCAGCTGACAGGGAAAATCTGCTACAAAAACAAGCTACTTAAACATTAACATAAATCACTGTTATGAGCATATGAGTTAGCATTCATACTGGAAATCCATTGAGGAGATAAACAGTCTGGGACAGAGCTGGACGAAGTTTTGTTGGGTCTGCTTTTTGGATATGGTTCTAAAGTAAAATTTCTGGGATCTTGCATCATAGTCCTTACAGCAAAAAAAAAAAGCTTGTATTACATGTGTGTAGACCAGTTGTTAACCATATTCACAACTCTTTCCACAATTTATTCTCACAATATTCTGAACAAATTTGAATAAAGGAAAATAATTATTGCGAAACTGTTGGAATGGCCATCCCACATAATGCACATTATTCCTTTTTGCAGTTATATGTCACAATGTTGCTGCACTGTTGGACCCTTAGGGGGGTTTGTGCTACCGCAGAAGCAAAGTGGGCCATCGTTTTTTATCAGTTTCAAAACTATTTTTGGAAAGCTGATAAACAATAGCTAACAGGCAAGCTAAAGTTAGCTAAACCACTTATTATTTCTAGATAACATAAAGATACAACATGACAAAACAAAAATCTCAAATGCTGCACTGAAAAGACACCAGTTGTGCAAGCAAACGATTCAATTTAGACATGCAGAAAGTTTCACTACTCTGTTAACTCCGTTATAGTGCTGAGAACAAAAACCAGAAAGCAGCTTTTTGTTTTTGATCATTTAGGTCTGCAAAAGACAGCTATCACAAATCCCTCCTTCGTTACAAACTTAAGGCCTACCTTACTTTTGATCTGGTCAGCACAGAAAAAGCATTCAAGAAGTAGTTACACATAGCAATTGTTTGTGTGCCTATGTGTGTAACAGGGTTTGCTGAGTTGCAGACAGACATGACTGACCTGACTAAAGAGCTGAATCGAAGCCAGGGCATCCCCTTCCTCGAGTACAAACAATTTGTCACTCGCACCTTTTTCCCAAAGGTAAGAACTACCACTGTGTGTGTGTATGTGTATGTATGTATGTGTGTGTGTGTGTGTGTGTGTGTGTTTGTATACTTTGTGTACTTGTGACCACTACATCACAGTGTATCTCAGTCTCTCCCATGGGAACCCAAAACACTGCACATTTTAACTTTTTTCTCTCTCAAAACCTGTGCATGGCAGATGGTCCCCAGGAGCAAAACTTTGAAATGCACTTTGTGCAATATTTTTTTAATAACAGGTAGAAATCCTAGAACTTTTCATATTTGTATTTTTATTTTAGTGACTGTATGGTTTGTGGCTATTCCTCTGGTTAAGATAATGGTTAGGCTTATGACAGGTCATGGTAAATTTAAAATTTGGTTTAGGTTTAATTATCAAAATGTAAGTAATCCAATACAAATGCTCCATGTATCCATTTTGGAGACATAATACTAGCATTGTACATGTGATACTGTATTTTAGTATTATGAAACAAATCAGTTTAAAGAGAATGTTTCATCAAAAGGTTTTAACTATGTGTTTGCACGTGTGTCTGTGTGTGCATGCGTCGGAGTACGTGTGTGTGTGTGTTTCTGTCTGGCTATTAGTGTTTCGATCCCAAAAGTACAAGTTATGTTTGTGTGTCTTTTCTCAGTGTTGAAAGCCACAAGCATTATAATTTCCATCAGCACAGTCTGAACAATAGTGGGCACCTAGACAAGAAAACCAAGGATACACCCAAAACACATACACACACACACACACACTGACCCTGGTGGTCTGGTTGTAAGTAGGATATAAGTAGGGCAAAGCCTGTAGCGGCAAATGTTTTGTGATGAGATGGAAAGGCGCTCTGTGTATGTGTATGTGTGTGTGTGTGTGTATGGGTTGGGTGTTGAAAAGAAGCATGAATAGAAACACAAATACTTTTATTGTGACCTCAGCTCTCTTTCCCCAGCCAGTCTACTGGGATATTAAACTCCCTGCAACACAATCCTCCATCGCTTTTCTCCTCCACTCCCCCTCGTTCCATCCCTTTCCCTCCCTTCTTTCCCCTCCCCTCCTCTCCACTCCCTCTGCTCTCTCTCTTTCTCTGCTCATTTTTTATTGTTTCTTCACTCTTGCCCTACTCTCCCATTGCAGACCTCTCCAAATCGTTTCTGTTGTTTCAAAACCTCACAGCTCCATTTTAACACTGTTTGAAAACTCCAGCTGTCCTTCGCATTGTGTGAACATTTTATGACATATGAACCAAAAGAAACATGTATTAATAACATCGTTCTCCTAAAAGGCTACACTCCTAAAAAAAAAAAGGGTACTTTGCATAATGCCACAGAATAATCATTTTTTGGTTCTCTGAAGAAGCGGTTCTCATACTTTTATAGTCTTCAGCCCCATTTGTGGACAGTAAGTGCCACAATTTCCCCCCAATCCCATAACCTCACTCTGTGCACTTTGCTAACTTTCTCCACAGCAATCACTGACCTTTATGATGTGGTCTTATGACATGACCAATAAAGACACAACTTTGAAATTTTCTGCAATCCCAAATGGCCATGCCCCCCACTTTGAGAACCGCTGCCTTTTTTTTTTTTTTAAGTAACCATTTTTAACCAATTATCTTAAAGTAACCATTTAAGTAAATGAGATGAGCAAGTTTAAAGACTCTTTTTGAAGTTTAAAGAATTTCCACATAATACTGCATAAATCTGGTTATACATGAAGATTCTTTATACCTTTTAAAGGATCTTCACACTCACATATCTTATATATAAAACTGGTTCTTTAGGGAACTAAAATATTTTTTTAAGTATATAAAAAGTACCCTTTTTAGAGTATATCATTTCAAAGAAATGACAAAATTGTAGATATATACATATACATACATATAAAATGGTATAACAATTAATTCTTCAATAAATATATAATGTGTATATGCCTCTAGATGTGTTCAGATTACGAGAGGAGTCTGGTTCAGCCGGTGTATGAAAATAACCCTCAGGGACCAAGAGCTTTGCCTGAAACCCACCCTCTACTGCAGGACTGGCAGGTAAGACACACACGCTGCATGAACGTAACACTGCTGTGTTTGTAGGGTTCAGCACTTTTCCCTGAGCTTCTGTGAAAGGGAATACTCTTGTGAAGTTAACTTTTGGAGATAATGAACTGTTGGAGAAACGGCTGTCATGTGACACAGTATCCCATTATGCCATGATTAATGTACGACTGTACACGCAGCCTGTATGTGTGTGCGTGTATCCACGCATGAATGTGTGTGTATGAATGTTACACACAGATTTCAGGTCAGGAGACAGGGGGATCATCTTTAACAGTGATGAAGTGTTTTTATGCAGCAGATCGTCTTAAAAGGAAGCGCACTCTTTTTTTTATTCACAGCACCAAACATAAATCTTCACATGCCCATCCGTCTTTGTTTCTTTCTCGCTCCGTTTCTGTCAAGGCAAGCATAAGGACATTGCCCACAGGGACCACTCAATAACATCTATGTTAAACTCTTACGTTGTTCTCAGTGCAACTCTGTTCACTGGGTCAAACAGAGCAAAGGAATTAAAACGATTAAGTCTTGAGTCTTTGGGGCGTGAAGATGAACCCTTTCATCTATCAATATGACACACTCACATTTCTCTTGCAAACATTTTTCTAATAACTGTTGGCCTTTGGAGTCAGCCAATTTTGCCAAAATTTTTACCTCAACTGGCTCTGAATAGGTCAGTGAATCTTCATTTTTGTTGAATGCGTTCTTTGATTTGCCAGATCTACAGCCCAGAGACTCACTAAACACACAGGCTGAGCTGACAAGTGTGTGTCCACATTGCTATCATATTAGACAAAATTATGGAGAGAGATAAGAAGCACACATAAATTCAAACAGCACATAGGGAGCACCTTTTATTCAAATCTAGAGATTTAGTTGAATAAAGTGTTCAGTATGATTTAGCTAATCAAGTTTGACTTTTTGTTTGTGAGCAATTATAGCATGTGAACTAATCTTGTCAGTATGGTGGAACAAACTGCGAATCCTGCATGATGTGACAACGAGTCCCAAGGGCCTACTGCCACATTGAGCATACACTCTTAATAATATTCCTAAGTGACCCTCGGCTTAGAAGTGCTGTTCTAGGGGAAAAACGATAGGGAGATTTTATTGAACCCTGATAGTTTGTCAAGGTGTTTTTAAACTTGTTTTATCCTCTACATAATTTGAACCACCCACTTAAAGATTATTCACAGAACCAGAAACAGTGCTTATATGGCATAGCTGCAGCAAACCATTTCTGGTGCCCTTATGAGAATATAGTACAGATTATGAACAAATTATCAGATTCACATTAATCATTTCAGATTCACATTATATTGTTTGAGAAAACAAAGACACAGACTTTGACTGGGGGCTTCCCTTGAATCTTGTTTTATCTGGACCAAGCATTGCTCATTATGTGGAACACCCTTGGGAAACAGCCTAGTGTTACAGGCCTTGCCGTGCATATACATCTTTTGGAAGCAAACCACCATGCGTCCTTGTCTGAATCAGTCAAGCCAAAGATTAATGTCTTTGCTTTGCACAGTGGTTGGATGGGGCATGATTATAAGAGTTCATTGTGGTTGCTTAATTTGCTTTAATATGATTCAAAGATGATGTTGCAAAACACTGGTTTTCCGAACTCTCTGTTCGTTTTAAAGGACTGGTTATCCAATTCTCAGTGCTGGTGATTAAACCCTCCCTATTCCACCCCCACTTCCAATTATCTCTCTTTTAGCCGTCTGGCACTGGCAAGCCAAATATGGAAGAAGGAATCACTCTGTTTTCCACTCTCCTCAACAACAAGCACTTCCTCATCACCTTTGTTCATGCGCTGGAACAGCAGAAGGACTTTGCTGTTCGAGATAGGTAAACACAGCACTTTGCACATACATCGAAGCAGGAGGAAATGACCTATCATTTGACTTAGAAGCTGCAGTTGTTCCTAGTGATAGCAAATGCACTTAGAGTTGGGAAGAGGAGATATTTGGGTTTCAATGAAAACTGATGCAAAGTTGGGTGTTGTGCACACTGCCTTGTTGAGCATACTGCCTTGTTTTTTTGCATTTTTATCATTTCTTGGTAACAAAACTAACAGCATCAGTGAGCCCTTCAGAGCGAGATGTAGGCCTAGTCATTGAGTCAGAAAACATGCACACTGTCTCATTAATCCTAAATTTAAGCTTAAAGCTGAATGTACTCATATATTTGCTGGTGCAGCAAAATTGCTTTAAACATTTAAACATTAGGGTGTCTCTTGAAACCTACTCAGTCTGGGTCACAAGGCTGTGTTCCAGTGCAGTCAGAGCTCATAGTGGAATTTAAGTTGGTTTTGTCTCATGTAATACTTCCACTTAGCTGTCTATCCTTCCACCTGCTGTATGTACACCTCTGTATTTTGTCCCCAACTGCACTACAAGCACTGTGTTTTACTGGTTAGCTGTGGATTAAGTAATCCCCAGTAGAATGGACACCGTATTTTCCTGATGCATGTTGGGAGCAGTCTGATGCCCGTCTGAGAACTCTCAGCATGGACAGTAATAAGGATGTTTGGAATCAACTCAAAGAATCTGAGTTTGCAGATACAACTACATTCTGAGGATCCTACAGTTGACACACACACATATGCACACACACACACACACATTTTAAAAAAGCATTGTACAGGCACAATCCCCAAGTCTTCCATGCTTACCGACCCCAGAGCTAAGACTCCATACTGTCACCATACTGTCAGTAGAACAGCTCCAGGCATTTCACCATTTTCAGGGAGATGTTGCTGGTTTTATGACAATGTTTTGTTGATTAACATGATTTTCTCACCTTTTGTTCACCTCCTCTAGCTTTTGTTGTATGTGTTTCTTTCTGTCTTTCCAGATGTAATTTGGCCTCGCTGCTCACCATCGCCCTTCATGGTAAACTGGAGTACTACACCAGCATCATGAAGGAACTGCTGGTAGACCTGATTGATGCCTCTGCCTCCAAGAACCCCAAGCTGATGCTGCGCCGCACTGAGTCCGTGGTTGAGAAGATGCTGACCAACTGGATGTCCATCTGCATGTACAGCTACCTCAAGGTGAGGGTGAGAGAGAGAGAGAACAATGGACTCATAGGGTCCAAGTTTGCATTTCTTAACCTTGTTATTTAAAAAATTGAATAAAAAATTATTTTGTTGCAAAGCCCATTAGAGCTTGAAATACAGTATATGTCCAAACTTGACAGGACCTGTTTCAGTTCAGTTCACGCCTGTTTCATATTTGTTGGGCGTGGATTGTGATCATATCCCTTGTTTGTGTTCCTCATAGTTTGTCATCCAGCCAGATTGTAGTCTACATACAACTCTGCTTTAGGTTTTACTTCTCTACACATGTATTTTATATTTTTGCTAACATGCTGGAGTTGTTTTCAGCAGGATCAACCAAGCCCACAAGGGCATCATGAAAACAAAGTTTTGCTTCCAGTTTTTTTTGTTTTTTTTTTTCAGAACAGGAATATTGCTGACGGACAGATTCTTTTGTTTTATACTGAAATTGAAACTGATTAATAATAACTGATAATTCAACTTTAATTTTGTTTAATTCTGATTATTTTATGACAGCTGACATTGTTTACAGGTACTTAAACATTGTTCTTATGTCCTAGACACCACCACTTGAACAACTAGTGTTGTTCAGGAATAGACCATATTTCAAACCCATTTACAGCTCTAAATCTCATTTAAACATGGCCATACTATTGTTCCAATACATTGATGTATATCTGCATAATATGTTAACATCTCATAACTTTACATTTTTTCTAGGAGACGGTCGGCGAGCCTTTCTTCCTCCTGCTGTGTGCCATCAAACAACAGATCAACAAAGGCTCAATAGATGCCATCACAGGGAAGGCGCGGTATACTCTAAACGAGGAGTGGCTCCTGAGAGAGAACATCGAGGCCAAACCTCTGGTGAGCTTCTCCGTGATGCTTACTGATTACTTCACTTATGGCCTAAAGGAATGTCTTCTTCACACATTGTGTGTTCATGTACCTAAAAAATGGGCTGGGTGTCCAGTCATCAAGTAATGTCTACAGGAAGTTGGTTCATAGACTTGTAATCATACTGAATGTAGTGTAACATGTAGTGAAGGGTTTTTAAATTGCAGTTCTACCATACACACATAACCTGAGGCTGGCATACACTGTAAAAATTGAGGACCGAAAATATCAAGCCAACAGCATTTTTTAGTTTTCTCAACAGCAGCTTTTGCAGCTTTATTTGTTTAACCAACTATCATTTGTTTTCTCGTTCAACATTAGACTGTCATGACAATATGATTTTTAAAGGGGAAACATAGCTTACATTACATTGATGGCATTTGTCAAACTGTATAATCCAGAACAATTTACAGTCTAATTATGTTACATATGTAAGCTAATGGGAACCATCCAGAGAAACTTATGTAAATACAGGTATATAATGTGCTTTCCTTGGTGTGGAATCAAACCTTTGCATGCTGTGAGGAAGGGAGAGGTATGATTCATTATTTTATACACACAAAGACCAGTAAGGTAATGTTACCATTGCCATTTCTGATGAACACACACCATGTCCCAACAAGTGTTTAAATTTACTGCACTCCCAGAAGGTCTGAGGAATATATCACATTTTCTAAAAATGACCCAAATTCTTCAGTAATGTATTTATTTATTTATTTATGGTGTGTGTTTAATAGAAATGGTAGCACAAGCCATCTTGTTTTGGGTTTACAGGTTTGTTGTGGGAAAGAATCAAGACTCCTAATGCTATTTTAGTAACCTCTGAAAAATGATTAGACTGGATGTTCTTCATAACAGTGTCTGCCAAATGCCATACATGTAATTTACCACATAATTCTTTTATACATGTATAATATTTTTCATTAACATTGATTGAATAAAGTTCACTCTTAGTTGGTTAAACAAATAAACCTCAATTGGGATGATTACTGAAGCAGCTTTTTTTTTTCCATGTGTTTTTTTTTTTTACCAGCTCTTTAGCCAACGGAGCATTTTAGGGATCCTGAGTGGCTAAGTGCTGGCCTTGTCATCAGGAGATTATAAGCTTGATCCCCGTGGTGCCACTGTCTCTGAATCCCTCAGTGAAATGTTTGCCTGTGTGGGTGTCTGTTAGCTGATGTCACAGAATTGACAGTCAGCATTCTTCTCCAAGTGTGTTCAACTGTCCAGTGATGTTTGAAAAGCGACCGTGGCTGGCTTTACATATGGAATTTGATATGAGTAAATAGGGCTGAAAATTGGAGGGAAAAAAAGAAAAACTTACTGAAACTTGCTGGAGGAAAAGACTTGCACTGATATGTTGGTCATGTGTGTTCCAGAACATTAATGTGTCATTCCAAGGCTTCGGAATGGACTCAGTGAGCGTGCGTGTGATGAACACAGACACAATCTGTCAGGTGAAGGAGAAGATTCTGGAAGCTTTCTATAAGAACCTGCCCTTCTCCCAGTGGCCTCGGGAAGAAGATGTTGACCTAGGTAAATGTTCCAGTGCCAGCTTTTTAAGAGTTTCAACACTTCTGATTGTGCTCCTAATCTGGACTTTGTTAAAAGCGGTTAGAACATTTATTCATGTTCTATAAATAGCACTTAAATATATTAGAGTTTTAATCAGATAACTTTTAAAACAAACAAATATAACTTAAAATACATAATCATATTTCATATATATAATATTGGCAGGAATTTTTGGTTTTTAATGCTTTGAAAAGAGTGTGTCTAGAGTGAATGGGTTTTATTGTACCCATTGTCAGAAGAAATAGTGACTTGCTTGCTTTGTGAAGAGGTTTAAAGGAAGTCACAAAAGGCATTTTGTGAAGGTATTTGACTGTCGATCTGGAGTTTTGCAGCGTCTTTGAAAGCCATTGTAATTTTCTCATTTCCCCCCCAGAGTGGTTTCCTGGGGGCGGCTGCAGCAGCAGAATTCTTCAGGATCTGGATAACACCTCTGTAATGGAGGATGGCAGGAAGAAGCTCAACACCGTGTTCCACTACAAGGTGTGTGCACAATCGTGTGTGTGTGAGCTGCAGTAAACGTCAGCTTTCAGATTTAAGCCCCCTCAGATCTGCTCCCAGCATGAAGCAAGAGACGAAAGGCAACAAGAGGGAGGACAAGATTGAGCGAGAGAATGTGTGTGTAAACAGTCGTGACCCCACACTCTTAGCAGTGTGGCTGTTTAGTTTGAGAGGTGCCACAGGGAATGAGCTGTGAATGGTGCATGTGTGTGTGTGTGTGTGTGTGTGTGTGTGTGTGTATGCATGTGGGTGTTCGTGCATGTAGTTTTGGTTCAGTGAAAAAGCTGTCTAACTCGTTACCCAGTGTGTAAACGTCTTCAGCTTTAATGAATGCTTGCTCACTTGAGTGGAGCACAGTGTCTCTCACCCTCATGAACTTTCACCTTTTGTCCTTTCACCCTGTTCAGATCCCTGATGGGGCGTCACTCGCCATGAGTATGAAAGACCACAGAGAAAACACACTGGGAAGAGGTAATGACCATGATGGTGTATATGTGTGGCGGCCTGTAGAAACCCTTCTCTTTCATATTTCT
>JBBPCX010000016.1:5466384-5482835 GCA_037974365.1 Hydrocynus forskahlii
GCATATTATATAGATGCTTATAAAGCAAGAATAAAGCATTTATAGCTGTATTTATAAACTGCTTACTAATGTCTATTTATGCAGGAACAATGCTTTATAAATGATTAATTAACTATTTACCAATGCTTAACTAATAATTCATAGGGTGTAGTTATTATAAAGTGTTGCAGAAAATACCTATGGAAGTTGACAAGTTCAAGCCAAAAGGTCACATTGTTGCAACTGCAGCCACCCCCACCCTGTTTATAAACATTTCCATCATAATCAACATGGCATTTACAAAATACGTCTTTTTCACTTTAAACAATCCTGCATGTAACTTCACAGATGCTGTCTTTTTTGCTGTCTTTATTGTTTTTACATGATGTAAACAAAATTTGTTGGGTTCTGAGATGGGCTTGTCGTGTTTAAAACATGGTTTTTAAAACATGGTTTAAAACATGGTATACCAAAACAAAACATTAAAGAAACAGGAGGCATTGTTTTCTGAGGATGGTTCTAGTGTAGAGATAAGATGCAAACAACAGAATTATCCAATGCAAAGCAGGAGATTTCAGAGACATTTGCAATAGAGAAATTTGATTTGAATTCCTTATAACAAATGACTGGTTTGAAAGTCCTTTGTGGACAGTGGTCATGGAAGAAGTCTTACCATGTAGCGATGGATGGAGTGGTAGACATGGTACAGTTCAGCCAAGTGCTGAAAGCTGTGAAACTTCTTCAACATCTCCTCCTTCTTCTCCTCATTATCTATGAAAACACATAAAACATGCCAAAAACATTCTAACATTAAGAAATATGCAAACAAGAGAAATCTACACTGTCGTGTAACGTCTGAGGACACTGTTTTCCATATGCTTTCAATAAATCAGTCATTTTTGTCTGTCTAAAAAATGACATGTTTCGATTTCACAATTTTTCTCAAGGTAAACGGGTGTTTTTTAATAACTGACAGGGGCTAAAGCCAGGGACTTAAACTTGTGGCAAAGCCAGGGCTTGAACACTCAGCAAAAAGGTGGATTGGATAAACTTCACTGCAAGCCAGACTTGCGGTGTCATTACTAGGTTTGGTAGGGCAGGAGCGCCCGTTGATCCAGCCCTAAGCTGGCCCCTTACGTGTTCTACCTTGGCCCCACTTATCTCATCTCCTGGTGATGTCAGCATTCATCAGCATTGAAGTCCTTCAGGTGTTCAAACTACCTTTAGAACTTTTAGGATTTTCACAGTAATTTGGAAAGGAAAACCAACAAATCATTAGCATAATCATTTAACACTACAATGCATTCTAAGTATTACAACGCACATCTTGAAAAAGTGGAAAAAAAACCCTGATAAATATTGAAACATCTAATTTTAAAAGAGGGGATGGTGTCTCAAATATTTTTCATAGGCTGCATGTGATAGAACAATGTGAATGATGTCAGTACAGCCTGATTTGGCAGAGACACACACGCACCTCGTGCTATGTCCAGACACTGCATTGAAAGCATCCAGTAGTAGTATGAGGCATCATTGAATCTGCTCTCCACAACAGCATTGTGGGTGAGCTGCTCCAGAACCTTCACAGCCTCCGCCTGGCGCCCAGCCTTGTGGAAAGCTGTGATAGAAGGGGAGAGACAAGATGTGCAATTGTTGGAAGCCATTTCATGGACACATGGGATAAGGTAGGTCTCAACCAATGTGAAGGGAAGTCAGAAAAAAGGAAATAAACTGAAAACAATTGAAGGCATATGGCCCTTGGCAGTCTCTATAGCGGGCTTATGTATGATGTGCATTGACTCATTTTTCGGATTGCCACAGGGGCCCCTGCAGCCTTGAAAGATTAAATTCCCTCCTGTTTTTAGACAGTTCCATGCATTTTCACTATTGGCATCCTTCTGTATTCAGTATAAAATTCTTCTATATAATTTTAAAGCCCTTCACTCCCTCTTATATACAAGCAAGGCTACCTCTCTACACCACATCCCATATGTTAAAGTCAATGGACTCTTGTTTACTTACAATACCCAAACACAGACCGTCCCTTATGCGAGGTAGAGCCTTCAGCGCTGCTGCAGCCAAATTATGGAATTCCTTGCCCAAAAAACTTAGAACCTTTCTCTGTTTGAGAATTCAAGAGTCACCTTAAGTCACATCTTTTCTCTTTCTGTTATTACTCTATTCACCATATGCTTGTGTCTAGTTCAGTAAAACTTATTACAGTGAAACTTTCACCCAGATTTTCTTTAGTTTTATATAACTTTATAGCCCCCCGAAATGGCACCTGTGGGTAGGAGGATGGGTTTTTGAGTCACAGGTCCCCTCTATGGGTCTTCCTCAGGGTTTTAGTTCATTTCTGGGCACTGTTTGCGGGCCCTACTTCATTAGGGATCTGTCTGTACAATGATTTTTGGACAATGTCTGTTGTCCTATATAAATGAAACGGAACAGAATGGAATGGAATTTAGTTAGTTACATGAAATTGAATTGAACTTAACTGAATTGAGACACATGTAAAAGGAGGGTCCACAGCGTGTTACAATTGAGAAACCACTTAGGTGACCTATTACATTCAATATAAGGTTGACTACAAAAACTAAAATGAAATCTAGGCTTCTAACTGTTTTGAGGCTTATAAAATCGGCAGGGTGGTGACCTTGGACCTTACAATTTAAAAGCTTACTCCTATGAGCCATCTGGATTAACAGGAGCCATTTCTTCAGAGGTTGAGAGAGGACATGTCTAATTAGGAAAAAAGACTTCAGACAATAGACAGCTGTACAATGACAGAGGTGAAGAAAAACTCAATAAAGCTGGAGGAAGAATCCTCAGCAGGAACCAAGACTCAACGCCCATCTTCCTCTGGTACAGTGAAGGAGAATTAAAAATTACATTACGGAGATGACTACTAACTCATCAGCAAAGCAGTACCAGTGAGAACAGTAGCTTTTGTTGGAGTGTGTTTGAGTAGTTATAAGGTGTAGGTGATCCAGTGTGGTCAATTTGGTCTGGAGGCCAGTAATACGGCAATTTCTGTTGGAGTCTGTGAGCAGTAATACATAGCTTTTGGGTGGGGCAGTGGGGGGGGCCTGTGGGTTGTCAATGGTGGTTGAACTGGTCTAGGCCTCAGGAGTGTTTGAGCAGGAACATAACCAAACTGGTAACTTCCAGGAATAGCTGCAACCTGGTATATCAATTCTGAGATCTCATAATTATGACTGTCAGTATGCCACAGGTTAAGCCTAATCCTACACAGAATTGTGAATGTAGATTATCTGTTGAAAGGAAGATATAGTGCAGACTTTAGTTTGTGTCCAGAAAAACAACTCACAATAGAAAATTACAATTATTCCACAATTACAATACATTATAACTGTTATTGTGACTTCATATCATGAGGCCATGACTCATTATGAGTCAGTGTGTCATAATCCATACATCATAATAACAAGTTTCACATAATTGAGCCACTCTCCAGATCTGCAAATATAAATACCACCTTATAATTATGACTTAAAATGTAATCAATCTGAGATAATTATGAGAAACGTTCTCATTACTGACTATTTACATTGTTGAAAGAGGTAGGAATGGGCTTCCAAAGCTGTAATGAAAATATGAGAAAAATTCTACTTATTATGACTTAATATATGGCAATTTAGTAAGTCATAACTATAACTGTGACAGAAATCTGCGTGTGGACCATACTAAACAGGGAAATGGGGGCTAATCCTTTTAATAATAATTGTACTGCTGTTACATACAGACAGTCACGCCAATGATCTTTATTGGTGAGCCATTAAAAGTGAAATGAAAGCTTGGAATTTTCATGGCTTAGCTAATAACTTAGGGATGGGGAGAAGCTTACTGAGTAAATCTGCTTTAATGAAAAGATTTTTTTTCATTTAGGATGACAGGACAGGTTGTTTTTTTTCTGTGGAAGCCCGTCACTGTATAATGTACAGGAAACACTGAATCACTCTTCATATCACCTCTCAATTCCTCATAACTACAGCGGGTTAATTACTCTATTCTAATATTTAAACTGCTTAGTTAAAAACTTGATGTAAGTGACCTGCTCCAACAGACAGAAACCACATTCAAGATCTCGAATGAAATGATTAATTTTAAAACCCCAGTTCTCATCTCTACCTCGGAGTCATCAGTTTACCCCTTGCATATAAAATAGTTCATGAAATCACTCCAGACTGGGATTTAGTCATTTGTGCAGCTCAAATGTTTGGTGTTAAACTCATGTTCGGCTGGAGCCTTACACCGTGTTTGGCCGTGAAAGAGGAAAATCCCTCGTTTCCGCTTTTCTCTTCCAGCTGCCAGCCGTTACCGCCTCACACCGGGAATTTGGCCAGAACTCTCTACCTCACCCACACGCCAAAGGCAATTTGTACCTAATGTATGCAAGTCTTCTGAACCTCCTTTCTCAGAGCCTAATCTACTGATGTAACTTGGTTCGGACAGATAGAGAGAGGGTGAGGGACGGAGAAAAATGAGAGAGCTATTAGTGAATGTCAAACAGAATCGCACTTAGAAACCAGAGTGGGACTGAGCACCAGGCTCTCAAACCTAATCAAACACAGCTTTACAGCAATGCAACTCCCACAATGACCCCGGGCAGGAAGCCATTTTTGGGGCAGGGTCTCCATTAACTGCGGCTGTTTTGGGCTGGTGTTCTTCGAGTGGTGCAATTATCGGAGAGGTTTTGACGCGGGCTCAGTTCCAACAGTTCAGAGCAAAACCACAACAAACCACACACACCAGTGTTAAATACATCATGATACATCAATTGTAACCCGGAGAATTTTGAAATCTGTTATAATCAACTCATATGCAAGTTGTATATGTTCTTTTTAGTTGAAAATAAATAAATATTTAGCTTTTATTGTCAAAAAATAAGACAGTTTAGTTGTAAAACACTGGAAAAAATGTACTTTGTAGAATTTGGTTATAGTATACTGTCTTTTATATGGCCACAATTAGCAATTTAGAGTAAAAAAGAACAAAATCGCAAACATCACATTAACTTTACTGTCTGAGGCCCTGGTGTCTAAGACTGTTGTTCCTTGCTGTTCAGTTGTACCTTAGCTGATATATAATGGTGTTTTTCCCAAGACCTGAAGCCGTTTGGTTTGAGGATGTCCTAAAGTGTACATTGGCAGTTTTTTGTACATGCATGGTGTCTGCCTGCTGCAGTGGCACACAGTGACTGCATCATAGTGAAATTTTATGGTGCACTGCTTCTTGTTTAATGAAGAATCTCACTGTATCTTACTGAATCTCACTGTATCTTGTGTACAGTGACTATAAAGACATCTTAATCTTAAGAATCATAATGTACTCCAATCACATAACATGGCTCTAAATTCTTGGGTTTACCAAGGTGACGTGTGTGTTTCAGGACTCTCAATGCATCTATGCCTCATCGTTAGGCTGGCAGACAGACTAAGCTTCTTCCGCTGCCAATTACAATCAGCAAGAAACACAATAGTGGATTACGGCCAGCACAACAATCAGTGTTTCTCTCTCTCTCCAACTATACAGCAGAAAAGAATTAGATGCTCCCACACAGAGCTTTTTTTCTGATTGTAATGTGCATGTGTAATTATAACATACTGCACTGAGCTGAAAAGATTACAATATGTCGGATACTGCTGCCTCCAGCTAACTCGTGTGTTTGTGGAGCTGACTCACCTTTCTGGGCCTCCTCAAAGCGGTCATTTTCAGCCAGCCACTGTGCGTATGGCACATAAACATCATCCTTGTACTGAGGATGCTTCTCTACCAGAGAGAAAGCCTGTGGGTGAACAGTGAGAACATAGCAGGATAAGTGTTGCTTGCAGACTGAGCATTTTACTGAGCATCTTATTCATTAAACTGGTGTATTAAAAACCACAGTCACATGATTCTTATTTGATCCGATCACACTTATTTGAGTTTGATTAGAGGGCAGCGGTGAGTAATGTTTGTTTATTTTATGTTTATTTACACATTTAGAAGAAAGTGGTGAGTAATTGTTTATCTGATGTTTGTTAATACATTTAGAGGGCAGCTGTGAGTAACAGTAGTTTATTTGATATTTGTTGACATGTTTAGAGGGCAGCTGTGAGTAACATTAGTTTGTTTGCTGGTTTTTAACACATTTAGAGTGCAGTAGTGAGAAATGTTTATATGTTAACACATTTAGAGAGTAGTTGAGAGTAATGTTTACTTGAGCTGTTTTTGTCTGCTTGTGGGAGCTAATAAGTATCAACAACTCCAAAGCAAAACAGCCAAGGAGCAAACAAAACAGGTCAATTAAACTCACTAATCACAACTATTTACACAGCCCTAATAGTATTTTAAAAAATGAGATTTGTGCCATATGCCAGTTTTTGAGATATGTGCTAACCTTCAACAGCAGCAAACAGCATTAAGCCGAAAAATGTGATTAAAATGACTACTATGAATTATAAGAAAAGTGATATCCCTAATTATTTTTTTATAAGCCAGAACTTATATAGCTCTATAGTAGGCCTATAGTAGACCCCCTCTCCAATCCTATCTGAGCAACTAACTTTTGTTTTAGTATGATTAAAATAATAATAAATACATGCAAAATACTTCTATTACCAGCACCACTATTAATATTTTAATATCAGATTACCACAGTCAGCAACTTTCTATTACGTTTCAGTATTGTTGATGTACAGTACATAAGCAATTATTTCAGCTAATAGACCAATTCAATTAATTGTTTATTAAAATTTCTAATTTCTTTAATTTCTCATTTATTTAAACTTCTCTTCTTATGCTTTGTTATGTTTTTGTTAATATCAAACATCTTCATCATTTAAAACTTCAAAGCAAAAATATTTGGATACTTTTGCTCAGAACAATAAAACATTCATTTAGTTTAACTGTCTCCTTTCACACCTCATCCCAGTGCCTGGCCTCTACATGCAGCTGCACTAAAGCTTTCAGGTCGCCCATCTTGGAGAAGGTCTCAGCCGCGTAACCATGGTGATTCAACTTCTTGAAGAATTCAGCACACCTGGCCAGGGGCTCACGCTCCGCTTTATCGAGCTTCCGTGCCAAATCTATTAACCTGCCGAGAGACAGCAAGAGCGGGAAAGAGGCAGAAAGAGAGACAGAGAGAGAGAGAGAGAGAGAGAGAGAGAGACAGAGAGAGACAGAGAGAGAGAAAGATGAAGTCTGCTTATCAGATATACAGATAGAAACTATAATAGCGAAGCTGTTCATACAATGGAGGTTCATTATGTCTGTTTTCCATGATATGTACGGCCAATGATCCATGAAATTGGTTCCATTTTTATTGTTTTCCTCTTTTATTGCTGGTGGTTTAATTATATGTTGTCCTTTACATTATTATTATCTGTTTCATGCGAGGGCACCGTCTTTAGTATTCTGCACTGCTTTCGCAAGAGAGAAGAGGAGAAGACAAAGGAGAACTCAAGAGAAGAAAGAGGAAGTAGGGAAAAAAACGAAAAGAGAGAGCTGTAGAGGAGAAACATGAGTGGTGGTGGATGTGTTATCTAAGTGATGGTTTATCTGATCTGAGGTTTGGTGGTACTGCACAGTGAGCGACGTGACGTATGTTCAAAAAGCCAGCACTAAGACAGCTTTACACACTGTTTGTGTTGCTTACAGTGGATAATAGACAGAAATGAGAAGCACACACTCTCACTCATAAACAATTATACAAACGTAGAAACAATAATTTGGAGCAGGGAATTTAGACCACTACTCCTGCAACCACAGCCACAACATATTTGCTTGTTCCTATGCATTTAAGTTCACATAATAATAATAACTGTACTGCTGTTGAAGGTTGTAAATGTATTTGTATGTATAGGGATCAAAGGATAAGTGATATTGAAATAAATGTATATATTTCTTCTTATATCAAAAGTTGTTGATAGCCAAATGTTGTTTTGAAGTTTGATTCTTTAGTTTTGAGGTATTGTGAGGCTAAAGTAGCTAACAATTACAAACAGGGCATATTTTGTATTTCTAGGACCCCAAGCAAGGTTTTATTAGTTTTCAGATAAGAGGCATTTGATTTTATGATATTATGGCAAAATACACTATTTACCTTGCAGTGTTTTTTACTGCTGTCAGAATTGAACAACCCTGGCCTTGTTTGATGACCTAGCAAGTCCTTTCCTTCTCACCAAACTTCTTTTTTTGGAAGCTAATACAATGCAAGCACTCTAATTTTAGTTCTTTTAAGTGTGCTAATTTGACATCTAAGGCCTTACAGTGCCCGATCAGGGTCAAAAAATAAAAGATAAAACATGTTAATATAGTTTACTACGTGCATCCATTTATTCAGAAAACTGCTTGTGGACTGCAGGAGGCCCCCTGACCATTGTGACCCTATGCATCTGCATTTTTGGTAAAGACCACCAATACTTACAGCTACCAATAAACATTGTGCAAACGACATGACTAAATCATCACACACTCATCCAAACCACATTAGATTGTGGCTTACACGGATGCTAACACTTGAAAAATCAGCAACTGTAGGCAAACGTAGTATGCTGATTGGTCTGTTATAAGCTTCAGTTACTTCAATTATCTCAATTACATCTCTAGCGTAAAAATTCAGACACCAAACACTGATTTTGGAAATTTGTGTAAATTAGATATTTAAACTATTCCTGTAGCTAGGCCTGAACTGCTGAAATATCTGTTCGGGATGTTGGTGTGTGGCTTACATGTCCACCCAGCCGTGCTCTCCGATGATCTCAATGGCCTTCATGTTCTCTCCTGCAGTCAGGTACATGTCAGCTGCAGCGCGAGGCTCCTTGCTGTTCTTAGCCCAGTCTGCCTGCTTCTTCATCAGCAGCTTTGTGTCCTTTGGATCTGCTGAGGCCAAGAATTCCTGGAATACACATATATAATTAATCCCTCAAAAGCAACAAAAAGTCAAACACTTCCAAATTTTCACAGATCATTTGTGCAAAAGTCAAGATATATAGACAAATTAGAAGTTTCTGACAAAGTGGCCAGTGAGAGCACACAGTACTTTTAAACCGTAGCAACACTGCTGGGCCTGTTGCACTCATACCTGTGTATGTGTAAGTGTAATATCACAATGCCTCTTCTAAATTTCATCTGAATATTTTTTAACCAATAGGTTTATATTCACAGGTTGATTAAAACATCAATAATATGAATTTTAAAAATGCTATGGGCACAATTTTTAAGTGTGTAGGCAAAATAAAAGTCAGTCTAGCTTATTTAAAAAGGAATGTAAAATATTGAAAGATTTTGTTTCCACATTGCAGAAATGAAAAAGTCTCGACACACTCTGTAACTCTTATGGTCCTGTGGTGGTCCCATTCCACTGATGTAAAAAGTACAGGACTGGTAGAAAAATTGTGCATGAACAAATGGGCAGTAACAGTCAGTAAACCTGCAACATATTTAAGTTTGATCCCTGTAGAGGATGTGTACTTATTGTCACTAACAAAACCAACAAAGCATGTCATTTGACCAGGAGTGTTCTATCTTTTGGATATGACTGTAGGTGTTTCGGATAAAATGGCCAATGAGTGTAGGTACAAGGAATGTGTTTCTAATAGACTGGTAACTCAACATAAACAAATGTAACCAAAAACCAAAAAGAGCGTGTATAAAAAACCCTAAAGAGCTGAAGCTGTCTTAATCATACTGATTACACCTGGAGCTCAGGTCTCTAGAGAGGCTGTGGAGAAGAGGAAAGGCAGCAGTGGCAGTGCCCTGTCATCTCTCACAGTAAACCACAATGTCTGACAAGAAGGGGCCCACACAAAAATATACAGCTGTCAGATCATGGAAACACACTCACACAAACACTCAAACACACACACACACTCACACACTCTCTCACACACACACACACACACTCTCACACTCACTCACTTTCTCACACACACTCACTCTCTCATACACACTCACTCTCTCATACACACTCTCACAAACAAATCCTCAACAGCACGAACACACACACACAAACTCAGCATACACAGTCTTACAAAAGCATACACACACTGCTAATGATCAAAGACACTTTAAAAGATGAAAACACAGTATTCACTTTAGAACTCACACAGACCATAACACACACAGCTATACCGCCACTAATGATCAAAGGGACATTAAAACATAAAAACACTATTCACACACGCACACACCTTGGCGTACTCAAACATGCGCAGGTCAGTGTACATGGTGAGTGCTCTGTTGTCATGGCCACTTCTCTTGTAGAGTTTGGAGGCTTCGTGAAATTTGCCCTGGTAAGCGTAGACGTCCGCTAGAAAGAGCTCACTGTTACTTTCACCTCGCTTCTTCCTTTCCTGTGTGAAATACACAAAACACACACACATACACACACACAGGGCTCAGATATATCAGTGTCTGGATATATTAAAAATTGATGACACCAAGCAGTTTGACCAAAATCTAATATGCATAGGTTTTATAAGTCATACTGTGTCCCAAATCACATTGACTCAAGTCTGCAACAAATTAACAAAGAGCTTGGGTGACTGAAAAAGATTTGGTGGCGTACTGACTTCTAGAGTTAGAAATGTTAGCCTTAAAGATCCAATTCTAAACTAAAGAAGCAATCCCTCTACATCTGGGGTAAGTGGAAAATTGTGTAAATTTCCTTTAACTAGCCTAAGTCCTATGAAGAGAACTCATAAAAAAATAAGAAAAAAAGTAATTAACTGAAACTAAAATTGCAACAAATGATGGGTATGTAACACTGCATGTTTCTGCTGTTTATCGGAGTTTAAAAAGTGTGACAATTAAGAACTGGCAGCCCTTTAATCTGCTTAAAGGCCCATATCATGGAAAACAAACTCATTTTGTTTTTATATATATAAAAGAAGTCGATGAAGTACATAAACACTGCTAAAGTTTTCAAACATATTATTACTTTTAATATATGCAAATGTATGGTGATATCTGCCTGTTCAGCCAACCACAGTTTAGCTCTGCTCATTCACACAGAAGTCATAAGTGTTTGAGTACAGACTGCTCTTTGAATGAGGCATAATACAGGGCAGCCAAGGAGATCAGTCTTGTATATCAGTCTTAAAGACACAGTAATATAAACAGCCTGTTTAACTGTAAGGGACAAAGAGAGTTTGGAAAATGGTTGTGTAAAAATGAATTACAGCTGCATTTGATGAATAAAAGCCCACAGTTGTCATTTCTAGTCCTCAGTAAAAAAAAAAATGCAAAACAAATGTGGGATATGGACCCTTTAACTAAAACTACTGGAGTATGAAATTAAAATATAAAAAATAAATATAAAATGTATAAAAACGTATAAGCCCCTTAAAGTTAGTATAGTTGACAACATTCATTTTAGATGTAGCACGTGCAACAAAATCATGGAAATGAGTTTTCTGAAAGTGTTTCTGTAGATGACTGATCACTCATCACAAACACAAGCAAACACAGAAAAAATATTTCTAAGCATTGTAGTGACTCCCTCTAAGGTATACTGAAATGTAGCCATATCTAGAACATTCTGTTCCCAAATGTATTGACTGGTTGTACAGTACCATAAAAAATGTCATCTGTGGGCAAAGGTACATTGCCAGCTCTTCATTTCTATTTGTGCCAACTGTTTTAATAGCAATTACTTCAGAATCCTAACAGTTTGCTGAGAACATCAGTGTATCATGAGTTAGGCTAATAAAGCTGCTAACCGTAAGAATATATGAAACATACATTTCGTCTTATTATCACGTGGCCACAAGATGACTGTAGCATTCAATTTTTTCATTTTTTTATGGCATGGAATGGATTTGTAGTCAGTTTAAATGGTGTCCTTTAACTCAACAAAGATCCACATTCTTTGAAATCTTAGCATATATTCAGTATGTCTACATACACGCAACATAAAATGCAACTATAAAACAGACAAGCTCACTGAATCACATCTAGTCAGTGCCAGTTCTATCCACATAGTGTTCCCAACATCAAAAGCATTTCTGTGAGACAAAGGCCCCCCTTTTTAAAAATGCTACCCAGAGGCTAGCGCACCCTTATCAGATGCAATCACACAAAAAACATGAATGCATGTAGACTTCCAATGTTCCGCTTTCCAAAGTCACTCTCTCACGAGACTCTTCAGTTTCCCCTTTAAAATCTTTAGCTTTTCAGGACTGAGTGTGTGTGTGTGTGTGTGTGCGTGTGTTAAAGTCACTGGGGAGTCAATTAGCACGACTGAATGACCTGAAAGAGCTGAGGACCACAGGGAGGCGCGATGATTACAACTTAATTCTCAATCAAATGTTTGAGGTCAAGTTACATCGTCCTCAAACATCCAGACTGAAACTGTAACTGAAACCATATTGCAAGCAGAGACAGATCAATCAATACTGATGCATGATACAGCACTGATATTTTGTATAAGTTTAGTTTAGAAATTACAATCAGTCTCCTAAACTCGCCGACACAGGAATAGTTGATAGTAAAGTTAGGGCTGAACAATTTATCAGTTTTATGTTGAAAACACAATTTGAATAAGTGCAAGTCCCATTTTCAACATTCCTATTTTTTGGACTTGAATGCTGATTAAGTCGTACTTACAACGTTGGCCTGAAAAATCGCAATTTTCTCCAAATCATTCAGCTGTAGAGGTGGGCAATATGGCCAAAAATAACCTCATAATTGGTGAAGATTTTCATGATGCACAATATACATCATGATTTTGATCAGCCTCTAAAACTGAGGTTGACTTTGGGAAAAACAAACTAAAACACTGGCAGGGTCATGAAGTGGAAAACAAAACAGAAACCTAAAGAATAATTAATAATTTCACACACAGCAGTACGTGTGTTAAAAAGGGCTTAAGTACTGAAAAAGTTATGCTCAGAAAAAGAACAGTGTGACATAATTTATCACGATAACCACAGATATCATTATATTGCCCACTCTTAATCTCTAGTAAATGGTCTATGAACACTCACTGTAACTACTATATGAATTATACTATACGATACAAATTATAGTGAGAAGTATGAGTTATTAATATTTGCAATAAAGTGTTAATTGTTTTCTTTTAGAATAATCTGTATTTATGAAGGAGTGATATGAAATGGGAAGCGGATTGGTGTTTTCATTCAATACTGCACAACAGTATGAGAAAGAACTTACTTCAATGCTGTTGATTAGCTCAAGATAGCGTAAGTCCCGAACTCTGATAAAAGCCTAGAAAAATACAGAGAAACAGTAATAATTTTCTTTTTTGGGACATTAAGGCCTTGTCCACACACACGTCTGAATAAGGCGATTTTCGGGCGTTCGTGGTGTCAGGTGAGCGTGGACTGAGCGCCGACCGTTTTTCTGCTCATTGGAGCAAGCCGAAGCGTCCACATGGATGTTCAGCACCAGCGCTCGTCAGACGAACGCCCGTGTAACGCCAATCAAGCGCAGATATAAAATGCTACAAAAACGCCCATTGCGTTCAGAGCGTGTTCAATTATCCAAGATTCAAACGTCCGTGTGGACGAGGCCTAAGAGGTGCTTCAATTCCCAAAAAAGCATCAAGAGCTACCATCTGCTGCATCACATGATAATGCAATGTGTGTGTGTGTGCGTGTACGAACCTTTTTGGCTGTGTCAAAGTCCAGTCCCTCCAAAGCCTCTGTAGCCAGATCCCTCCAGTCACTGTCAGTCACCCCCAGGCATGCAATCTGATAGGCCTCCTTAAACATCCGCCTCTCCAGATACTGATACATCGGAGCCGACTGTGGAGGCGTGGGAGGGGTTATCAGTAAACCGTTAAAGCACAGAACTGGACACTGGTCAGCTAATTATAATAAATGGTCAATGCAGTTGACTTTCACTCATTAACACATTCCAACAACTCATAAGAAAAACATGCACTGCCTGTCAAACATTTGGGGGTAGTGACAGGCCTTTAATCTATTATAGCTAGTCAAATAGCTTTAAAATAAATAGTACCTACACATCCCAGACAGAATCTCTTACATTGTTATAAACAAGAATATCATTAAGATTAAAACAAGGTCATGCAGAGTGGTTTGATATGAAGTACACATATTTAGAGAAACTCACAAATTGAAAGGAACCAGACAACCAATGTTTCATGCCTCAGACAGCTACCTCACAGAAACTGAATATGTAAAATGGTTGTGAATACAGCTGCATGATATTGACAAAATATTAGGATTGCAATTATACTGCTACCTTTTGCAACAGAAATTCCTTTCAATATATTAAAGGGCCCATATCATCACTTTCTGGAATTGTAGAGGCTTGAAGTATGTAAATACTGTTTCAAAATTTACATTCACTCGTCATCCATACAGTCCAAAAGCAGAAACTAAGCTGCAAAACAGCCCATTTTCAAATAATAGTTTTTGTGATGAAACAAATTTACATACGTCTTTGTATTCAGCCATGACCATTCATGCTGCAGTTCTAAAGAGTGTTGCTTTCTGAATGAGCTGCAATTTAGGGATGCCAGTCAGAAAGAACTTATTTACATATATCAGTCTTAAATGTACAGTAACAAAAACAGCCTGTAAATAGAGGCTGGAAAATGGTAATGTAAGAATGTACAAATAACAAAATATATTTTTATTCAGAAAAAAAAGAAACAGAAGAAAAAATGTAGAACATGGGCCTGTCAAAAACACTGTTTTGAACATTTAACTTACAGACCCCTGTCCAGGTGCATACGGCCTACCTGAGGCACCTCGACTGCAGCCATAGAGTAGACATGGAGGCAGAAGATTTTAGAGCCGTTGTAGCCCACCACAAATCCCTGCAGCTTCTGCTGGTGAACGGGGAAATTACTCGCCTTGATGTTTAGATAGCCACTGCCAGAAAAACAAAGCATGTCCTCACACTGCGTGTTCCAGGCCACACTGTTCGCATTGGGCTCCTTTGATAAAAAACACAAACACACACACGTAAACACCAGCAAGGCAAACTGGCTGACTTTGGATATGACTTAAATCTGAAAGAGTAATTCCATAATGTGAATGTGGCAGACAAATTAGCCTACACTGTAGTCTCTTTACAGGACAGGGAACAAAGAAAAAAAGCGACAGTTGCACATTTCTAAAGGCAATTTTGTTTACATCAAATGTATAAAGCATGTCAAGACTAGATCTTTCAAAGAACAGCTTCTCAGAAGCTCCAGCATAGTTTGGTACTCTCCTTAGTTTTACACACCCAGTTCAACTCGTTAACTGATTTATTCTGTCCTCTGCCCACAAATACATTCTTTCTAGATTCTTTTGCAAGGTTTGGCAAGTTTCACAGAACAACAGCCAAAATCACACTGAAGTGAATCTAAGCTAAAGATGAGAAGATAAGAAGATGAGATCAGCTAATTATGCCGAGTTTCCAGCAGAGCTTTGAATAGTAAACTAGTGTTCCACTATTACGGTGTTATTGCACTTTATTTTTCCTTCAAACTGAACAACATATCTCGCATGATTTACTTTAATGTTATGTTTTTATTTTGATTTACAGTATGCCAAATTTTTTTTGCAACAACCATATTTTAACTTAGATTTTTAACCCCCGCCATGTTTAATTCAGCAAGTAAACAAAAACAGCAAGTAAATATAATAGAATGTGCAGATGCATGTTCTTTGTAGAAGATGTGCTTTACTTGGACAATAATCAAAACATCTAATATGACTGCCTTTTGTCACTGTTGGACAAAATCTGAACACTGCGTTTTGTTCTTTTTTTATAGTACTCTATGTAAAACAGTGTACAGTACTGTTTTACATTACTTTTCCGAAAAGAGAATTTTATGAAGTAATATCTAAACTGTACCATTTACAATCAAAACTGCAAAGCTTATAAATAAAGGTGTTTATATCAATTCATTTTGCTTCTTGCTTTCAAAGCTTCTGCATAGTTTAGGCTGGCAATATGCCAGCCTTCTACTTCAGAGCCCCCTTCTGTTATTCTTGCTGATCCGGTGGGTCTGAACTGCTGAACTTTCTGATGATAAATTGACAAATCAAACACATTAACCCAAATACAATGATGTGTCGTGACTGAGCAGCCCATTTGGGCCTGGGTCTCACCTGGAAGAGCAGCTCTTTGGTGTGGATGTCATAGACCAGGCAGGTGTTGTGCTCATCCACTACAGCCAACTTGCTGCGGGACGTGCTCATGTCCAGGCAGCGCACGGACGTGTTCTGCTTCAGCAGTGTGATGGGGAATGGGTTATCCACAAAAATCTTCAGAATCTACAAAGTCAGAGGATAATGTTCAAACACTTTCAATGTTTTTAATGATATAAAAACAATCTGGGTGCAGATGAACATAGAAAATGCACCTAAAAAACACACTGCACAGCTTCCGTTTTTTTCAATTACTCTTGAAAGAAGACATTTTAGTTATGTCCAGAAAGATGAACAGAGTTTATATTCTAAAATGACGAAGTAACTAGTTCC
>JBBPCX010000016.1:5486238-5499434 GCA_037974365.1 Hydrocynus forskahlii
AAAAAAACTGCTGTAAGTCTGTATGTATGTGCGATTAAATGCGATTAATTAGATTAATTAATCGCCACACCATGTAACTAATTAGATCAAAAATTTTAATCGCTTGACAGCACTAATTATTTTACAAATATGTTAGCTTAACCATTCCCAAAGCTCTTTTTGAGGAAGTTTTTTTTTAATTACCATCCAGTATGTGCGTCAGCTAATCGGTCTTCAGTACAGTTTACTAGTAAAATTCCATCAGTGTGTTGCTGATCAGTGTGTGTTTCACTAGTGCAACAAAAAGTCAAACCCATTCTGGAATTAAAAATCTTCAAACCTTAACTTTTTTAACAAACATTATTTAAAAAAACTTTATTTACTTTATACTGTGTAACACTGGCTTATTTGCATTTATTCTAATATAACTACCAAAAACACTCTTACTGCACAGATAACTATTTTCAGTAATGTATGAGAATAGGGTGCGTAACTTGGATGGATATTGGATCAAACAGGATGTTCTTGTACAGTCTATAGTCATTCTAGATCTCAGTCACTGCTGTACTACTCACCTGACAGAGTATGATATGCTGAGAGCAGACAACGAGCAGGTTACATTCAAAGCGACGGCAGATTTTCTCCTTAACACGGTAGTGCATGTCAGATGAGTCATCTGAATACAGTTCATAAATTAGGATCTTCTCAGGAAGCTGGATAGCCAGGCGGCTTCGATAGATGGCGATCTTCTTGACCAACTCACGACACTTTATACGCACTTTATACGTGAGAAAATAAATCAGAACAAGACAAACATTACTTTTGTCAGCAGCTTTGAAGGACTAGTTAGACAAACTCACATTTTTTTTTTTATTTCAACTCATTTCACCCCAAAGGTATGATTTTGTATCTATAAACATGGACAGTAACTGTGACTACTGCGTTTAGCAGTGCAATATTTTAGGCAAGCATAAGATAGGCATGCAGTCTGCTCAATGCTAACCGGTTCCTTTACTTGTAAGCAACATTAGCCAAACAGCTTCAGTGTAAATCTACAGCGGCAAACTTAGACGCCACACACTTCTTGAATGTTTGTCTATATTTAGATAGGTGAGTTGTATGCAAAAATAAACAGTAAACACAATCATATACACTACTCTGCGTTACAGGAACTCAACTGGCTGTCTTTGAAGTGGTCTTTTAGTCTTAGTATTCTGTACGACTGAGTAATTTGGTTTTTTTTTTTATCCTTGAAATGTAATATAAAGTAAAAGTACAAGTATTTCATATCAACGATACTAAAGTACAAATAAAGTAATTAAATGTAGTTACATAAGTATTTCCCACACCTGGAAGGCAATCCTACCTACTAAAAGATTCAGCATTAAACACTACTCCAGTGGGATCAAAAACAATTTACAGCATACAGTATGTACCTAAGAACCCCACATGTAATCTGGAGGAAACAGCTAACCTATTTGGACAAAAGTATTAAGACACACCTGTTTTTTAGGGTTTGGTCTAGGCCCCTTACTTCCATTAAATCTTAATGCTTTAGCAGACCAAGACATTTTGAACACCACCATGCTTCTAACTTTGTGGACACAGTTTGAGAAGGCGCTCTTCTGTTCTAGCATTACGGTTGGATGAGTTCGGTGTGGAAGAACTTGACTGGACTCAACCCCATCTAACACCTTTGGGATGAACTGGAATGGAGATTGCGAGCCAGACCTTCTCATCCAACATCAGTGCCTGATCTCATAAAACCTATGTCTTTGCATGCAATGTCATTAAAGTCCATCTTGTAATAATCAGGCAGCCCAATAATTTTGTCCATATAGTGTATATTATGCTCAGAAGACATTTACTCTGCTTGATAGAGCCTCATTGTTGAACCTGGAAGTTCTGGGAGTACCTTTCTGCTCAGTGATAAGGTGCTGTACGATGACATCAGTCATGCTATCTCTGTAGGCATAGCGGTCTTTATACAGACCATGCACCGTGCTGAAGATCAACTGGAAGAATGCTATAGTGCCGTCCTGACAGCCAACCACCTGGAACAGTCAACAGAATATAGCCAAGCAGCACTCAGCAGTGTCCAAGCACTTTTCACTAGTAACCTCAAATTTATCCATTAACTTGCCTTCAACTTATCAATATACGATACTCCTTGCAGTCTTTTTCAACATATTTTAAAGGTGTATGTAAAGCTTTCTGTCCTGTGACCCATTTAATAGCGTTTTGATAGGCAAAGAAAGGCTTAAGTTTATTTAATGTGCCAAAGCTGCTTTTAGCTGCTATCTGAGCTGAATGATTAAACCAAGCAAAACCAAACATATTGAGCGAATAAGAATCTACTGCATTAATTCCAACCACCACAATCATATAAATGCTGACGAGAGAGTGAGATTTTTAGAGACATGCTCAATTTTCACAACCTCATCATCAGCTTGATATTTACAGCAGATCGCTCTTGCTTATCATAAATTAACATTATTTACATGTTAGTCTCTGTCACACTCTCTCTCACTCTCCTGCACACACCTCACACATCCCAAAAAAGGTGCTATATTTGGCTTTTTTACTTAATGTCTGCCAGTCTATCTATGATAATGTCTGATATCCTATCTATCCTTCTAACAATTATGAGTTACTTCATTACAAATGGCTATATAAGCCAACTAATTACTACACTAACTGCAAGTACTCTCATTAACCCACTTTTAGGGCTGCACAATATGGACAAAATAACATCATTATACTGAATTTTGTAAGTGTGACATGCCTTGCAATGTGTTAAAAACATTTCCATGTGACAAGGCCTGCATTGTCCTCAATTTGTTCCAACAACAATTACTAGATCATATGATATACTTGATGCATCCAAACACCTGCGTAAAATCATCTGGAGCATTTCACAATGCAGTTAAAACTTTTATGATTCATTTAAGCGCTCGTTTGGATATTGCAATCTTTAATGACTTACAAATGACCAAACAACATGTTGTGCAGCCTTAAAACAGCACCAAACTCCAAAACCTTACCACATAGTTGGAGTCTGGTTTGACCCGACATGTCCAGACCCAGGAGTTCTGCTCTCCGATGGTTCCAAGCCGAACGCCGTCTTTTGTGTAGAGGGATGCTTGCTTGTCTGAGCCACCCATTACTATGTATTCGCCTTTGGAGAAATAGCTCACGCAGCAGGGGTCAAAGCTCAACTGCCTGTCTTTCCCAATCTGAAAAAAATACAGCAATGTGTAGGTTCAAGCTAGAGTAGTAAACAAAAAGCAAGTACACTACAGTGATGAAAGGGGTAGAAGGTGATTGACTAACTGCAGGGACACAGCAGCGGTGAGACAAAACAAAATTTAACCGGCAAATTTATGTCTCAGCTGGTTTTCGCATAAAACATGAATGCCTCGCAGTGGCAAATAGCTTTGGTTTTATATTTGATTTGATTACATTGATGTTTAAGTTAAAATTTACAAGAAACACTTGAACTGCAGCAGTGTAACTGTGTTAAAGGGAACACTGCTGTTAAAAAGCTCCTCATTTGTTTAAAGTGTTTGCAAACCAAATGTTACTGCACTTTTGTTCATATAGCAGTACTTTAAAAATAAAGGTGCGCAATACACTACTTTTGAATTATTTTTTTTAATTTTGCGTATAGCAATGCGTTTAAGCGTGATTAAAAAATGTAATCATTGCTCAGCATTAATATATATACATACATAAATATGGGGCGTCCTTGAGTTACGAGGGTCTCATACATATGACGTTTCGAGTTCACAACAGTCACTTGTGTGAACTACAGTGGAGATCAAAATTAGAGAACAATTTACAAATACTTGATTTATTGTGAAATATTGCTTATCTTTTTTGCTCAAAATCTGATGGAATATCAGCTGTAGTGGCATTTGTTTTTAAAATAACCAAGGCATTTCAACAAAAAAACTTTATTTTGTGAAAAACACTACGATCAAAATTAGAGAACAGTCAACCACTGTAACATAAGACAAGACTGGACCAATATCTTTTAGGGCTACAGAATAACAAAACTAATATGAAGTGTAGAGGCCCTTGCTTTGAATAACTTCAGAACATCTGTGCCCACAGGACATAACTAGTTTCTCACACTGCTCTGCTTTGATCTTGGTCCATTCTTCTTGCAGTCTTTTCCACAGTTCAGTAACTGTAGTGGGTTTCTTAGCCATCACTTTGTCGCCAAGGAATTTCCTGAGATTCTCAATTGGGTTTAGATCTGGACTCTGGGCTGGCCATTTCATTGTTTCAATGTTCTTAGCTTCAAGGAACTGCTTTACCCGGGAGCATTGTCTTGCTTGAAAACTGTGGGCTGATTGGGAGAGAATTGCAATGAAGGAATTGCATGTTGCTGAAGGAGGTTTAACACCATGGCCTTTAAAAGGCAGACTCTGTGCAAAAATCAGGCCTTCATGTCATCTTCTTTCAGGCATTCACACTGTCATGACCTCCTGATGAGAAAAAATGTAACCTGGACAGTCCTGATGATTTCCAATGTTACTGGCATGACAAGGAGGTCCCACTGGAGCTGTTTTCTACACAGCATAGTTGAGGAGGCTCCATTATGGTCTGGGGTGCTTTTTCCTCCAATGGAATAATGGCGCTGAAGGTTGTGCAGGTGCAGCAAATGGCGGCAGGCTATGTGGAGATCTTGCAGCGGGCATCTGTCTTGTCTGAGGGCCCTCGTCTGTACAGTAATGACTGGGTCTTTCAACAGGAAAACGCTGCAGCTCACAATCCTGACGAAGGACTTCTTCCAGGAGAATAACGTCACTTTTTTGCATGTTCCCCTGATCTAAATCCCATTGAGAACATTTGGGGATGGATGGCAAGGGAAGTTTACAAAAACGGACATCAGTTCCATGCCGTGGATGCCCTTCGTGAAGCAGTCTTCACCACATGGGGCAACATTCCCACCAGACTCCTGGAAACACTCGCATCAAGCATGCCTAAACTAATTTTTGAAGAGATCAACTTCAACATATTACCAATTTGATGATGATTTTACTTGAAACTGGCTAATGGAGATATCTATGATGATAATTCATACAGCTTCGGTGACTTAAATTTAACAGGAGTCAAATTAGGCCTAGGGATTACAGACTTAAGCATTTATTTAATGATATTGTATATCTTTAAACCAAAAACCACTCAACAATGATGAAATCTTGCGATCATCCCTACAGACAGCTATTGATTTTCCTTTTCCACTCACTCAATCACAAAGATGGACATTTTTATTAAGGAATAAATGGCAGTGGAAGTACTGAGAACACATTACTCCAACTGCTGTTCACTGAAATATTATGGGGTTGCATGGTTTCTTTACAGTGATTTAAAAGCACTTTAGGACAATCTCACAACCCTATAACAGTCTGCCAGGGCCTGAATTTGATGTGTTGCTCTGACAGGAAGGACAAAGCAGTCTGGCACAGATCCAGCCAATGACATCCCATCTCTTCCTTTCTCCAGCTTAAGAGACGGGCTATGTTTTACAGGTAATACAGCGAAAAGGAGGACAAAGTTACCATTTGAGACCTCAGAGAATATCATAAATCACAGCGACTCCATGCCGCAGCGCCTTACAACAACGCGAAAATACACCGCGAAGTGACTGCAAACTGCACACTCAGCTCCCAGAGCGCTTTCACACACACATTCTTCAGCCAGACAGATCAATGTGCTATTACTAACTGCAGATGTGCTTCGTGTTTTTAACCAGTAAAAGTCTGGAAGTATTATTGTAGCTTTGCTATGGTTTTGATTTCCATTTTATGTTTGTTTTAAGGCTAATTACATAATAATAACAGTGAACTACATAACTAACAGCAATGACATGAGATTTATGTTATGCCGCATCAGTAAGTTCAAGCCTGCACTTTTCCACTATCCAGGATGTTCTCCGATACCATGTGAATTCACCATTCTAGTGGCTTTATGTATTCTTCAGTTGATACATTTATCAAAGACATCCAAACCCAAAATACCAGTGGTTACGGTTTGATGATGTTAAGATTTTCAATCTTAATGAGCTTAAGGAGCCAACGAGGACCATCAAACTGTATCACGTTTTTGTTTCGATGTGAATTAACAAAAACAAGGAAAATGGCTTTACTTTATGCTAAACAAGACATACAACAATAGCTTTCCTCCAAAATAAAACATCAGGCGGTTTATCTGAACTGTGCTACACAACACTGACACAACCATGCCATTAACATTTCATGGAAGATGAAATGATTTTGTTATGGCATATCATGACAGATTACATCCATTAATACTCTAGGGTAATTTTCTTATTACCAATCACTTTAGCATTACTTTCAATTAGCTTTTGATGTGTACAACCATGACGTCCATGAGTGGATGGAGTGGATGATGCCATCATCTACCTGCTAAAACGTGCCTACAGCCATCTTGGCAAACAAAGTGCATCCCTGAGGACTACATTCTTCGACTTCTCCAGTGCCTTCAACACCATTCAGCCAGCCCAGCTTGGGAGCAAGCTGTCTGCTATGCAGGTTCATGCTCCCCTAGTTGCATGGATTTTGGATTACCTGACTGATAGGCCACAGTATATCCGACTACAGGGATGCAAGTCTGACACAGTGCTGTGTAGCACTGGAGCACCTCAGGGAACTGTTATGTCACCGTTCCTCTTCACCCTATACACATCTGACTTCCAATACAACACGGAGGGCTGCCATCTGCAGAAATTCTCAGATGACAATAGTCAGATGTATCAGGAGTGGGATGATTTGGAATACAGGATGGCTGTGGACAGTTTTGTGGACTGGTATGAGTTGAATCAGCTGCAGCTCAACATCCAAAAGAACAAAGAACTGGTGGTGGCCTTATGAAGATCACGATCTCCTGTCACTCCCCTATCCATAAGGGGTGGGTGGATGTGGAGATTGCTCGGGACTACAACTACCTGGCTGTACACATTTACAATAAGCTGGACTGGTCTAAGAACTCTCTGGCCACTTATAATACGTAAGACGTAGGCTGTACGTCTTACGTAGACTCCAATCTTTTAGAGTCTGCAACACCATGTCGTGGATGTTTTATGAGTCTGTTGTGGCCAGTGCCATTTTCTATGCTGTGGTATGCTGGGGTGATAGCATGAAAGTGGCAGACATGAAGAGACTTAACAAACTGATCAGGAAAGCTGGCTCAGCGGTGGGTGAGGTACTGGACAACATGGAAACTGTGGTTGAAAAGAGAACATTGTCTAAACTTCAGTACATCATGGACAATGTAGATCACCACTCCACCACTCCGAACTGAGAAGTACTTTTAGTCACATACTCACCAGCTTAAAGAGCTCCACTGAATGCCACAGAAAATCATTCCTTCCCACCACCATTAGTCTCTACAACTCCTCCCTCAGTCACACACCCACACAATAATCTGTGCAATGGTCTGCTGCTTCTTGTTGTATTTTTTATTACCGGGTTAAAAACTATCATTGTGTGAAGGACTATGTGCATTATTTTTGCTATGATGTGCAACAGCCTACCATGTGCAATATTGTGCAATGTTCTTACCGGGTGCTAAAACATTACGTAACATTACGTGTTACTAAATGGGTGCTCACTTAATTACGTGCTATGTCTTCTGTGCAATAGTCTTCATGTGCAATATTACTACTTCAGTCAATATTACTTTTTTATTATTTAATATTACTACTGATTTTCTAATAAGTGCAATAACTTACTCCAAACTACCACTTGTGTCAGTAGTTTTTCACTCAGTGGTGTTACTTTTGTCTAGTATTTATACCAAGCATTTCTGTATATAGTATAGTCTATTCATATTGAGATTTTTTCTTTCTACGGAGGTTTATTTGGATTTTATTTTAACTTTAAATTAATTGTTATTGTCTCTGTGTGTTGTGGCAGTCAAGCAATTTCCTCCGGGATCAATAAAGTTTTCTTTTTTTACTGATGCCAAACAGCAATGGTAATGACACTGTCATATTATAGCATCTCCCATGACATGTTTATGGTACGGCTGCACAATATGAACCAAAATTTTAGCATTTACAGTACTGTGTAAAAACTAAAAATGAATAAATACGAATATAATTCTCCAGTAAATAGTGATGTTATGTTCAGTATATCAGTGTGTTCCTTGATGAAGTTCAGTATTACTGTAGTTTCATCAGAAACCTGGTTTAACTCGATCAGTCCTTCATTAAATTAAATCAGGAGCAGCTGATGGAGTTTCACAATCCAAACAACAGCTGGAAGAACCGAGGAGGAATATGGCGCCGAATCTGTGTTCTCCTCACCAGCTCACACAATATCAACTACTTTTACTACTTTTTTTCTTGTTTATTTGTATTTTTTCTAATATTAACTTTGCAGAAAGACACTATCACATGCTGAAAAAAATGGATTTAAACAATTTGCACGCGGGACTAAGACCTTGGCACAGTACTGTATATTATACGTTACTGTACTACATACTGTGATTACAATGCTTTTCAGCATATTAAAAGGGACTATATTATCACTTTTCTGGAATTAAAAAGGCTTAGTGTATGTAAATAATGTTTCAAAATATATGTTCATTCAGAATGCCAAGTAACACTTCACTGAAGCTGTAATTGTCACCCCGTCAAAAAAACTGTAATTGGTCAGAGGCTCATTTGCATATTGCAGTCTCAGTATTGCAGAGACAAATATCGTGATAACAATTTACAGACGATATTATGTGCAGCTGTAGTTCATGGTGTGGGAATATCAGTGCTGTGTAGTAAGGTTCAAATAAAGTGTTACCAAACTACTCTCCTCTAGTAAATATAAAAACAAATGTGGGATCGGTTGTATTGATCAACTGATCTGGACATTTGACAGAATTTCTCTCCTTATTTCCATGAGCTACAAGTGATTATTAATTGAAGAATATGTAAGAAGACCAAGGAGGGTTAAGTGGCTGCGAAACAGAATGCCTGGAGGTAGGCGTGAGACAGTTTCTCACACTGATTTAGTGATAAAAACATGAGGGATTTAAAAGAGAGAGCGCTCATGTTTCATAATTCAGTACGATATGGTGCCTGAGCCCTGTCTCCCCGCTTGGCCTTTTAACATCAAAGCCTCAAGCAGCCCATTTAGCTGTCTCGACAGCAGCCAAGCAGTACACCAACACTGGCCTCTGTCATTTTTCTAAATAGACCCTATTGTGCTGGCATTAGAGGTTACCGTTGTCAAAACGATGAACCCTCTATCAAATGTACACTACAGGCCAAAAGTTTTGGAAGTAATACTAACTAATTTAAACATGTATTTGTTGCACTGTGCACATTATAACATTTTGTTTTATACACCTTTTCCTGCAATCTCTCCATAAGATGTACTCTACAGGCAACAACACCAACTAAAATAAAGCATGAAAATGTTTGACAAAACATCTGCAGTGATAAAACAATTTATCTCTCTCGCTCTCTTTGGTTTGCAGCTCAAGTCAAGGCAACTAATCGTATCAATCTTACTCTAAATTTTGATTGCTTTGAATTTCACTGATTTATTGTACAATTTTTTAAAAAGTACTATGTGTTAATAAAATGTTAGAAAGGTAAGGTAATGAGTTAAGAAACAGTACATCACTGCAGACCACTGCCATAAAACAGATGGTATTGCAATTCAATTACGTTTACATGGAAGGAATCAAATATGGAAAACACAACATAAACAAAATAAGACACCAACATATATAGGTTAAACGGCAAAGAAAAACAAGAAGACAACATTAGAAGACAGTAAAATGTAGTTGTTCAAACATCTACTAATCCACTAATACTGTAAATAGTCAATAGATTGAAAGCAACTGCCTGCCTCCATACTTTTGGCCTTTAACACACACACACACACACACACACACACACACACACACAAATTCACATTCAGACACAGCATCTGTTTCCTCTCACAGTGAACCCCAGGGCCGTTGCTGAAGCCGGCCTCCATTTCTTTTCCCCGAAATACCTCCTCGGACAACTGCGCTTTTTTATTTGCCACTATTAATAGCAGTGTAATGCAAACAGCTTGCGCTCAGACAGAGAGCGAATGGAGCTTGGAGAGTTTCTCTGGAGGGCTTATGTTTTATGGCACTGTAACAAGCAGCCAGCACGTATCTGCCCTTAATTACTACACTTCCCATGAGTACCTGGGGGGGAGGGAGGCTTACAGGTTGCAATTAGAAAGCTCTACAGGACTGGTGGAGGAGGGATGTGTGGTTTCTATTGCGCCTCACAAGGTAAGCGCCGCAGGGAGTTGGAGATATAGGACTGGGTCGTCATTACAAATAACATTTCAAATCTCTCCTGCTCTAAATGGCTGGCATTCTGTTTTCCTTGCTGCTACAAGAGCACGAAGAAGCTGATGGCACACAGATGCAACAGAACAGCCGCTGTTCTGCGCTAGCCTGGGGATTCGAATGCATATCTGCTGGTCATAAGTCACAACTCTAATCAGTCTTGAGCATCCTGTTCCTAGTGCTTTTGTTTGCTTTTCTCTCTCCCCCTCTAACTCCCTTCCTAAGTAGCGACTGTACTGAGTTACTGTACTGGAACGAATCAGTGTTTGTGCAATCCAATGAAGAGAGTGCCTTCATGTCCCATATAGCGAAGGAGGCAAGTTGTGCAAGTGGATAAATCTTCATAAGAACAGCTTACATTTATTCATGGAGTTGAGCAACTTCCCAATGCCTTCGACTGTGAGTGAGTTTTGGAGATGAACCCTGTTCTTTTCAAGAATTATAATTCGGTTTGACATGATACGATGGCGTTTCAACTCAATACACTTTTTTTAACAGCAAAAATAAACAGGTCTGAGAATGTGCCTTGTGTTAACATGTTAAAGTAAAGTAAAGTGGCCCCTTATAGTCATGCATGAACACACCACAGCACAGCACACAGTGTGAACAATATGAAAATCTTTCTCAACATTTAACCCATTCACCAAGTGAAGCAGTGGGTTGCCACCAACAGGAGGCCCACAAGGAGCAGTGTGTGGGGACGGTACCTTGCTCAAGGGTACCTCAGTGGTGCCACTAGCAGTCCTGGGGTTCAAACCTACAGACTTCTGATCACAGGGACAATCCCTAACCACTAGGGCACCAGCCACCCATGACAAGTAATGTACAACACATACTGTGGCACAATATGATAAGCTGCACTGGTATGCGCCTAAAAGATAAGACAGACAGACTTTATTGATCAAAGGGTAACAGTGACACGATTGCTACCAATAGATATGAGACAGAGGAACATAAGAGATCAGAGGCATCAGAAACTTGCACCTGTTTCCCACTGAGCTGGTAGAAGGACAGCCTTTGTCCCCAATCAGCCACCGCCAAGATATCATGGTGTTCATCCCTGAGAGACACACACAAAAACTTTGAGATTACAAATTGCTGTAGCATGCTGTTGCTGATCTTATTCAAATAAACAATGGGGCAAACGTTTTTACACCCTGGACGAAGTTACATGCTTTTTTATTTTCTAACTGAAAATAAGAACACAATCATTTGATGCATAATATGCAATAATTACCATTGTTAGTATTATTATTAGTAGATGTAGTAGAAATGGTAAACATACCAATAGTTTAATACGGATATTAATACAGTTTTAGGTATTTGTTTTCAAATACGTGGGTGCTCTTGGAACATAACACCCACACATTTGCTATGTGGTAAAACTAACTGCCCAAAATATTTTTAATTATAATCCCTAAAAATGCCTCCAAATATGCTCCTAAAACACTTTAATCACAATTTAAACTCAGCTTAATACATTACTCATTCTAACATGCATTTTCTGCTGTACTGCACCTCTTGAAAGTAAATAATAGTATTATACTTGTATTGTCTGTTTTGTGAAAGTGAACAAGTGTATTAGTTTTGCAACTGTTAAAAAAACAGTAATGTGCTTTAATGAACATATTGCTATGTTTTGCACTGTGGTAAAATAAAACATGTTTTGTCCCTTTTAAATACCTCTGTGTGAGTGGAATAGCAATAATCGTGCTAAATTGACTTTAGGAATTAGAGGCAAAAAATGGCTTTCAACATATATTATATTTATTATACTATAAATTAATCTACCTATTATTTTTACTTAATTAAATTAGTCTTAAAAAAGACTTATTTCATAGAAGATAGAAAATATTTTTGATTGCTCTAGAAAAAATATATTTATATGTTTGTTTGTGAGGTTCCTAAACATGAGCAATGCAAAATGATACACTATGAAATTGGACAAAACAATAATAAATAATAAACAATAATAAATTTAATACATTTAATAAGTGTTAATAAGTCGACATTCAGTTACACCTTATGTTTAACCTGCTATCATGAATTATAGTCAGACAGCTCCCCCTAGAGTATGATCAAATCTACTATCACTGGTGTCCAGAGCCTAGGTATTTTTTGGTTCTAAACTGATACTCCAAAAATCATACATGCTTTGTAAAATCTAATAGTGTTGAAATCTGGTACTGCCTTATACCATTCTCCTTCTGTTTGAACAACAGTCTTACTTTGATGGGTTCCAGGCAATAGACCAGATGGGGGACGAGGAACCCCCTGGGCGCTCGATCTTCACCTTTTCCTCTCCATTCTTGTTCCTGATACTCACAACTCCACTCATCATGCCCAGTGCCAGGTACTGGCCATCGTTTGTCCACCTGAGGCCACAAACATACTTTAGAACACATCCAAAGCTGCAAGATGATGTACAACAGTCACTAGTGATGATATTCTGCAAATACATTAATCCATGTTTTTGTCACTACTCACCCACAGCATGTGATCTTGCTGCTGACTTTATGCTTGGAGACAGATTTCTGTTCTGGAGACCAAAGACCTAAAGGCCAAATACATACACACATACATTATCTATAAATATATATATATATATATATTTACATATACATATACATACATACATTATCTATAAATATATATATATGTATGCATGTGTATGTATGTGTAAATATATATATACACACACATATACATATACATACACACACACACACACACATATATATATATATATATATATATATTTATATATACACACACACATACATACACATGTATACATATATATACATATATATATATATATATATATACATGTATATATATATATGTGTGTA
>JBBPCX010000016.1:5502003-5525332 GCA_037974365.1 Hydrocynus forskahlii
GAATTTCTTGCCTTCTTAATGTGTTTGGGACCATCAGTTGTGATGGTCGGGTTGGTACACAGTTAGTAATCCTATTCGACTACAGTTCAACTACAAATTATGGCAAGAACCGCGTAACTAAGTAAAAAAACAACAGTCCATCATTACATTATGACAAAACATATTCTGTTTTTTTTTACTTTTTTTGTTAACATTTTGTTTGTTTTCAATATTAAAGTACAATGTAGAAATTAATGAAAACAAAGAAAAAACATTGAATGAGAAGGTGTATGCATTCAGGGGTTGACATAATTATTTTGCTCTAGTACTTTAAAGACTTAACATTAAACTCTAAAGAGTCAACATTAAAAATGCCTCCGGTGCTCCTGAACCTCACTATCCATGTCATCCTCTTTGCCAGCTTCATGTTTATCAAAAACCGAATGGCTAAAATGTTTAGCCCCCAAATAGTACATAGTTTAGCCCCAAATAGTATTTTGAAATGTAATTATTATTTTTCTTTTTAAGGTTTTCCTTACCTGAGAGGTAATAATAATATGAAGTTACTCAAATTAGGTACGCTTTGCACCGTGAAGACTGAAAACTGCTGTGCATTTTACTGCTTATCCTGTGCATGCATACTTACGTACCACTTATGTCAAAACTATTGGGTAACACATCTTAATTAATGAATTCAGGGAAATTTTAATGCTTCAGCAGACCAAGACAACACCATGCTTCCAACTTTGTGGACACAGTTTGGGGAAGAAGCTTTTCTGTTCCAGCATGACTGTGCTCCAGTTAACAAAGCATCTATAAAGACAAGGTGGGATAAGTTGGGTGTGGAAGAACTTGACTGGCCCGCACAGAGCCCTGACCTCAACCCCATCCAACAACTTTTGGAATAAACTGGAACAGAGACTGCGAGCCAGGCCTCAGAACCTGACCTCATAAATACTCTACAAAATGAACGGGCCACAAATTCCCACAGAAACTCCAAAATCTTGTGGTAAGCCTTCCAAGAAGAGAGGAAGCTGTTACAGCTGCAAACAGGGTTCCCACACCTTGGTTAACATCAAATTCAAGGACCTTTCAAGGACTTTCCAGGACCAATATCATCAAATTCAAGGACCACACGCGGCCGCTGCAATAAAAGACTGTGAATGGCACAGAAGTTGTTGGGACAAAATCAATGCAAGAAAGTGGACTGAATGGATAGCCTACATTCATGTCAATAATATTCATAACCTACATTCATATCCACAATGCATGGATATGTCCACGCTACATACATTAAGGATGTACATTGTGTTTTATGGAATTTTAGTTGAAACTAGACTGCATTTCTGCAGAGAAAATGCAAAGTGTGCTTGCTCAAATGCAGCAGTCGTCTGACCCTTCTTGTCCCCCTTCTTCTTCATGAGGCCTGAGGTTGACTAACGAGTCTCGTAGCTGTGGCCTGAAGAAATTTTGAAATGGGCCTGCCACCAAGAAACACCATAGCAACCATCTCCTAAACCTTAGCAACTGCCTTTCATGCCTTAGCAACCACCCAGAAACAGCTCTGTCCCAATACCTCTGGCCATATTGTTCACTTTAAACAGGTGTGTCCCAATACTTTTGGCCATGTAGTTTTACATTACACCTGTGTCCCTTTACTTTTGGCCATATAGTTCAGTTTACACAGATGTGTTTGTGGGGACATGGCCCGAGGTCTCATATGAAGTTTCATAAGGTTTGGTCACTGTATGGAGCCTGAAAGTTTCTTCTTCTGAAACTGCATTCATTTCAATGGGGTTAAAAATGAATGCATGTGAATGGGATGGGCGAAAGAAAAGGAAAAGACGAGTGCAGGTCATCACCGACCGCGTTTGTGTGTCGGGGAAATTCGCCTGAGGTATCACATGAGCGAACAAAGCGTGTCCAAGCAGGACTATCTTAATGTTGAGCCCTATTCATTCCCTATGGGAATTTTTTCATGGAAAAACGGGAATAACGAACGAACGACAAGGCGGAGCAAAAAGCTGTGAACAAGCACGCTTTTTTCAGATTTGGAATGGTGTCTCTATCTCGAAAGCCCTGGGAGGAGTAGTGGGCCAAAAAACGGGTAAACGAAATAAAAATAAAGATAAATCTTAAGAACAACAATAGTGTGCTTGCTCTGCAAGCGGCTACACACACGTTACATTGACTACATACAGGAAACAAGAATGTAGTGCCGAAAATCTACAGAAGAAGAAGAACAAACGAACTTTCGCAAATTAAAAGTCGGCATTGGCATAATTTATGGCAAAATTGGTGGCAAAATAATAACACGTTGACAGCGGTCGTCATCCATGAAATTTCAATTACCAAAATATATTCAAGGACTTTCAAGGACAGTGTATTTTTATGCCTGTTTTCAAAAACTTATTTGTTCAGATTCACAAACTTTCAAGGATTTCAAGGAACCGTGGGAACCCTGTGCAAAGGGAGGAACCAAGTCCATATTAAAGTCTATGTATTTAAAAGAAGCGTAATTAAAATCTCGGCTGGCATAATGGTGAGGTGTCCCAATACTTTTGTCCATATAGTGTATATAAAAATGCGATAAAAACATTGCATATTGTCATCAGTACTTTCAGAAAACTCCTTCAGAAAACTTTTCTAAGGCATGTATCATATGTAGACATATTTAGAGCAAAAACCAGTGTAACAGCCAAAAAACAAAATGCACACAAACATGTAGCTGATTGATTGTCAGTCTGTTGATTTATTTAATTATTCAATAGCAATGGTTAGATTTGTTTCCCAGTTCCTTTTATATTATTTCAGTGTACTCAAAGCCCAACTTTTTTAATTGTGATATTACTGTATTGTTGGTGCATTGTATCTGTTCCAACTGGTTCACAAACCTATCCTGCATTGCTAAAATATGTCTTTAAGTGTCATCATGTTGTATCTGCCTAATCTCTTACCATGCATGCATCACTGCATGCAGGCACACTCACCAAAGTCCCCTGAGGAGCAGGAAGCAAGCTGGTGTGTGACTGGGTTGTAAGCAACACACTGGATCGAGTCATTATGGCTGTGAGAAGCATAAGGTAGAGCTTTTTAAGGAGATGTGAAAGAACAGACAACGTGCTTTTGTTATGCAGTTCACTTTAGGGATATTACTATTTTACAGATTCTTTTTTAGATAAGGATGTCATTACTTGTCATAAAATCAATGCCATCAATTCTTAGCCTCAAATGGTGGCAGACCACAAAAATTAGATTACTAATAATAAAAATAAAGGCCATAGCATTTTATGCTAGTTTCTGCACATTAAATTACCACTGTGAAGACAATGTCCATTATTGCCTCTATGTAGGTGTACTTCCATTATCAAATTAACACATCCTAAAAAAAACAGTACGTCACTTTTTCCACACTGGCGCCGAATCTCCCTAAACCCAATGCAATGCACTAAAAAATAAAATATTGGCTCCTGTATTGAAATGGTGCATGTCATTTCAGATTAACAGTGTTTGTATTTTGTTGTTCTTTATTGTACTATGTATTGCACACCATTATTCCACACCCAATATTTTCCATTAGGTCAAATATCTGTAAAGTGCAATGATGGATGTTTGCTATGTGTTGCACTGTGGAAAAAGTGTAATCTGCAATCTTGCAATCTAATCTGCAAAAATTATATATTTTAACAAATTGATGTAAATGTAAAAAATGTGTTTATTAGCATTCACCACCCCTTTAAATAAACCTTAAAGTAATAAACACTCACGTGTATTTAAGAATGCCCTCCAGTTTAGACGTCCAGATAATTATGCTTTTGTCTGCAGAGCCTGACGCAAAACGTTTTCCTGACCAATGGAAAGGAAGGAAGACATATTGACTCAAGACTCAAGACTATATAGACCAGAATCTGCACAGAAAACACTTACCATCCTTAGCGTAGGCCACGCAGTACACAGTGTCCTTGTGTCCTTTCAGAGGCTGTATAAGTGTTCCATCTGCTGTGTCATAAACCTGCAGCAGGAATGTTCATCTTAAATGAGCTGCTAATCCAAGTTAGCGTGCTGGTTACTCTGGTACTCAGAAGTGGTCAGCTTTTCGAACATGGAAATCTTTTTGGTGATGGAGCAACCGGATATTTATAAAAAGTCACAAGCAACAGTGGTGCGCCTGATACACACTAGTGCCAAACAGACTATCCTGCTGATCCCAAATAAATGTCATTACTGTGCTGAGAATGGTCTATCATCAAAATAGTATCTGGTCAACAGCAGTCCTGTGGCCAGAAACTGACCAATGACAGATGGGGCAGAGGATTGCTCAAACCAGAAGGGTTATATTCTGTACATCTACATAAAGAGGCCAGTGGATGTATTTACAGCATAGACGTTTTTAATAATAATGATGGATAAATGTGTTAGGAGTGTACCAAAAGATTTTTTTGTGCATTATATACTAGTGACACAAGAGCTGAGAACTCTGGTGTTCAAAAATGCATCAAATGTAATTCACAGAAAGACTACTGTACATGCACATGGTCACATTTTTGCATTGTGATATGAAAATATTTCAATGCATTGTTACACGCTTAACATGTATCCACATTCCCCCAAGAATTATGTCAAAGTAATGGGAATTTCATTTGCACGCTACGCTCAAAGATATGTGAACGCCCATTTAACTGTTACTTATCTATAGTACTGTATTTATCCCCAGCATTTATGTATATAGTGGTTAGGGCGTTTGCCCTGCGATCAGGAAGCTGTGGGTTCGATTTCAAAGACCGCTAAGCACCACCGAGGTACCCTTGAGCAAGATACCACTGTGTTCCTGGCTGCCCGCTGCTTCACTTGGAGAATGGGTTAACTGCAGAAGAAGAATTTTCGTGCTGTTCATGTGTTTACATATGACAGAATGGTCAATTTCACTATATAATTGTGTATTTCATATTGAGCTTTTTCTACTGGACTTTACATATTTTTGTTGAACTTTACACATTTTTGTTCTTGTCACTATGTCTCTGTGTGTCTGTGCAATCATAATATAAGCAATTTTCTCCAGGATTAATAAAGTATTCTAATTCTAATTGTACTCACTCAGATTGTGTAATCTCTATAGAAGAGCAATGACCAATAGAAAGGGGAAAAGAAATATGTTCTCTGGAGGCAAGAAGGCCCATCCAAAAACTATACTGAATAACACATGACACAATTTTTTCAACCCTTGCCATCTGAAGACCGCACTCTTTCAAAATGCAGTTTCTAACAGGAAATGACTGTTCAGTGCTACCGAATGCAATCAAATTCCAATCAAAATCACTAACTACAGATCACTTAGCCATGACTACCTTTGGTTAATATTAATTTAATAAAAAACATGCATTCATATGGTGTCTATAAATGTTTGACCATATAACATATGTTAGTTCAAGTTTCAGAAAAAGAAGCGTTCAGAGAAGAAGCATCACATACCAGTACTCTGTTTCCGGCTGCTACTATGAGCTGACTGCCGTCCGGTTTAAAGGCCAGGTCATAAATGCTGCCATACAAATGTTGGATCAAAAATTCAACTCATAAACCACACGAGTTACATTTTATGCTTAAAAAAAGACATATGATAATGTACTATCATAAAATACATCATGTTACCTAACAATACACTATTTTACAGTACATTCACAACACAGCCTTAACTTCAGTAACTGCTACTCGTTAAGAAGTGTGAATAGTATAAGTTATTCTAAAAAGCTGAGCTCAGACAACTTTTATATATTTTTATATATATCTTGATCTTTTATATATTTTATATATATCTTGATCTTTTATATATTTATATATATTTGCCTTGATCTAATCATGCTGCCTGACAACCAATCATTTTTGCTGAATTTTCTGTTAAAATGTATTTTGTAACAGTTTGAGAAACGTGAGAAAACATTGAGAAAAATGTCATGTTGCAGACTAAATAAACTACTTATTAGCTACACTATATGGACAAAAGTATTGGGACACACTCCTTAATTACTGAATTCAGGTGGTCCCTTAGGCTATCTTAATGCTTCAGCATATAAAGACGTTGGACATGCCATGCTTCCAACTTTGTGGAAACAGTTTGGGGAAGGTCCTTTTCTATTCCAGCATGCCTGTGCCCCATTGCACAAAGCAAGCTCCATAAAGACATGGTGGGATGAGTTCGGAGTGGAACTTGACTGGCCCGCTTCGAGCCCTGACCTCAACCCCATCCAGCACCTTTGGGATGACCTGGACTCTACGGAATGAAAGACCTCAAATTCCCACAGAAACATTCCAAAATCTTGATTAAAGCCTTCCCAGGAGAGTGGGAGTTATTATAGCTGCAAGGAGGGGACTCCATATTAAAGTCTATGTATTTGAAAGCAATGTCATTATAGTCCCTGTTGGTGTAATGGTCAGGTGCCCCGATACTTTTGTCCACACAATGTTAGTTAATCAGGTTAATTAAACCAGTTAACATTAGCTTGGTAGGCTAACAGTGATTAACTCTCTCTGTTGGTTTACATGGTAACCGCAGTTGCCAACCACGTCCAGCGGCTCGACTCAACACTGCACCCTGATAAAAACACAGTCCTACCACTGCTCGACTTTGTCACGATCGTGCACTTTGTCTATCCAGGTGGGAACAGCTCGCATTGTTGTTTTTTAACGCTTACAAATCTTAATATTAATTCATATGTATTAAAATCCGCAAGCTTGATGATATCAACAGGTCCTGGAGAGAAACACCTTTGTGCTGTTGCTAACCGACCCCCGTGCAGACACTTCAAAATAAAAGTCACGAGGCTGGGTTGAGAGGTGTCAGATGAACACTATTTAAATGAAAATCATTAAACAAATACATAACTATATATCATTAAATATAATAATGCTAGCTATATTCTATTTTCTTTCTTTTTCTCTAGATTTTATTGCATTAGTTTAGCCTTTCCAGATTTTCTTTAACTTAATTTGAATAATTTGATAACGTCATGCACAGTCTCGTGGGTCGACTTAGGGGCACTTATTTCATGTATTTACTACATGTACTTATGTAACCATGGATGTGACAAATAAAGAATAAATAATCTTGAGCTGCATTTCAGTGTTTGAGCAAAATAGTAGTCCAACTGAATGCTTTCGGTGCCAGTATATTTTGCACAGAAAATGTAGAGAAGAAAAATATTTTTAAAACATTATTTTCCATTTAAATTGTCTCTAGGGTCTGTGAAACTCATTGTATGGCACAGTAGATGGCAGTGTCAGGATCATGGCTGCAACCAGAAATTACGTGAAGAAGAATCCAGAGATTGGGGAAAATTCAGAAATAAAAACAGCTGGAAGGTGGTCTCTTCTGCATCGTTACTGGGACATTTTGTATATTTTTCATGGCCAACAGTGATCCTGTGAGTCTGACACTACGAGGGAGTTTATGAAAAGTGAGTGGACCGGAACAAAAACTACACAGTCAGATGGAGTAGGTCAAGTTTTACTGCATTTAATGGCCGTTTCTTGCTGAACAGTGACAATTTACAGTTCTTTATTTAAAGACAACCCTTCTGCTAAAGGCTTTGATCAGAAAAAAAACTAATGTGAAACTAGCAGCTCCTGTCGCAGGCAGGTAAGTAGCAAGTACATAATATGGACAAAAGTATTGGGACATACCTGCTTTTCAGCGTCCCCTTACTTCCAGGGAAGGGCCATCTTAATACTTTAGCATACAAAACCATTTTGGACAAGACCATGCTTACAACTTTGTGGAAACAGTTTGGGGAAGGCCCTTTTTCTGCTACAGCATGACTGTGCCTCAGTGCACAAAGCAAGCTCCATAAAGACAAGGTGGGATGAGTTGGGTGTAAAGGAACTTGACTGGTCCGTACAGAGCCCTGACCTCAACCTCATCCAACACCTTTGGGATGAACTGGAACAGAGATTGCGAGCCAGACCTTCTCATCCAACATCAGTGCCTGACCTCATAAATGTTCTACAGAACGAATGGTCACAAATTCCCACAGAAACCCCAAAATCTTGTGGAAAGACTTCTTGTGGAAAATCTTGTGGAAAGCTGTAACAGCTGCAAAGGGGGACCAACTCCATACATAGACCAAGTCTATGTATTTGAAAACGATGTCATTAAAGTCTCTGGTGGTGTAATGTCAGGCGTCCAAATACTTTTGTCCATGTAGTGTAGCTAATTATAATTATATATAAACTATTTTTTCTTATGTGAATTTACAATTATAACGTTTATGTAGATTCTTGGGTGACACTAATTATCTCCATATTATATATGTCAGTTCAGGTGCTGAAAAAATAAAAATGGTTATTGACGAGTGTGCTGAGCCAAAACTACAGTCCAGGGGTCAGATAACGGCTGTCTCCACAGAGGGGCTGCCTCCCGGCTGGACCAGAGAGACAAAACAGAGGAAGCAGGGAAAGACTGCAGGCAAAATGGACATCTATATCATCAGGTGGGCAATAATACAAATAATGCCTGAGTATTACGGACATCAGACCAGACATATGACACACATGATGTCATAGAAGAAACTAAGTATATATAAAAATATATATTTTTAATAAAAAAATAAATAGGTTTGCATAGATAGTAAGAATAGTAGGGACTGATAATGTCCAAGTCAACATGATCCCTGATAAAAAGTATAACATGCTTTTGCTTCCATGAAAGTCCTCAGGGCAGACGCTTCAGATCCAAGTCAGAGCTTCACAACTATCTGCTCTATGGGGGATATGCTCAACTGAATCTGGATGACTTTGAGTTTACCACAGCTAAAAGCAACAGTGGAGCACATAAACCACACGAGAGAAAAGCAGGGAGGCAGAGAAACGCAAAACGGAGAAAGAAGCCTGCAGTAAGATCCCCAGAATCATCTGAGGGAAGGGTGGAAAATGGACAAATAAAGATGGACACAGAAGAAGAGAAGAAGGCAGCAGAAGGCCAAATAGAGAGCTGTCATAGGGAGGAGACAGAGAGCCAAGAGCAAAAAGAGTCAGAACACCAAGAAGTCACAGAGCATGAAAGAAACGAAGCATCCAGCGGATTAACTCGCACAGAAAGTGACCCAGCTTCAGTGCCTGTCTTAACCGTGCAGCCTGCATCAGAGAGTGAAGAGGAAAAAGAGGAAAGAGATGAGGTAAACAAAGAACAGAAGAATAATGAGGCCACAAGGGGGAGCTGCTCACCTGTCAGAAACGCACAAAGCGGTGAGGACCACCTCCACATGTGCATGTTTATTTATTGATTCAGTAATCTAACATCATACATGAATCGTCCTTGTCCTATCAAAATTTCTTTTTTTTACATTAAATGTGAAAAAGAAAAAACACCAGCTTGACCTTGTGTGAATATTTCATGACAAGTGAACCAGTAGAAGCAGTCCAAAATTCATATTCAAGAAATTTTCAAGAAATCTGGCTACATTAACTTACCTTACAGTTAAAAAAAAATCCATTCCATTTTCCTTTTTGGAGATGGTTGTTTGGAGATTTTTGATTGATTTTGACCAATAACTACATTTATTCATTCACTTTGTAGTTTGAAGAAGTCAGCATCACGCATCCAGTTATTTGTAACAACTAAAAGCACTTACATTATACAACTATTAGTTTTTCAAGGCATTCCTGATGTGTTCACATGAAGAAAGTGTTACAGATGCTTTGATTACATTTCAGTTTTTTTTTTTTAAATATTGGTATAAATTAGGGATGCAACGATACCACTTTTTTACAAACCGATACGAGTGTGAGTATTTTTATTTGTGTACTTGCCGATACCAAGTACTGATACCGATATTTCTTAGAATAGTGTTTACAAAAGTTTACAAAAGTATACTTTATATACTTTCTTTATACTTATCAGTATAAGTCAAGTATACCTCACTATACTATTCTAAAGTGTATAAAATATAGTACATAAAAAGTAAACTTGAAGTATACTGCCTCAGTTTTAGTATAAATAAGTATGCTCGTAGTACACTTGAATAAACTACTTTTGCTAAGGGTATAACAAGGCTAAATATAAAAAGTATTAGGGCTATTCCAAGGCAAAAATAAACCGTTCATTCTGGTTTGAACAAAGCTTTAAGTCCGCGGCACGGTTCAGTTAAACTCATGCATTATGAACACAAAGCGCTCCGGATTCACTTCGACTGTTATCGCCCTCTAGGCTTGCCGTAGTTAGATGACGTGGTACAGCTCCAGAGCACAAACAGAACCGAGTCCCCTTCAAATGAACTCACGGTGTGAACATAAAAAGAACTGAGTCCCCTTTCTGTCGGTCCACTTTTTGGACCACTTCTAGAGGACCGAGTTCGGTTCCTTTAAAGAGAACTATATGTGAAAACACCCTTAAAGAAAGTATCAAAACAGTCTCCTGCTTTCATGTACACAAAAACGTGCATTAAGGTTGGTTGCTGCGGTCTAGCATTAGCAACTCTGTATACTTAGCACTGTGATGCGTCTTCAGATGTTTAATCAATTTGCTAGTGTTAAACGATGTACTTTCCTTTCCGCCCCTCGACACCGTAGCAGTTCAGATCTTACAGTCTGCCTTACTCCTGTCGTCTTTTATCTTAAAATATTTCCAATTCGCTGACATTGCTTACTCCTCCTATTGAAAAAAATCTGATAGCTCGTGGAAGAAAATCTGACGTTTCCAGCTCGTTGTCTCCCCCTAGATTTTGAAGTCAGGCAGGACAACAAATCACATCCGCCCAGTGTGATCAGTTGATGTAGTGAAATAGGATATTGTTTAGTGGTATCGGTGCATGGTTTCGGCAATTCACGTACCAATACGAGTATGAGTATTTTTATCGGCCCGATACTGGTATCGGTATCGGTGCAACCCTAGTATAAATATGTCTATGTCTGATTTTGTTTCCCTCAAAAAATCAGATTAGTCTGGTTAAAAATCTGGCTATTACAAACAGCCAAAGAAATGACACTTATTTGTAACACTTTCAAATGTTCGGTGTCTTAAAACTTTGCAGAAAACATGGACAGCCATTTACTAGACTTTACACCACACCGTAATGAAATTGTTATATGAAAGAGATTAATGAAGCTTCTTAACATGATAATGGTGTGTAAGCAAGCCTGCTGCAGCATGTTATGACTGCACCATGTTTCTTGTCTCTGTGCCTTTGTGTCTGTGCAGTCATAACCTAATCAGTTTCCTCCACAATCAATACAGTTTTCTGATTCTGATGATGAGCAAATTATTGGACTATAAATTTAAAGGTTTAGCAAGTCAGTCAAGCTCCTGAGCCTGATGCACTCTACACATCTCCTTTACAGTAGTGATGTCCTATGTTCTTGCCATTTATGTCTGGCTTTTCATTCATTCAGGGACGAAGTTATTGTTGGAGAAGCGGAAAACCAGTCCATACTTCAGTGGCAAGAGTGGTGGTAGGTTACTCTGAAAGTTGAAATATCAGTCATTTTAAGTGGTTCTCAAGCAGCTTGAGTTTTTTCATGCCTTACTCAGTATGTTGGAACATCCTGAGACTCACTGAGTCCCTTTCTCTCAGGTCTCAGTCCTCCAAAGCGGAAAGCACTGAGAAAATGGACTCCACCTCGTTCCCCCTTCAAACTAGTGCAGGAAACCCTTTTTCATGACCCGTGGAAGCTTCTAGTGGCCACCATCTTCCTCAACAAGACGAGTGGTAAATATCAAGCTCTTCTTCTAAGCAGACAAAACCCTTTACAGAATGATGCTACATCACATATCATTATAGTGAGCAGGTTAAGGCAGTAGCATAATGCAGTACATAGTACATAAATGCAATACAAAAAGGGAACATTGAGTTTTGCTGTTCTACCACACCTGGGTCAGGTGCATTACAGCCCAGAGCATGCTCAGAGCACAGGGACCTTTGGACAAAGTGTATGTAGAATGTTTGGCTGCCAGAATCGATTATATCAGTTATAACTGATCAGTAATTTTTTTTTTGTTTGTTCGTTTTTGGGGCAGCTGATGGCCTAGTGGTTAGGGCTCTGGCCCTGCAATCGGAAGGTTGTGGGCTCAGAACCCAACTGCTAGTGTCATCACTGAGGTACCTTCTAGCAAGGTACCATCGCCACACACTGCTCCCCGGGCGTCCCTCGTTGGTGGCAGCCCCCTGCTTCACTTGGTGAATGGGTTAAACGTTACTTTACTTTAAAGAAAGCCCAAACAGTAAAAATAAACAACAGCAAATAATCCACAGTCTTTCAAAAACTGCAAAATATTGTGTCGAAAGAAAACCAACAACAAAGCTTTTGCAAAGATAGAGAAACATATTGTGGTGAATAATGCATACAAATGAGTATTTGCTTTCTCATATTTGCTATGTATGACACCTGTGGTGTGTGTGTGTGTGTGTGTGTGTAGGGAAGCTGGCTGTACCAACACTGTGGCAGTTCTTTGAGCGTTACCCGTCTGCTGAAGTAACCCGAGCCAGTGACTGGAAGGATCTGGCTGAGCTTATGCAGCCTCTCGGCCTCAACGCCCTTCGAGCCAAAACACTCATCCGCTTCTCTGGTGAGAATCATCTTGAACAAACACAATTGGCTAGTAAGCCGAGACATTTTGATTATAGATTTTCAAGTGTCCAGAGGTGCACTTTGCAACATCTTAGGCATGCTATTAGTGAAAACACAACTTGGTTTAGTTATTCTTCAAAAAAACACCAACCTGTCCACAGAATCTCACAATCTGGTTAGGCTTCCTCTAACACACCTACTAAATCTTCTAACTGCTCAGTCGAATCAGGTGTGTCTGAACAATTCACTAAACTGTGCAGGAATCCGGGCTTCCAGGAACTGAGTTCCCCTCCTGGAAGAAAACAAGGTGTTTCCCACACACATGCTTATGAACATATCCACAAAAAAACAACAAAAACATAAACTGGTATCAACAGGTTTGGTTAGTATTTATCTGGGATGTTTTTTAATTTTGAAATTTTAGTTACAGGAATAACTAATTATTAAACTGTTTAGGAGCATGCCTGCTTCTAGGTTTGCCAGTTATTACAGGACTAGTAAAGAAAATAAACTGTGTGTAGTCCCTTTCTTACAGTGGTTCTCTGTAAATAAATGCTGTTATAAAGGAATAATATTTTTGTTTCATTAAATTAGTTATTTACTTTTAAGTAGTAGATTATTATCTACTTTAAAGTAGAAAGTACAACCAGTGATGTTTTAGGTGGTATTACTGCAATAATGTAGACAATTTTTTTTCTTCATTTGGTTTTAGGTTGTATTTCTGCAGTAATGTAGAACATTCTATTCTTCATTTGGTGTTCATTTTTTTTGTCTTTAGACGAGTACCTTACTAAATCATGGAGATATCCTATCGAGTTACATGGAATTGGCAAATATGGCAATGACTCATATCGCATATTCTGTGCAGGAGAATGGAAAGAGGTGAGACTTGCCCTGTTACTCATAACAGAAAAAAGTGAAATAAAAATGGCTTTCATGTATTAATTTTCTTCTTCGTGTTTTTTTTTTAGGTCACTCCAAATGATCACAAGCTCAACGATTATCACACTTGGCTCTGGAAGAACCATGAGCGGTTAGGACTCTGACCGCAAACTTTGTTTTAGCGCCAACATTCCTGGTTTGTGTTGACAAAGCCTTTCTCTTTCTTCTATTAGGGATTTTTAAAAGAAGTTCAATGTCAAAATGAAAAATTACAAATGTCAACTTCTTCTGTGCTCGAGGGCTTTCCTGAACATGAGCCTTGGGACGTTTCACTATGTAACTTCTCCGCAGTTTTTTTTTTTAGATGATGTTTTAGAAATTCCAGAAATCTAGTGGAATGTTCTTTTAAAAGGAACATTTGCCATTTCTCAAAACTTGTCCTGAAATCAGTCTGTGGTTGATTGCGAGATAATTGTAGTATATTGTTTATTTGAAAATAAGCACATGGTTAGAAACCAATCTAGATGCAGTTACGATATTCTGTGGACTATTGGACAAATGAAATCAAATACTTTTGGACAAAATGATGCCAACAAATCTTATTGACTTTACTAGAACCCAACTGCTATATTTTTTGGCCAGTAATATCAACTCATACTGACATTTTTTTCTGTTAGTAGTTTTGGCAAAAACATTGCAGATAATCACCAACTTTGCTGGTTGTGGATTCACCAGGATTCAACCTGGCAACCATTTGACAATGCTGACAACCTGCAATAAAGGCAGAACTGTTGATTTAGAATATTGTGAAACAGCTTTTAGCAGAGAACTAATACAAAAGACAATTCTGTTAACTTCACCTCTACTACTAGACATTTATTGTAACCATCTAGAACTGACAACCATGTCAGTCAATAAAGCACTGTTTAAGCACAACTAATGGAGTTTAAATTAAAATACAAAATTATATTTGGTAGTATCAGTCCCTTAAAATCAGTATCGATACTGTCCGCGAACTGTTTGTTTCAGTTGGGCCATCTTTATCCAGGACACAATAACTTTCATTAAAGCACTCTTAAAGCACACGTGTTGTAGACATCTAAAAATACAATCACGATCTTCGTAATAATTATCTTTTGGCTATATCACAAAACCAGTCTTGTGGTCTACACCTTGTAATTAATCTGACCACCACTGCTCACATATACTTACAGCATGACAGCAAACTTTTGAAGAAATGGTGAACCTTTCTTTTAATGTAGTGCATCCTCAGCTCAGCTTTCTTTATGAGCTCAATGCTATGTCAAATATAAAATGTATATTCATGTATTATGAAAGTTGTTTGTGATAATGTAGTATTTGCTTATTGATTCTTAGAGTGAAAAACACAAGAACTGGCAGCCTTATCAGTCTCAGTCCTGGAAAAACGGAACGTTGCTGTTTTTCCCTGCTCAAACCTGTTTCTACTCGAGGTAATTTTCCTGCCTTTCATGAGACAAGTTACAAAACACAAAAAAATCTACAGTTCATTGGATTCCCAGGACTGGAACTGAAACTCTATGTTCCTTCATGTCTTTCATAGTAAATTCAAAATATTTGTGTAAATAAAATGGCAATTTTGCCTGTTTTATAACAGGCTTGTTATAATGTTTCTGTTTTTAATATAATAAAATTATGTCTATGTTTGTAATAGATTTTCCCCACATATTTAATTTGTGTACAATTTTCACAATCGGAGGATACTTACAATGCATATTTCCTCACTGTCATAATCAAAACCTCTTTTCACACTATTTAAAAATGACAGTTGCCATTTATTTACATTGTGTAAACATGATCAGTGGACCTGCAGAAATAGTCCAGAGTTACATTTTCACAGTATAAATTGTTGTTGCTTCTCATGTAAAGCTTGTCCAGACAGTGCTGATATACCAGTTAAAGATCCTTCAAAAAAAGAAAGAAAAAGACCATTGTGTCATTTAAATAAGCTTTAATTAAATAATCTTTCCACTGTTTTCACAGAGCAGATAAATCATTGTCTTCCTTATTGTCATTATTTTAGGGTGATAATGCAAAACAAAGCCCAAAACTTCAGACAAACTACGAGGTAGACTATGAAGCTGAATTCATGGGTTGACAAGCTACTTTGACCAACTGAAGGTGAACAAAAATAAATTCTGCAACTCATGCCTCCATCCAAAGTTGTCTTAAGTACTCTGGCTCGGAGGCAGATCATTTTGGATGAGGTTTCTTACGTGAGTGGATAAAAAGTTCATGCAGGTTTTAGAATCATAATAATAAACAAGTTCATAGATTCAGAAAACTAAAACAGCATCATGTGTGAGCATAGTTTTCTCTCTGGAAAAACATCCACAGTTAAATAGAACATGAAGTTAAAGGAATACTCCAGCATTTTCCTAATTTAATCAGATACATCTTCAGGATATGGTAAATTACCACAAACAATAAATGTTTCAGAACAGAAATAAACAAAATACACTTCAATGGGCAGTTTCTGAAACAGAAGAACAAATATTGTCCATGGTAATCGACCACACTATTTTGAGAACAAAATGCTGGATTATTACTTTAATGGCCAAACGGGTGGGATGTAAGATATTTAGCATGAGAGGGTATAGCAGCATCAGGTAAAAGAGGCTCTTTTCATTTCCTGTTGTGTCGGCATCAAGTACCTGTACTATTAAAAGCAAAAGATAATTAAGAACATACAAATGCATTTTTACAAAATGAATCACTGACTGCGGAATATGAGGCTTAATAATAAATAAATAGTCATAAACAAAAAAACACAAACAATAAAGAAAAACCTCAGCCAATACACAGGTGTTGACTCAGCATAAAAACATACCCTAATTTTGCTGGATGTTCATGCGTTTCTAAAGTCTATGGAACTGAGAGATGTCATACAAAAGGAAAGAAAAGTTTAAAGTTTTTTAGGGTCTAATTACTCATCTCTTTCATGTTCCTGAACTGCTTTTCAAGGCAGCATTTTTTTCCAGAGTCATTTCCTTCCATTAGTTCATCTAGCTTCGGATTTGCTCCTTTATGCTCTCAAAATGCGCATAACTATCCAACACCATGTTTCTTGTTGCTTCTAAACTGAGAAAATGGTTAAGATGTAAAAAGCTTATTAAACAAATTGTTTAAGGTCTTTAAGTGTTTAACAAGGAGCTCACCCAGGATATTTGACCATAAAAGCAAAACTGGTGAAAGCTCCAGTATGCTATGCTGCTATACTTTCTGAGAAGGGACATGCTTAAGCCAACATAGAGCATCATTTAACCAACATACAGCAACATATTCTATTACCTGCCAAGCATCAGTTCAGTCTACAACATCTTACTCCGGTTTAAGTGTATTAAAAAATGTCCCTATGTAGTCTTATATAGTGCGCAGCAGAGAAACCGTACTGTGAAAACACAGCATAGAAATTAGCATAGTACAAATCATTAGCATAGTCCACACTTAACACCTCCCAGCCCTTGACACAGTAGCACTTTAGTCACCTTTCCTCCACCCCTTTCCTCCAAGGTCCCTGATTGACTTGCATTCCTGCACCCACTCCTCTCCACCTCCCAGTCCCTCCCAATTCAAGTTTCTGTCACCTGATAGGCTTACAGTCCAGCAGTCCCACCCTTGCTCTGGAGTCCCTGAGCAGCTCAATGGTTAACGTCCTTTAAGGATGCCATCCAGCATGCGGTCACCTTTCTCCGAGAGCCAGTAGCCTGCCATAGCTGCCACACCCCCAATAAAGATGGCAGTAAAAACCATGTCTCCTTTAGCAGCAAGTGTAGCTAGCGCACAGATGACCACACCGAAAAACATTTGCTGGAGGACCAGCACCTCATCATCAGTCATGTCGTCAAATAAGCCCTTCTCTGGATCAGCTGCAAAGACAGAGAGAGAGAGAAAGAATGGGATATCTGTTTAGCATACAACTGAAGAGAACTGACAGAGCTACGTACAACAACGCCACCGCTAAATTCTCTTGATGGAACCACGTTTCCTCATTTCCAGCAACACTACATCCATCCCTTCATACTGGACTTATAAAATGTGAACATTACAACCTCACAGAATTTTACAGGAGATCTATTCAGCATCCAGTAGACATGTTTAAACTAACTGAAGAGGAAATTACTAAATTGAGAAAAGAGGCTGTGAACCCCATCCTGTTTAGCACTGCATCTTTAACTTTACACCAACCTGAAGTGTGAATAGCAGGCATGATTCTTGTTTTTTCTTTCATATGTTTCAGCAGACAAGTCCACCAAACCAAAGGATGAGGTAAAAACTGCTGCTCCAACACCTTACTGTACTGAAGCCCACTATAAAATCTAAAATTTCTGTAAAAAAATGTTCTAATGTTCAGCCTCTCCCCCTATAAATGTACTGTTCCCACATGGTTTAAGCAGTACACTATAGTCCTTGTCCCTGAGAAACCCCATCCCAGCTGCTTAAATGACTATCATATCATATTCCTGACCTCTTTGGTGATTGATGTGTGTTTTAAAGGTGCTTGATCAAAACCTTCATCACCTCTTCCCTGTCTACTACCCTTGACCCTTTACAATTTGCATACCGCCCAAACAGATCTACAGGTGATGCCATAGCCCACTTACTCCTCTCTTGCCCACTTGGGATACCAGGAGAGGGGCTTATGTTAGACTGTTATTCATCAATTACAGCTCATTGTTCAACAGGGTAGTCCACTCCAGGCTGGCCACTAAACTGAGCAACCTTCGCCTGCACTCCTCCCTGTGCAGGTGGGTAATCAGTTTCCTGATTGGCCTACCACAGGTGGCACAAGTGGGCCACCATGTGCCATCTCCTCTGACCCCCAACATGGGGCCCCGCAAGGCTGTGTCAAGCCCTCAGCTGTACAGTTATGACTGTGTGGCCACTTCAGACTCCAAAATCTAAGTCAAGTTCGCTGATGACACAGCTGTGTTGTTTTGCTCTGGATAAGAGCATCTGCTAAATGCCGTAAACATCTGATCTCAAATAATGGTGAGACCACCTAGTGGACTGGAACACAATCTTGAGCTGAATGTCAGCAAGACCAAGGAGCTCAAAGTGGCCCTCACTAGAAAGCAGCAGCCACCCTCTAAGCATAAAGTGTTTACATCTCTGAAGACCTGTCATGGTCCTGTCACATCAACACTGGTGAAGAAAGTCTTTGCAGCTGATCCAGTGTCTTTTCCATGACTAAGGGACTTTAAACTCCCATTCAGGGTGCTAAGGAACATGTACATCTGCACTTTAGAAGCATCCACCTGGATTTCTGTTTGTTGCATATAAACTTGAATGCTGCTGCTAACTTGAGGCAAAGACCTTAAATCTTCACAACAAATATACTGTGACATATATTACATCATTCACTTTAAATTCAAGCATGAGCAAGTTCAAATCAATGTAATGTGTGTTTTACTTACTAGGCTGAATGTTCTCCACACAGATGCTGTCTCTACGTATGAAGCCTTCTGCACACTCACAGCGGAATGAGCCCTCTTCATTAATACAAGCTTCATTAAGTCCAGGACATGCTATTGCTTTCTCTTTACACTCATCCACATCTGACGCAGGAAATAAAAGAGACACGTCCAAATTGACCAATGTTCAAACTATGTTGTGTTGATTTCAAAAGTTAATACAACATCTGCATGGAACAAAGTTAAATTTGACTCAATTAAATGCACACTTTTTTCTTGATCTCTCTTTCATCATGTCTACACTTTTGTAGTCTTGTGGTATTTCTGTTTTTGTTCTTGTGTTGCTCCATGGTCCTTGAGGAATGTTGTTTCATTTTACTGTGTACTGTTTATATGATGGAAATGATAATAAAACCTACTTGACTTGACTTGGAGGTAACTTTTTTCACTTAGAAGGTAAAAAAAATGTGTAATTTGCTCGAGTTCCCCATGCTTGAGGTTAAATAACTCACACTGGGTTTAAATGGATTCTAGCAGTTGAGCTTTATTCAGGTTTAATTTTCACTTTTGTATTGCTCACTGCCCATAAATTGACCTTTTCCTCCCTTTAATTTTTTTCTGTATATCACTCTTCCTCTCTGGTTTTATTACTTTAAATAGTTTTTAGTTTGGAGTCAGCATCACATTGTATTTTTGGCATTAACTCTGGCAAATTCTGGGGTTGTACATGGTTATAGTGCAGTCCATTTTGAAACCTCATGTTTGTTGGTTAGCACAGTGGGTTGGTTCTGGTTTAAGAAGAAATTCATGTTAATGTACACGCAAAAGTAAATGTTATAACTCTGTTCGGAATTATGGTGTGCCTTTTCCCTCTGGCATTATTAAAGCATTCCATTGTTCTAACCAATGAATCTATCTATGTTCATCAAGCAAGGAGCCTGGGGCTTCTGTGAAAGACAACATAAAAACTGCACTGAAGATGACCACTTCAAAGAGTGTTGATTTTGTAGGCCTCATGCAAATGGATGGAGAGGAGGTGGGCAAACGTGTAAATAATAAATGCTAACGAAGACAAACAGGTCTTATTCATACACCTGAAATATTTAACAAAGACAGGCAGTAGGAGAACAAGATAAAAGAAACATGTAAAACTTACCGAGGCACTTGGCTCCAGTCAGTCTGTACCCTCGGGCACACTTTTTACAGCGAGCAGGACCACTGCCCATGCAGCCTACACACGCTTGGTCACATCCTAGACACAAAGAGCAGTTGGAGGGCATGAATAAACATGTGCAAAAGAGAACCCAACTTATATACTGCGAATCAGTGATGAATGTGGCAAATAAAGGATAACAAGTTATGCTGCGCACCTGGAGCTGTAGAACTACACAGTGCACATATGGGGAAAGTGGCACTGATAAAATGGACATGGAATTTACATGCAAAGTAACATAGCCAGAGAGTTAATTTGACAATTCACAATTGTACTGGAGTACAATATATAGGCCAATATTATCGGTTATTCTCATTCTGAGTGCAAGGAGTGGCGCTGACCTCTGCATTCATAAGAGCCATCAATGTTGAAACAGTAAGTGTTGGAGGGACAGCGTGCCAGCTCAGTACCACACTCATCTACATCTGTGATAAAGACAGCAAGTGTTAGACAGTAACAACAACATGCAAACCCTCAAAACCCATTCCTTCTCACACTGATGGAAGAGTACTTTTTGGGAAATAAAAAAGGACAATCAAATTGAAATGTGCTTGTAATTTCTAAAAATTTCTAAAAATTTCATTTTTATTAGTATTATTGGTGTTTATTAGGCCAAAGTGTTTTAATGTTCAAGTAATAAATAAAAGAAATTATCACATTTCATTACTTATGCCTTCCAATCACAGTCTACATTTAGTCAGTTAGTTACAGTTAGTAATTTGCCAAATTATGGCAAAGACTCCCCATCCTCCCTGCCACTGACGTCTGTTGATTGTACTAATAATTCAAAATGACATCTTGGTAATTACATGTATTATTCCTCTTTCTTGAGGAAAGCAATGAAATTGTAGAACAACTGTAATGATTTTCTTGGCAAAAGAGCTGTAATGCTCCAGTAATAGTCTATTCATGTTGAAACAGTGCTATGTGCAAAAAACAGTGTTTGGCTGTGTTTTTACTGACAGATTTCACTAAAAGTTGTCCTCTGAGCAGGTATTAGCCTGGTGTTATGCATAAACATGTGATGTGCTTTGTGTGTTATCCACTTATCTAAAAATGCTATTCTTTTGTGGCGTCAAAATGTTCTGATTGGCAGGGGTGGTTGATAAGATCATGCACATTCTCTCTCCATGTGGTACACAAATGGCCTGGAGCCTAGAGGATATGGTCAGCGGTTTCAGACAGTTTTCAAGTGGTTTTCAATGGTTTTTCTACTGCTTACTTTGGCACTTCTCCTAGAATGACACTAACAGTTTTTTCTTTCCGTTTCTTGTTATCAGTTACAATCAACCTGCCCAGACTCGCTCTTCTTATGCAAAACAGCCATTTCCCAGTAAGCAATTACTGAATCTCTAATTGGCCTAAACAGGACACTTGACACATTAACTGCAGCGATTACTCAGTCAACCATCAATATGAACTGTTGGTAGTATCAGGTTGCATATAATGCGAAAGATTCAATAACATTTCCGTCTAATTCCTGGGACAGGAGTGCCACCAAATACAACGAATAATCTTAAAGCTTTAGCTCAATTTACAACACAACAAATATCTTTTGGTTTTTAAACATGGTAGACAAATGTTACCTGGCTGAAAAAAAATTCACTGTTTAAGGCTTACATTTGTGACCACAGACAGTTGTTTGCTCACTACCTGCCTGAACAATAAACAATAAAACTATAAAAATCACTATTTAAAAATCAAACTAAAATGTTGCAATCAGACAGCCAAACACTGAATCACAGTCTGGGTCTGGCTCTTGTTAGGTCAAAGTTAATTCGTTTTATTTCATAATACCCTTAATGCGCATGTCATCAGCAGAACTCACCCACACACTTGTTGTCATGAAGGATCCAACCAGGCTTGCAGTCCAGACACTTGTAGTCTTGTGGACCAGAGCACTTTTTACAGGAGTGATAACAGGCTATACATACGAAACATAAAAAAACATCTTAGTCAAACATTAAGCGGTTGGAACACATTTTTTGAAAAAAAATATGAAGATTTCTGTTCCAAACAGGCGTTATCATACACTAAATTAAACACTCCAGCTGACAGTATCTGAATACTGAAATACACCCATCAGCCATAACATTAAAACAACCCACTAAACATTGTGTAGGTCCCCTTGTGCTGCCAAACACTTATCTGTCAAAGCATGGACTCTGAAGGTGTGCTGTGGTATCTGACGCCAAGACGTTAGCAGCAGGTCTGTTATGAATACAGGGTTCCAACATCTTGGTTAACATCAAAATCGAGGACCTTTCAAGGACTTTCCAGGACCAATATCCTCAAATTCAAGGACTACGGCATCTACATACTGCAACCGCTGAATATGTTATCAATAAACAATTTTAGATGCAAATGCAATAAAAGACTGTGAATGGCATAGAAGTTGTTGGGACAAAATCAATGCAAGACAGTAGACTGAATGTATAGCCTACATTCATGTCAATAATATTCACTCCGCCCCGAGGACAGAGAGGGGCTCCCGGTAGGGGGCTCCGCCTCCGAGGACAGAGAAGGGTTCCCAGTAGGGGGCTCTGCCCCAGAGGACAGTGAGGGGCTCCTGGTAGGGAGCTCCGCCCCCAAGGACAGTAAAGGGCTCCCCGGTAGGGGCTATGCAGGTATGGGTTGGGACTCACAAAGAGGAGCAGCCCAGGAGACCCACCCTCTCCTGGGAGAGACGGCCGGGTGAGGCTCGTAGGACGCTGCCCGTTGCCTCCGCCTCCCCCTCCTCCGCCTTTTGGGTGTTTCGTGGGCACACCGGGGTTGCGCTATAGGAAGGGGGGGAATGTCAGGCCTGGTAGGCCGGGGTATGGTGACTGTTGGTGGCAACAAGAGGCCGCCATTGTGCCACTATTTGGGGAACTTTTAAGTTGACAGGGTTCACTGGGTGTTTGAGATATTAGTCACAGCTGGGTTGTGTTTAGTTTAAGTGATTGGTGGGAGTTTGAGTTCTGTTTTGTATAAAAACCGTCATACTTGTTTTGTGTTTCTCCTGTCTCCATTTGTTTAAAGTTTATTCTGGCCATCATGCCTTTTGTTTTGGTTTATAGAAAATAAAAATTACAAGCATGGGAACCCTGTGAGTACGTTTGTCCAGGATATCCAACAGATGCGTGATCTGGGAAATTTAATCCTTTTGTGCAGAAGCGCCCCCTAGTGGGCCTGCCGCCGGGCCGAGTTTGAAATTTAAACTTTGCTTGTTAAATATTCCTACAATTATCAATATACAACCAAAACAACC
>JBBPCX010000016.1:5525432-5538258 GCA_037974365.1 Hydrocynus forskahlii
TTTATATATATATATGAGTGCGAGAGAGAGAGACTATTATGTTCAGTGAAATGCATTCAAAGAGGACAAGAGTGTGAAATGTCACAGCTGAATGTAATGTGTTTGTGTTCATGTGACATGCTGTCTAATGTAGATCTTTCACTGATAACTGATACTCATCCTAGCTATATCAGAGGAGGGCGAATGTAAAATAACAAAGTCGCACCTCCAGGTATGTGCGGTCATGTGTTGGGGCATGTCACTGCTCTGATTACACGGTTGCTTTAGGATTTATTGTCATCAGCTTTCCTATTTGCTTTTCCTAGCACTACTTTCCTGTTCCCTATCTCTGATTACTGCTGTTTCTCACTGAAATTTTCTTAAAATGACTGCACTAATAGGTGGTGTTGCGAGTTAACAACAAAAAATGATTTACTTAGACTTTCTGTTTAGCACTCACACGATTATATTTATTTGTTGTGTCAAATTAGGGACTCATTGGGGAAAATCCCTAAATCCTTAAGTCAGTCGACCGATCAGCCCATCCTGGATTTGTTTAGCAAATGAACCGAGAAATATGTGTTAAATAATCAGCAGAACAACAATCATAACCAACATGTTATGAAAGATATGCCCGTTTGCCTGTTCTGGTTTGATTATGCTATAGTATTGCAACTTTTATGCTCTGTAACCCATGTGAGTAAAATTTCATTTCCACAGACTTTAACAGCCAGTTTCTGTTTCAAAAAGTCATAAATACTATTAATTACACATCTTCTGGGTACTGTGAAAATTATAACATATTTTAACATACTTACGAAAACTAATTTGGCATTCATTATTTAACCTGCTAACTGTCTGTCAGGTTTAATTAGGATTGAGCATACATACACATGCATACATATACAGTAAACCACCAAAATTATGGTTACGTTCCCGCAGATTTTAGACATGAAAATGTCTAAAAATGCCTATTTTTTTAGTGTAAACCCTAAATATGCTCCCAAAAAGACTTTAATTTCATTTTAAACTCAGCTTAATACATCTTTAAAAAGTGTAAAGGTAAACCCGTATCCGTACCGTACACCTGCTGTCTCCCGCAGTGCTAGAATGTAAAATACCAATGTTACCCCCGTATACACTGTGCTTGCCACGTGTGGTCCGTGTCAGCCACGCGTCCAACAGAGCCTGTCGCCCAAGTATTAGGTGGCACTCAGCCCTGGGCACGTGTGTGTGAGGTCATGGCTTGTCGTATGTGTGGTTGTTGGGAGCCTAAGCAACCCAGGCGAGAGTGAGGAGCTTCGTCAGCTCATCAGCGGGATTACTAGGCACCTAACGACAAGTCCACCTGTTTCATGTCTAGTTCAGTTAATGGTCCGTGTCGTGTGATTGCCTCTCTGCGTATCCGATCCATAGAATCTTTGTGTGGTCACCCCAATCATATCGTGCTACTCTGGTTAGGGTTTGGTGGGTTTTGTGTAAACAAAAAGTGTGTTCTCGGTTTCAGCCTGTTCAGGAGATGAACTCACTGTGGCGCCCTGTGGATGGTCTATGATACCCGCAATATCTCCAGTGGCAGTGGAGATCTCTAGTCGGACTTCTTACGCAGACTGTGGTGATAACCTGTGCTTTTGTGTGTGTGTTTCCACTCCTCTGTGTTCACAGGTGGGACACAAAGAGACTCACTGTAATGTGTGAATTCCACAGAGTATGGAGCAAGAGTTATGAGCCCCTGAAGGCAGTGGGCTCCATTGAGAGTAAAGGGCTGTCTTCGTTTTGTAAGAGCACTACGGAGCAAAGGTCTTCTGGGATCGGGACTAGAGCTCTAAGTTTCAGTTCGAGTGTGTGTGTGCGTGCCAGCCCAGCGTATTGAAAACTGAAACTTCGAATTAAAACACCTTTCTGTAGGTACTCCGGCTCCTGCGTGTGCCTCCTTTCCCAAGACCCGGCATTACAGTGCTGTAATTCATGCAAGCACATTTTCCTTGGTACGTGCTGTCGTTTTCTTTGGTATAAGCAGGTAAATACAGTAATAATTGAATTTAATTTACAGTAATAAAATTACAGGGCTTTAATAAAAACTTAATATTATAAAACAAAGATATTATAACATGCTCAAACCCAGACTAATACTAGCTTTCACTCCTTCGTTGTATTCTATGGGTTTCGACTTAATATTAACTTAAAAGTAATAGAAGTAAGATCAATTGGTCCCTCCTCACAGCGAGCGTCCCAAATAACTGAGTAGTTTCACATTAATAATGTAACTACAATAGATCTACTCACTGTAATAGATGGAAAATAGGTAAATACATATATTTATTAACCTCAATTCTTCATTTTACCGTATTTACATATAACTACAAATCTGAAGTTAATAAACATGTGTATTTACATGCTGTACTATTGTAATTCATATGTATACGTCTCCAGTGGTTACACTGATACTGCATGCAAGATTAATGTATTACTACACAGTTATAAGACACACTTAATATCACATGAGACCAAATTATGCTTTAACTCTAAATGCTTATTTTTAATCAAATCATTTTTAGTAATTAAAATTAGAATATGCCACAATTAAGAATTTACAGATTTATCGACAAAAATCTTTTTTGCTTTTTCATTTTGCTTTTTCATTTTGGATGTCATCTTGTTCCTCACAGAGAATGCCTGTTCTGAATCAGCAAAATATAGACTGAACAACTAAACATCATAGTTAGAATAACAAAAACATGCCAAATAAATATAAGTTTGTTAAACCTAATGAAGAGAAACTAACCAAATCCACTAAGAATTATACAAAGTGCCTTCCACCACTACAATATTTCATTTAAAGGAATGCACATTTTAAAACTATTTTCAATGTCACATCTGTGATGTACAAATATGTAAAAAGATTACCTATATTTTTGACTGTGGACTGAAAATCAGCACTGTTAACTAATTTAATTTTGTTCACTATACTGAATATATAGGCTGATAATCTAAATAACTGATGTCAAACTGTTTACAAGGTCATCGTGTGATTAAATTTGGATGTTTTTGGTGGTGAGTGTACCAGCACATTCTGATCCGAAGCGCCCTGGAGGGCAGCATAGTCTCAGTTCTTCAATACACAACCACTCAAACAAGTCAGGAGCCTCCTGCTGCCTAAGAAATAAACATATAGAGTGTTACAAACTTACACGCACATACAATGTATCATATGACAAAGACAAAACCATCATTACCTGTGGAACCACCAGGTCTCTACCTGGTCCTCTATCTGTTCTAACAGTTTGTTGCATTCAAAATCGGATTTCTCACACGCAGTCTCCACAATCTCCAAAAGACGCGTCTCACTGCAAGATTACCCAGATGGATAAAAAAAGAGATGAAAAAGAAAGAAGACAGTATAAGAGAATAATATTTTCTGTAAGGAAAGAGTGGGGCACAACCTAATACATTTTGGGGGGTTTTTAACAGCGTTTGTATTATTTAGTATTTGCACAATATATTTTTTTTAACAAGCAACTTCCACATTTCTGTTACAAAAGTAAATATACACAAATATTAATTTTATAATCAAAACTTCCGATAAATATAACAGATTTAAAATAATAATTCAATATAAGTACACATTGCTTAAATCACTCAAGCTTTCCAGTCTAAATGCATAACAATATTTTCATCAAAACAAATCCAATTATGAAGAAGCTGTGTTAAACATAACACATTTATTTTTGTTCAGTATCACTGAAACATAGGACAAATCTGTAAATAAAATCTCTCAAGATTAAAAAAAATACTATTTTGAATTCATGAGGGAAAAGTTTGAGTCCCGCTCCCTCTTACTGGCAAAGGATTTTAGAACTTTAGAGAATAACAGAGCATTTTTAAAGTGGAATATCATCCTTACCTAAAGTTATGTGTTTTTTCATTTTTTATTTCTAATAATACAAAGACGAAGCATGACTGTGTGGTCAAAAAAATGCACCTTGTGGAATTCTCTCAGACACATAAAAATGTCTTAGAAAAATAATTTTCCCCAGAGCCGCAATTTATCTTTTAAATGACATGTCAGCAACAAATCCTCTAAGACCTAGACTCTTTCCAGTTTTGACATGTCAAAACACAAGTTACAGATTCAGACAACCATGGCAAACTAATCGTATACGTTATATAGTTCCACATAAACTGTGAAAGTAACCAAATTTTACTCAGATATTTGTGACATTTGAAACTTGTTTTCAAACACAGGTGCGGTCCAGTGCTGATCTCGGATCTCATTATAATTTTAGCTGCCTTCCTGAACACACAGTTCATTTTGCACTACGACTGAAATAACTGCTTCAAAATGCAAATTCTGTTCAATACTGATGACTTGGTGAGCTGTTTTGATATTAGTCTGTTTATACAGACATTGCGTAGATTATGTGAAACAATTATACCGAAGGTAGCTTGTTATTGCTGTGCTTTCAACTCATCAAACGAACAGCAAAGAATTTACTTCATGTAGATTTCCCTTCATGTAAATGTTTTGATATTATATCCCAGATTTATGTATAGATGAACACAGACTGAGCAGCAGTTGTGCTTCAAGAAAAATGGTGCTTTGAAAAGGGTGTGTTTTTGTTCTTTTTGTTCTGAGCTGGCGTTAATTGTACTGATCTGGCGCTCATCAAACTTTTGTGACATTAATCCAGTAATGACAGAGACTTGAAAATGACAAAGACTTGAAAATTGAAATACATACTGTACATTTTTGGTGTAGTAGTGGTGTTGGGTGTTAAAGACGGACTTTTCGAGTCCATCGAGTTGTTTTATAGCAAACACCACTGACTTATTTGGATCAAGTTTGAGTTATTGCAAGTTGTCAGAGTTGTGCATCTGACTGACAGACAATAATTCTGCAGTATTATGATCATAATACTGCAGAATAATAATTCTGCAGAATTATAATACTGCAGACTTATTATTAAAGGACATAATACATTACAACTCTGACAACTTTGCAATAACTCAGACTTGATCCAAATAAGTCAGTGGTGTTTGCATAGTAAAAGACAACACGATGGACTCGAAAAGTCCGTCTTTAACACCCAACACCACTACTACACCAAAATTGTACAGTATATATTTCAATTATTCAAGTCTTTGTCATTTTCAAGTCTTTGTCGTTACTGGATTAATGTCACATTTCTCTTTATAAAGTGGATTACGTTAAAAAAAAAGTTTTGAAAACTTCCTGAAAGGCATGCTCAGCAATCATGTGAATGAGTCTCCTGTAAATTGTACGGTTGAAACGCTGCCTGGAGGGACTCATCTTGTTTCAAATGTTCTTAATTGTTCATCCCTCACCTTCGAGCATATTTGGCCAACTTCTCTTCTTCCCAGGCAGTGTTCCCACCACCAAAGTTTTTATTGGCTGTCCTCTCCAGGCCCTAGAAAAAAAATAAGATTTTATGTGTGTTTCTCTTGTGTCATTAAGAAAAAACATCTAAAACAGTCCACATAATATCATTTTGTACAGTAAAATTACAGTCTCCGAAGTCCAGAAATGGTGTTAATGAAAAATAACGTGCCATCCAGTACCAGAACAATAGAGGTCTTGGAAAACATAGCAAATTATATTAAGAATGTATGGTATAAATAAATGTAAAATGTAAAAAATGTAAACATGTTTACAAATAACTTTGTTTATTTAAGTTTCTTGAATATTCCACCATGACGTCTTAGTGCAATGCTGATGGAACAGGCTTGAACATTAAGTAGAAAATGGAACTGAACATTAAGTAGAAAAAAATATTTTAAAAGTGGTCCCCAACACTTCTAGTTATCCTTAAAATCCAAAAATGGGAATCCAGTATCACCTGATCGGGTATACAGAAAACCCCCGCGACTTAACCGCTTCAGTTGTTCGCTGATCCTCTGCACTTTTTTTTTTGCTTTTTTCACGGCAATATATACTTTTTCAGTCATTTTAGTGCTAAACTATTAAGAAAAATATAATTTACTAATTTTACTAATAAATAGTAATGTAAATCCAGCTACATATAACTATACATTTTTTAGAAGTGGAAGGTTTGAAAGTAATGAATCCGAGAGCGTTATTCATTTCTCCTTGCTGCTGATTGGCTGCTGCCATCTCTGGCACATGTGTGCAGCATTCCCGCATTATAACAGTTTCCCTCATGGAGCATTTGCCAGTGTTTTGCTGAGTGTTCTCGTGTTTTTGTTTTGATCTTCTTAAAGCCCCCGTGAATTTTGGGGGTTTACTGAACTGGATTAACCAGTGTAGTTCCTGCAGCATAACTGTTGTGTTTGTGCTGTTTGTGATGCGTCCAAATGCTGCAGTCTCAAGCAAGTTCTACACTTGCTTTGTGGCATACTGGTAATTACAAAACTCACACCTTAGGACAAATTTCAAACGGTATACTGCATGAACTGGCATACTGCCCACTTCTGTCTGACTTGAAAAGGCAATTCCCAAAGTATTATTTTTTTTTAAGTCATATACATATTTCAAGATGCTGTTTATGTGCTTTCCAGACAAGATAATTAAAAAGTCAGCCGGGAACAAAAAAAAAAACATCAGCTATTTCAGTGCATAGTACAGATATTTCTATGCATTTAGTCTAAATTTTTGTGTATTACTGTAATGAACTTACATCTAAAAGAGAGCATAACAAAGAAGAAAAAGAAATGGGCTGCTTACAAATTCATTTAGTGAGTTTTATTCTAATATTGCAACTTCTATTGGACTTGATCCGCATTAAAAAAAAATCTATTTCAAAAGCCCATATGTTTTTTAGGATTCTAAGTGATTATTCTCGCAATGATCAGCTACCTAAGAATATATTCATGCATTATTATTTTGACCTGGTCAACAAGAATTTACTTCTATTTTTGTTGGTCACAGTGGTTTCACAGGAGGCAGGGAGTCATTTTTTCCAGTCATTTTCACAGTAGCCATGAAAGCTTTGACTTTTAAGATTTTCCATTCAATTTTTAAAAATTATTTACATTTCAATGTAGAAATAATTATACAAATTTCATTACATTACATCAGTAACAATATTGGAAGAGTCCATTTCTAGTCCCGTGGCAGAATGGCCACTACGAGGCTTACAGAAAGGGTTTAATTACGGCATGTTTTTCATGTTTAGTCTGAAAATCATCATATGTGAGCGTAGTCAAATTCATGCTCCTCATTCAAAGGTTCTCTATTTTTCACTTCACGCTTACTCCCGACTCACACATTAAAGAAAAATATCCTATACTTATGATACTCATTACATCTTTAACATCTAGACAAGACATTCATATCATTTCTGATTCTTAAACAGAAAATTAGCTATACATTGTGCTACAAGGGCATTTTGCATTGGCTACAGAGTTGAAACAACTGCACAATCACAAGACAGAAAACTGTAGAAGATTTAAAAAAGCACACACTTTCATAGCAACGTACTTTACTACTAACACAGCAAAAAGGACACTATTATTTACGCTGTTTCGGTAAATGTCTAAAAAGCCTCTCCTTGCTCTAAGCAAAATTGCACGACTCTGCTCCCACTTTGCACTGCTTACATATTCTACTACAAACACAAGGAGGAGGGCAAAGCAAGCAGGCTTGCAGTGTTTTAATCTACCCTGTTTATTTGATAAAATCATACAAACAAAGTCCAAATAAGCAACAAATACATACGCATTTTAATAGTGTAAACAAACCACGCACACACATACATACCTTGATGAAGCTGTCTGTGAGTTTGCGGCAGGTTTGGCAGGGCGCAGTCTGCACAGTTACCATGGAGAGGACAGAGGACAGCACCAGGGCAGGGAGCAGTGGCCATGACCAGCTCATGATGTCCTACAATTCCAGGAAAGGGAGAAGACTATTAACACATAGCCAGTCAATGCTAACAAGCAAGTAAGACAAACTTAATGAACAGTTTTCCAAATTGGTCTCAGAACACTAGCAAGCACTTTATACTCCTACACTTTTCTATCACTAAATGATCCCACAAATATGAAGGATGGCACAGGGATACAAAAAGATCAACTTAAAGGCATACACTTTAGTACTAGAGGTAATATTACTATTATTATTACTACTTCAGTAGAAAGCTGCCAGTTTCTGCATTACATTGTGCACTACAATAATATGGCCCACAGACTTGCCTAGCTCTCAATAAAAAAGCAAATTAAAAGCAGAGCACGCCAACTGACTCTGCTGTCCATTTTACATCTTGCTCAAATTAATGAAAACACTTTGAGAGGTAAATTATTCCACTCTAACTGAAGAAGGCTGCTGTTGTGTGAGAGAGTGCTGCTCCTCTCACGCTGATGCTACACTATATGAACAAAATTATTGGGACGCCTGACCATTACACCAACAGGGACTTGAATGGCATTCAATGCCCCCCCCCTCTTGGAGCTAGAACACCTTCCACTCGTCTTGGAAGGCTTTGCACAAGATTTTTGGAGTGTTTCTCTGGGAATGTGTGCCCATTCATTCTGTAGAGCATTTATGAAATCAGGCACTTTTGTTGGGACGAGAAAGCCTGGCCCGCAATATTCGTTCAAGTTCAACCCAAATGTGTTGGATGGGGTTGAGGTCAGGGCTCTGTGCGGGCCATCAAGTTCTTCCACACCTAACCCATCCAACCATGTCTTTATGGAGCTTGCTTTGTGCACTAGTGCACAGTCATGCTGGGATCGAAATGGGCCTTCCCCAAACAGTGTCCACAAAATTGGAGGCATGGTGTTGTCCAAAATGTCTTGGTATGGTGAAGCAGTAAGATTGTCTTTCACTAGAAATAAGAATCCCCAAACCCTGAAACACATGTGTCCCAATACTTTTGTCCATGTAGTGTAGCTTAGCCTCTACACTGCCCAGCTTACCTCAGGCAGCATCTCGCACGACATCACACAATACTAGATTAGCAGACAGGGGACATGACTATCAGCACGACGACGAAAATGACAACTTATCTTGAAAGTACAGTCCTTTTTGTCATTTATCTATTTCTGCAGAAAATGTGCTTATGTTCGGAGCGAAGCTAGCGGTTCGAATTAGCTTCGATAGGGGAGCTCCCGAGGAGCATCCTCACGGCACCCTCACATACTCACGGTACACTACAGCCAGGGAAGAGATTCGTTTCGTCACAAACACTAATGTCACACACAAATTTCTCTTTTAACGGCAGAATAAACCTCCACTGCGTTATAAAAAAATAAATAAAAGAGCTTCGTTAGCCAGTGCTAACGCTGTCCCATTTGGTTTTCCAGTTCATTCCGAGTGTGCTGCAGATGTATAATAGTTCCGCCTACCCGGCATCCTAAGCCAATCACGATTAAGATACTTCAAGCGTGTCCAATCCCTGCCCGCCGTGTACTAACACATAATAAGCTTTTTTTTTATAGCACAGGTCTCAATCAATTTTATTGATTAGTAGATCAGTGAGTATAGCACATGCTTCTATAGAATACAATAATCTCTTATTAATCAATTAAAAACATCGTATTAAACACTGAAGAAATCATCAAATAGACATACATTTATTCAAATGTAAACGCAAGGCACAGGGAGTAACATGAAAAACCAAACACACTGAGAAATTCAACACTATTCACAAGTTATGTGTGAAATAAGGGTTCGTAAGATACTACACTCAAAAAGTCCCCGAACAACGTTGTGTGAAACACAGCATACAATAAAATGAATGCAAGATCCCCTTTTTCCTCTGCATGTATTCTGTGCTGTTAGTATCAGGTCACACAACAAAACATATACAGACTGGTATTTTTTCACATTTGAACAAAATAAGTGTTTTCAATCAGAGTATAATGTACAAGAAAAAATCACATAAGTTCAAGAAAAAAATCACATTATAAAACACCTTGCTCTCCAACACACATGCACATACGCACACCCGGACACACACACACACACACACAGACACACACTCACAAACAACTGGGTATAAGAGAGAGTAATTTGAGATGTCAGACCAAACAATCTATTTACTGGTCAGCACACTAATGACTTTATTAATGATGGTGCTGGTGGAGGAGTGTCTGTGCAAATGCAGAAAAAAATGTCACTACCATCATCCCTCTCTTTGATTATCCTGTTACAGTATAAGCCTGCTTCAGTAGTAATTCTACTCAAATATGAACTGTTTTCAACCACTCAAGAGTAATTTTGTCACATTTCCCTGAAAACCTGCCGACTCAGAATACATTTATGATTATTTAAAGTGCTTCAGCATCTGCCCACTGGCTTCTATTAAAAGTAAATTTAGTGTCAGTCGTTTTCTGTACAGGAAAATGGAGAGAAATTGTCAACCACACAAGAGAGATGTGTTAGACCCTGTTCAGCATGAAAAATGCTGAAGTACTCCTTTCATGCCACAGTATAAGACCACTGCTTGACTAACCGGTGTTGCATGGACATGACAGTAAATTTTCTTCTCAAAACACTCATAAAAACCTCATAAGTAGCATCTTCTGCAAATTTCCATAACCCATACATTCACAGTATAACCAAAATCCAGTCATCAAGAAAATACCATGTGCCTCTGTTACACAACTGCACTCCATGCATGCCATGAATGAAATGCATTCTAAGTTTGTTTTCTTGGAAAATGTAGAGAACATACATTAATATTGTTGACTGCAGCATGCCTTTTTATGTGGTTATGGATTAAATATATTTGTTTATACACATACGGAATATTTTTTGCTAGTTTGTTTATTAGCTTACGCTGTGTTTAACCATGCAAAATGGGGTTTAGGGATTTTGTTTCAGGAATTAACTGCTTATGAAACTTCAGAGTTCATGCCCTTTAGATTATGTTTGGCTATACTGTGTGCCAAGTCACAATTATAAATTGTTTTTTTTTAATAAAGAGACAATATATCTTTGTAAATGTGTGCAGAGGAGTCCATTTTTTTGCTACCTGTGAATGGCGTGTGGATATCCAATCCGAGAATATCTGACAATCTTGATGGTCGTGACCTTCAAATGAGAGGACAATATACAATGTAATGTGTGTAGTTCTGTGTTGGGTTGTGTAACTTAGACCCAGTTTACTGTGCTGCTCTTGCTGTGTAGCTCCGGGCTGGCTGTTGGGGATGAAAGCCCTTGCTGCAGAGGAATACTCTCCCATGGATCCTCTGTCCTAAACCCCTGAGAAAGCCCTGCTAGCCTGTATCCTGTCCCCCCTCTTAGCTCCCGCAGTGCTTCAGCCAAAGCTTTTGACCCTGCTCTCAAAACCCCAGCCCTCATCCTCCTGTTCGACCCCCCGCCTGCATGTCGCTTCTGAGTTCCATTAGTGAGTTCTGTCAGAAAGCCTAGACTCTGCGAGGGCAGGCTGAACAGTGGCAGTCCGCGGAAAAGCTCTGGCAAGAGTTCCCCAGTGCCGAGTGGTGCACCCGGCTGCGTTTCAAACTGGGCCAGAACAAAGCGCTCCCCAGCACGGCCCTGCAGGTAGTCAGCGAGAATGCAGCTTAGGGAGGCACTAAAAACATCAGAATATTGTAAGGCTGAAACATGGTGGCCACTTTCCTCTTCCTCCTTTTCTTCTTTCTGCTCCTGCCTGTCTCTGGCATTGGCAAGGCGGCCCCACTCTTCTGCCCTCGCCCAGGCAGCCTGGGTGAGAACTAGCACCACTTTTCCTCCATGGCGCTGCACTCGGTCAAGACGCGAGTGCAGCCAAGGCACAGGGCCTAAAGCATTGAGCTCCGAGCGGCTCCACAGGTCCAAAGACACGCTGAAGCCCAGAGACGACAAACCTGAGCCTAGGCGACACACCAGCTCTGCCAGACTGTTGTCTGCATCTGGAGGGTACAGCAGTACCACCTGACTCCCTCCAACCGTTCCTGGAGAGATATGAGGAAATACTCGATTCTCATTTTTCTCATTTAAATTTTTAATCTTCACAAAGAAATGATTAAATTGGTGTCCAAAGTTAACATTTTCACGTTTGCACTGGGAAGAGTTGGACATAAAATTAGGAAACTGTGTGTTCAATCCCTGGAGTCCAAGGAAGTACAACTGGCTTTGCACAATGCTAGCCAGAGCAGTGTACGTAATGGAATTGGCAGTTAGCGCTCTCCTTCAAGAGTTCTGCATTAGCAGTTCAAAAATGTGATGGGACTTCACGTGACTCGGGAGAAGTCAAGTGAAGTGTTGCTGGTATTGTGTGATTGGGGGAGTCCCAGCCAATGGCGAGAATTGGACATGACTAAAATAAGTAGAAAACTGGAGAAAACAAGTTTTGCGTTGGAGCTTTTTAGACTAATGTAGTTAACAAGTAACAGAAGCTTATACTGCATCATCATGCACTTTAAAAAAGCCTCACGATGGTTATGAATAACTGTATGCCATGCAGTGTTAACAACCAGCAGAAACCTGAACAACAAAACCAAAGATGCCAAACATGTCTTGGCCCATTGGCTAAGTTTGGGCTAAAACTGTGTCTGGCTTTTCATAAAAAGGTGATGTTATATAGGTTATCTGATACTCACCTCTGATATCCACTTTTAGCCATCTGAACACCCAGCCTACAAAGAGTGCAAAAGCACAGTTTTTAGGGTCCCCTCTGACCAAGAATGTGTGTGTATTTGAGTGTGTGTCTGTTTTCTTTGTGTATATGCAAACGTGAGTATGGTCACCTTTGAGTGCTCCTTGTACTGCATAGGCTCCCAAAACAGTTAGACACATAAGCACCACACAGACCAGGACAACAAAGCTCCAGTGAGTTCTGGTCTCTACAGAGAGAGAGAGAGAAAGAGAGAGAAAGAGAGAGAGAGAGAGAGAGAGAGAGAGAGAGAGAGAGAGAGAGAGAGA
>JBBPCX010000016.1:5546342-5557056 GCA_037974365.1 Hydrocynus forskahlii
GCAGCCCGACCTACCCCTGCCTCGCACCACTGGAACACAAAGACAACACATTACTCATGTATTATGGTATGTATTTGAATCCACTTTTCAAAATAAAGTTTTTTAAAGAATAGTATTAGAATAGTGCAATGAGCAAATATTCATGTCATTGATCAAGAAAATACAGAATGTTTAATCATTACTGTGTACAGCTACTATAAGAGATGTTTTGTATCTGACCATTTGAGTGATTTAGCTTCAAGTCATATGTGATTAAGACACTTTGATGACATTTCACTTAATGTGAGAAGCAATATCACTTTGTGTCCGAGCATTCTCTGCCTATGTTGCATGCTCAGATTTTTATAAACAATATATGTATAGCTAAACTATAATCAATGTTATCCACATCACCTGTCAGTGGGTTTAATGTTGTGGCTGATAATAAATAAAATAAAAATTGACACCGGATAACCTTATATTTGAATAACCACGTTTGTTCTTAGACGGGGTTTATAAAACTCACAGTGAGAAACCCCTCTAGCCCCTCCCACAGAGTAGGAGTCGTTTTCTGTTCCTGACGTTTCCTCGCTGCTGTCCTCTTGAAACGCTGAGCGGGAAAATGAGGGCTTGCCACGGCCCTGCTTAGAGGGAGTGGTACTGAGATTGGTGGGAAGAGAAGGGTGACAGAGAGAGCAAGACAGAGTGTGAGAGTTCAGTATTAGCTGTACACATTTACATACATTTCTGCCTTTCAAAAATTGAATTGAATATCTTTGTCATTGTAGGTACAATGAGATATGATGAGATTTGGATGCTCAAAAACTTCCAGTGCAGGGAGAGAAAAAAACCAAAAAAACAAAATATTGCACAAAAATGTGATATTTCACAGACATATGTTTTTGCAATGTTAAGTGCAATTATGGCTTTTGGATAGAAACTGTTCTTTAGTCTACTGGTCCTTGTTTTTATCACTCTGAACCGTCTTCCTGAGGGCAGCAGTTCAAAAAGAGAGTGGCCTGGATGGAATGGGTGTTTTTGGATACTTTGGGCTTTTTTCAGACAGCGGGAACTGTACAGTCAGTCTAGGGAGGGGAGTGGACTGCCAGTGATTTTCTCAGCAGTGTTTATGAAGCGCCTTTGAAGCGCCTTCTGTGCAGCATCCGTCCAGACGCAGTATGACAGAATGCTCTCTATAGTACAGTGGTAAAAGGACACAACCAGCTGCTGTGTAAGATGGACCCTCCTGAGTATTCTCAGAACGTGTAATCTCTGCTCTGCTTTCTTGATGAGAGCAGTGGTGTTGGCACTCCAGGACAGGCTGTCCTCTATGTACACGCCCAGAAACCGGAAGGTGGAGACCCTTTCCACACATTCCCCATTGTTAAAAAGGGGCTGAATGACAGTCTTTTTCTTCCTGAAATCCATAATCAGCTCCTTGGTCTTTGCTGTATTTAGAACCAGATTGTTTTCTGAACACCACACAGACAGTCGTTCAACCTCGTCACGGTACTCAGACTCGTCCCCCCCAGAGATGAGCCCCAACCACAGTGGTGTCGTCAGCAAACCTGATAGTGCTATTGCTGAGGTGGGCAGGAACACAGTCATGGGTGTATAGGGTGAAGAGCAGGGGACTCAACACACAGCCCTAGGGGGAGCCCATGCTGAGGCTGAGGTCTGAGGAGATGTGAGAGCCTACTCTCACCCTCTGGGAGCGATTTGACAAGAAGTCTTTGATCCACAAGCAGATGGAGTTAGATAGACCCAGGTTCAATAGCTTTGACACCAGTCTGTGAGGAAGGAAGTGCTAAAATCTACATAAAGTAGCCGGGCATAGCTTCCCTGTTGCTCTAAATGGGTTAGAGCAGTATGGAGACCAGTTGCTATGGCATCCTCCGTAGACCTGTTCGCTCTATAAGCAAACTGGTGTGGGTCCAACCTGCCTGGTAGACTTGAGGTAATGTTTCTCAAACCACTTCATAATGATTGGTGTAAGTGCCACAAGACGATAATCATTCAGGCTGCTGATTTGGGGCTTTTTAGGGAGTGGTACAATGATAGAAGACTTCAAGCAGAGTGGGACGGTGGACTGGGAAAGTTTGTTAATATAAAGTTCTGAATGTACATGTATGTAAAATTCTTGGAAAAAAGTGAACACACAAACTCAAGTTTCCGTTTTTAAGCATCATAGACTTTCCAGCTCAAAACAGAAGTAACACCTTCAAGAGCAGTCTTTTAGAAATTATCTTATGGCATTCAGCTAACCTATAAATATACTGCTTAACTCAGCGACATAGAGGTGTTTGCTGTAGCTACCAAAGAAGCTGCTATACCTCTTCAAACCAACAACCACACAGTATTATACCAATTACTTCAGTTCAGGAGAATGAAGGCACTTTTAGAACTGAAGGGATTTCAGTTAACTCCAATTTTACAATTGTGTCATTCCATACCCATTCAGTGAAGCTACATCCCACCCACTACATATATTAGCACAGCATTTTTAACGTAAAAAAATAAACTTGCAATAGAGCCATGTGAAATTACAGAGAACTGACTAATATCAAAACCATGATTCTGTCACGTTGGTGTCCTGGGTGTTTTGGGTTTTTCTGTTTTTCTGGTTTTTGTTCCTTGGGGTGGCCAGTAGGGGTCACCCCTGTTCCACGTTTTATGCCTGTGCCCTGTTTTCAGTATCTGTTTCACCTGTTCCTTGTTTCTGTTGATTATCAGTTTCACGTGCCTCTTGTTCTGTCCTGTTGTTTCATTGGTTTTCCTAGTTTCTGTTTTTGTATAAAGTCTGTCCTGTGTTTTTGTTCAGGGTGCGGGCATTGTTTAAAGACGGCAAATGTAAATGTCAGTCGGTAAAATAAAGTCACGGTGAGAAAAACTCTGTCTACGTCAATGGCTCTCTGGTCGCCCTGGAGTTACAGAGCTCCCCCGGTCTGGTCCTGGTGGGAGGAGGACAAGGAAGAACCGTTACCGGCGCCGCGGCGCGGTCGGCGCTGTGACAGATTCATTTGTATTAGTAAGCATTAGTCTTGGTTACAAGAAACCAAAACCAATTAAAACTTTTTGCAGATCTTACCTTTTGGGGTATAACTTGTAATAAACATGGCTTAACCTGGTCAAGTATTTGACATTTAATAACTACAAATGGCGATCAGAGAAAAAGTATCTTCTGAGAAGTATCTTTCATTTACAGCTTAAAGCACAGGCCTGTGTATGTAGACGGGTAGTATGGAATTGATCTGGTGTAGAATGACGATGTTTCTTTCTACACGGTGAACTATTATTGAAATTAGAATCTCTCCCTATTAGCTACTTCATGAGGCACACCTACCTATCTACACTCCATTTTATCAGCTCCACTTATCTTAAATGTGCAGACACAAATACAGACTGTAGGACATGTTTCTCTGTATCATTTGTAATCCCTATTCATTAGTGGCCTGGACCTCCCACAGAACCACCAGTGAACAAGTATAATTTAGGTGGTGGATCGTTCTCATCAAAGCAGTAACTGACATTTTAGAACACGTGCGCGTGTGTGTACACGCTGTACAGAGTGAGTCACACACAGCAATGTTGCTGCAGTTTTTCTTAAAACCCCAATGTCCCTGCTGGGGCAAGTGTACTTAGAGTGGAATGAAATGACCATTTAACAACAAAAAACACCACACAGTATTGCCATGCATGTTAGTGTGGTCATACCCAACGCATGTAATTTATGTACAAGTGTGTACCTGGTTCTGTCAGAGGCTGCGCTGCTGCTGCTGCTGGTGGTAGATTCTGAGTCAGAGCTGGAGCGGGGCAAACTCCGCTCATTCCTATACACACGAAAACTCTCCGTCACTGGCTGACTGCCGCTGTCAAAACCATTACTTGGCAGACCTGAGGTACATGCAGAGAGATAATGAATTAAGCAAAGCGAAGTTCATAGCTACATGGTGTTATGCAGTAATGTAAACAATATTTTTACAAGAAGAATTTACAATCAGCTTTAGCCCAGTGGCACATTGCTAGTGGATTTAGGAAGCTTTAGAGAAAAACCTGAAGTAGAACGCTACAGGTATGTAAATTTGTACATGAAATATTAATGGATCAATCTGAAAAATCACTGGACCCCAGTAATCGTGTTTGCAGCTATATTTCTCATCTTCTTCGTGTATTTGTTCCAGCCAGCTTTGCCAAATCACCCGATATATTAGGGATATACAGGAAACAGGCAAGAACATGCTATTCATTGTTATTGTGACAAATCACCTCACAATGATCACAATGCGTCTACGAACAACAACCAGCCACAGGTTACATTACACGGAGCATGTCCAGTTGTGACTGGATTTTGTGCACTGCAGTATGGAACATACATATTTTTATGTAGCACCACTGCTGCAGTCTAACCATTCTAGCTTCTCAAAAAAGTAACTGCACTGTGTACTGTGTATTGGGATATTCTAGTTTTGCCATATCACCCAGCTTAGATCACCTAATTATGCAGGCAAGCTGGTATTGATGCAGTTTTCAAAGAAAAAAGATTCAGACAGGTCTCTACATGTTATAGCACCCCCTGTTGATGAAATAGCACCTTATACTGCTCTAAGGTATGAAGTGTAGGGAGAGCCAACTGGTTGCAGTGTGGTAGCCATATTGTTTAAATATATAAATACAACATACAAAACACTCCCCTCCCTCACGACATATGGGTGTGTGCTATTTTAGAGTAGGTTTGTTGATTTTGATTTGACTTATCTTCCCTCTGACAAATGATCTAGTCTTTCATCTCAAATCAAAATTTAATATAATTGGGATGCATGGTCTTTAGAGATTTTCCCATTTGAGAAAAGCAAATAAAGAAAAACAATTCTAGCTGTATGACTTGGTGGCAGGTAGAGCTGCATGATATGGATGAACAGGAGTATTGTGTTTATACTGCTACATATTACATTGTCTTTCAATAAATGAAAAGGCCCATATCTTCACGTTTCTCTATTTAATATAATTTAAGTATGAATCCTAAGGAATAAACATGGGTTGGAAAATGGTCATATAATGAGTGAATAATGAATTATGTTTGTGGTATACAAACCTATACAAATGTCAAGGATAAAAATGAAAGCAGGAGGAAAATGTAGAAAATAGAACCCTTATAACACCTCAGCCAATCAGCGTCTTTAACAGTTAAAGTTTAGACATTTTTTGTATCACATGAAAACCTCAATTCATCAAAACACCCAGTAATTCACCTGGAGCTGTGATTGGTCACCCTGTCAGAAACACTGAGTGGTTAGAGGCACATTTGTATATTGCAGTCTTCTGGGATATCAGTATTGCAGAGACTGATATTGTGATAACAATTAACAGATGATAATATTACGCAGCCCTAGTAGCAGTGGAAGAATATGCACCAAATAAACAATGTTACCATGCCTTGAGGTAACTATAGGGACACTGTGTAACATTTAATCATCTTTTTTTAAGGCTCAAAATGTAACTTTAAAAAATTAAATGAACAAAAATCCAGGGGTAAGTTTAGGATCATGAACAGCTACAGATTCAGCAGAAAACTTCCATATACACTGCATTACAATGTGTGTGTGTGTGTGTGTACACATGAGTAAGTACCCAGGAGCAGGTGTTCATTGTCACTATCACTCTCTGAGCTGGAGGTCGAGCGGGGACTGCGGGGTCTCTTGCGCTGACGGACTGAGGTCAGCAGGGGTAGCTGGGGAGGGCCTACAGGACTGGAGCTCACACCCCCAACATTGTGTAGGGCCTCTCGGTTCTTTGGGGGCCGACCTGGGCGTTTGGGAGGGCCAGTGGCCTTTGGGTTCTTTTTGGAGAAGAGGACAGAAGTTCTGCGGCCCACTTCAGAAGCGAGTGTGGAGGCAGACGCACTGATATCTAGAGAGAGATGGCAATAAGGATGGAGAACAATTAAGGATCTACAACCTGTATCTTGCAGAATACTGTATACTACTTTGCAATACACATTTCCTTAAACTTCACTGATTACGAAGGAAATTAATCATGTCAATTCGTTCCACATAAAAGACAGATTTCAAATACAGCACAGAAGACACCTTACTAATAAAGATTTCATTGTTGAAAATGAACTTTGTGGAGAACTCTGCGCGACCATTACTTGTATGTAACACATGTATGTAAATGATGTGTATATATCATGGCTGGAACAAGAAAACCCTGCAACCCAGCAAAAATGCTATTAACTTTATTATATGTTAATGGAACAAGATTTTGGCCCCATTATTAGGACTGTAACAATACATCGAAATACATTGTTATACTGCAATGCAAAAATGGCACACCTTTCCCACCAATCTCCTGGCTGCTGCTCTCTCCTCCCTCATCATGACGGGTGGTCCCTGAGGCATGATGTGCGAGGCCAGACCCTCTCTCTCCAGAGGTCCCTGATTCGCGGTTGCCCATACTGGCTATGCCTTCACGCTGAGCTAGCTTGCGCTTAATGACAGTCATCTCTTTCCTCAGGGCTTTTGCTCGCCGTGAACGTCCAATACTGTGTTTTCCTGAGCTGACCTCATCAAACCGTTCCTGCAAGATCCGCAGTTGCTCCTCCAGTGGCAACCTCCGCCGGTTCTCTGCCAAGAGCAGGTCTGAGAGAGGAGAGAGACAAGAAAACAAAACAGTGTGCGTATTTACTGGGATGGCCGTCAACATTTTGTCTTTATTTTGCTGTTTTCAACCAGAAAGACAGATGATAGTGGAGTTAAAAGGAAACATTAATTGTCAAGTGGTAAACATATGCATGTATATATCTGTGGTCTTGTCGCAAGAAGCACTCAAAGCTCACAAACACCAAATGAGCATGCAAGGACATCTATAAGGATTAAGAGACTATGTATTATGCAGCCATAATTCATGTCCCTGGTTGTATTAAGCACAATTCATTGTGCTATGTCATTTAAAAGACAAAAGCAAACTGGGCAAATTTGTTTGTATTTTATCTATTTATCTACGGCTTTAAAATAATTTAACACAGGTTACTGTTAGATAGAAAACACAGCCAAACGCTCTCAAAAGAAACAAACAAAAAAAAAAAGGATAAAAATTAACTACTAAGTTGACTGATCACTAACTCACCATCTTCGTTGACTGAAGGTGATCTTTCTCTGTCCCTTTCCCGCTCTCTCTCCCGCTCCCTCTCTCTTTCTTTCTCTCTCTCACATGGCGACTCAGGGCTAGGCTCTCGAGGAAGATGCATGCCCATGTCGTAATCGTAACCAATTCGTTCTGCCTGGCGCCGAGCGTGCCTCAGAACGCCCCCTCCTGCTTCCCGCAGTCGTAGAGCCGCCCGGTAGAACACCGTGTCTTTGGCATTGTATTTGAGACAGTTGTTGACAATAAGTAGGAAGTCTGCCTCAAAAGCTTCGAAGTTGAGATAGTGATGTGACTCCAGGCTCAGCCACATGGTCTGAAAGTCCATTGGCCGCTCAATGTGATCCAAGTAGTCAGGAACCTTAGCCAGAATCAGACATACAGTGTTCTTTAAACAACTGTAAGCGTTTTTAAGTAACTGATGATTTGACATGTACAGCTACAAAAAAAAAAAAAGGAAAATTGTCATACCTCGTTCAAAGGGACAGGCTCAGTGAAGAAGTTGCTTGTGTCTCGTTCTTGTAGCTGTTCCAGAGTGCTCCTCAGCAACACCAGGAATGGAGTTAACTGCATCTCCAGGGCCATCTGTTGAACCTTAATCTATACAAATACAAATCATAGTTACATAGACTAGAAACTGCAGAAACTTAAACTAGATACCAGTGTGACTGCATGCATCTGTATCTTACCGCCTCCCTCTTAAGTTTCTCTCTTTTGCGAATGAGCTCCACCAGCAACCTGGCCCTCTCCAGGTCATGCCTGAGTCTCTGCCATGCTTTTAGCTGCTCCTTCAATGCTGCATGCTTCTCTTCACTGTCCCGCTACATAAATAAAAAACACAGGTTTCAACAAAGATGATTCTCTAAAATGTTAACCTCCATTCTCTAGATTCCTGTAGAATCCATTTCACTAAATTTCATAGATGTTATGCTAAGAACTGCCCTCAATTTTGCCACTGATATGGTTATGCCATGATTTTGAGGTAACAACTGCTACAACTTCCATACATCAAATGACACTTTTTACTCTCTACACAACGAGGGGAGGAGTCTAGCCACATACATGTAAAAGCATAAATCTTTGGGACATTTAGGAGAGTTAACTAGATATGTATTTTCAGTGCAGAAATGGTAAAAAAAAAAAAAAGCCACAGTACAATACAACCTGCTCCCCCACACTAGAAAAACATTTAAAGAAAATAAAAGAGGCCCTAAATGTACATAATATCACACAGTAAAGTAGAGGGGGTTAAAAGTTGCTAAGGTAGATAAGGGTTTATGGCAGATGCCATGTGAACAAACTCCAAGAATGTATATTACAAAATGATTTATGTGCGTGCACGCCTACACTTACCGTGGCTATAGGAATGGGCTCGGGGTTGCGTTGGGACTGCAGGTGTGTCTGCAGACGGCGCAGCAATGGGACTCCGTTGCGACTCTGTCTCTTTAAGGTCCAGTACGCATGCAGCCTCTGCATGAACTGACTTTTTCTGGGTACTGTAAGATTGGCTGTGATTTTGCTCAGTCTAGAAAGATGAAGAGAAGAAAGAAATATGATTCAGATGAACAGAAGAAGGGGAGACAGCACCAAGTTTCAAATATGAATTTGATGGCGCAAACAAGAGACCAAATAAAACAAGTCACGTTATTTCCAAGTAACAATGACAGCCATTCAATCATTCAGTGCCTGCAAACAACATTCCAAAAGTTTTTAGCATGGATACCTTAAAGGTGGGCAAACTCAAGAGAGAAATCAGAATGCAAAAAAATTTAAATGTTTTTTTTTAAATAATAATAATAATGTTAAGGTACTACCGAACATAAATAGTCGGGTCCAACTGGCTTCACATTTTGTTTACACAACTGGCACATTTTGTTTACACATCTGTGTTTATATGACAAAAATAAGAACCTGTGTGGTGGAATGCATGGGACAGACACCACCGGTGCGGCTGCTCTTCTCTCTGCCAGGATCTTCCTCGCTCTCTTCATTTTCCTCCTGGACTTGGCTTTGGCTCGTTTGGCTCTCTCCGAGCTCCACCCCTTTCCCTCCTCCTCACCGACTCCGCCCATGTCTTCCTCATCCTCTGCCTCCCCCTCGCTATGAGAAGTGCTGGCCCCGCCCACTCCCCCCAAGGGGCGGGCTGAACCCGGTGGGGTGTGGATGTCACAGTAGGCCGTCTTGCGGACGCTGAAAGAGGTGCCATTGGCACCTGTCTCACGCACCGGTTCCATCTTCATGTAGAGGCCAGCCTGCTGGGCACAGGTGACATGGAATGCTGTGTAGCAGTTGGCTTTGTGGCACTGGATGCAGGCACCTGAGCCCCGCTGCTTGCAGATGTAGCAGGTCAGCTTCCACCGTGCTGGTGGGATGTGTTCAATGCTGTCGATGGGTTCAAGGAAGACTGTGTTGGCAAAGCATACCTGAGGAGGGAGGGAGAATTGAGGGGGTTAGAGGACAATAAAAAGCTTTTAAAGCAAACTAACGACACAAGGCATGGATACAGAACCAAAGCTCTTAAGGGCTTGCATGATATGACGAAAATAGTCAATGACGTCCAATCTGATCTCCAGAATCTGAAATCGGAGAACTTCCACCAGAGTGCTTTAATTGTATGAAATCAAATACTTTAATGCAATGTACACCAGTCAGCCATAACATTAAAACCACCGTCTAATGTAGGTCTTTCTGAGCCACCAAAAGAGTTTTGATATATCTGGGCATGGACTCCATGAAGATGAAGCAGAGATCCTTTAAGTCCTGTAGGTTGCCAGGCAGGGTATCCATGGATCCACCTTGAACTCTCATGTTCATCAAATCATTCCTGAACATTTTCTGCAGTGTGGCAATGCGCCACCCTGCTGACAGAGGCCACTGCTATTAAGGAATACTTTTACCACGAAGGTGTGTACTTCATCTGCAACAATGTGTAGGTAGATGTAACATGTCAAAGCAACATGAACATAAACACCAGGACTCTGGTGAAGAAGAACTCTGTCCAGAGTATCACACTACCTTGGTCAGATTGCCCTTTTCTCCTTGTGTTTCTCCTTTCATCCTGGTGCCAAGCATTGGTGGTGGTAGCTGGTGGCCTGGCAGTTAGGGAGTTGCCTCTGTGATCGGAATTTGTCTGTTGAATCCCAGTGGCACCACTGAGGCACCCTTGAGTAAGCCACGGTCCCCACACATTGCTCCCTGGGTGCGGTGTTGCTGGCCGCTTCGCTCAGATGAATGGGTTACATTTAGAGAAGAATCACACTGTTCACACTGTGTGCAGTGTTCATGTGTGACAAAAGTGGCCACTTAACTTTTTAAGAAATTTGTGCAACAGCAGCTATTCCATTTTTGAGATGGTCTGACCCATTTGGACATGCTCTTGCCATCACAGCTCGGCCCTTGTCAAAGTCCCTCAGATCCTTAAGCTTGGCAATTTTTTCTTGCTTCCAATACATCAAACAGAATGATTTGTTCTTGCTGCCTAATATATCCCATCCCTGACAGGTGCCACTGTAGTGAGGTAACTACAGGGAGTGCAGAATTATTAGGCAAATGAGTATTTTGTCCACATCATCCTCTTTATGCATGTTGTCTTACT
>JBBPCX010000016.1:5570622-5586313 GCA_037974365.1 Hydrocynus forskahlii
ATTGGATGTATGGAGCATATTACTGATATATTTAATGAGTTGAAGTTAAAAATGAAAAGATCTGAAAAACCTCCAGATCTTTGAGATGCATTAACACAGCTAAAATTATCCAAAAAAAAAGAGAGTGAAGGACAAAAATGTCCCACAGGAGGGCCAGAGGGTTAAAAGTGTTTGATACGATAAGCAGCCAAAAGACTATGAATGAATCCAACTGCAACGTAAGTCAAACAAAAGATGTACACATGAACATAACGGAAACAGCATTTCACTGGTCACGCCACATATCGCCATGCACAAAAAAAAAAGTTAAAAGAATGAAGTAACAAAACACTTGATCACATTTTTACACGCCGTTGCACACTACTGCAAACAAAGAAAGAAGTGGCCATGCCCAGAGACAGAACGAAAAAAAAAAAAGATAAGGAAGAAACTCAAGTGAGATGAAGAAAAAAATGGGAGAAAAGGAGATAAAAGAAGAGAGTAAATAGGATAGTTACTACTACTGCGCTCTTTGCCTAGACATAGTCGTTTCAGAGTGGACCCTATAGAAAGGCAAAACAATACAGACACACATGGTTAGGGGGGAGGGGAAAACAATGCACACCACACAGCTCATTGGACAAGCTGCTGGAGAGCCAAAGACAGCGGCCAATCAGTGAACAGAAACAGGATCAGGAGGAGGTGCTGGGAGGTTTAATTATGCCAGTAACAGTTGGGTGCTTGGGGGAGGTTTGTGTAGGGGATGATTTGTCAGAGAGAAGGACCTTGGTGGGCAGTCCCCAAAAACAAAAAGAAAGCCAGACTGGAATAAATTTTAATGTAAAGATCTAAGCCAACTAATATCCAAAAGCCCAGACTACCATAGGAACAATTCTAGGTGTAAAAGCTAATGTGCACAATTTTCCTTTTTACCTCAATCAGTGGTGGTTGATCAGCTGAGACACTGATGTCCAAATTTGCTTTTTGAAAAAAAGACATATCCTCAAAGCATTGGTTTCCAATCCCAGTTTGAGCACTGCACATTTTAGTAGTATCCCTTCTTACCTTGGATTTGACTTAAACTAAAATATGATTTTCCTAGTAATGAACTGATACTTCAGTTAACCTAAGGCCAGGTTACAAAGAGAAGTACAATATTATACAATTTGCACATTAATGGAAAAACTCTTAAACTTAAACTTAAGCATGCACTTAAACTTAAGCATGTCTAGGGGATGTATAGTCACTTGTAATGCGACTTTTCCTTTTTTATTGGACCCCACATGGGTCTTTGCTGGATGCTGTTTTTCCATAACAGCTGAAGACAGTCCATAACCGACAGAAAACAGACCTTTGTCACAAACAATATTTTAGTTAGACACAGTGTTTAGCAGATTACTCAAAGATCTTATACCTCCAATTGACACCTACACTGCTAAGCAACATCTTAGTCATTTTAAAATTAAAATAAAGTTAAAAAAGTAAATTTGCAGTACAGGGATTACTTTAAGATCAGGATTGGGAAACAATGACATGTCTAAGAAAGATCTGGGTTTTATATTGTGTTACATTCACTAACATATAAACTATGAAAAAGATGCAAGTTGGATGTGAACTGTGACAGACTACTAGATTGGTGGTGGTAAGAATATTCCTTTGTGCTTGTTTTTCCTAGTTTTTTAAGGTCCAGGAAAAAAATAGAGGCTTTTCTTTAAGCAGGTCCAAGTCAGCAGAGGTTCAAAATATGTCTCTTCAAGATGCCTTCACTTTTCTTAACTCATAAAAAATTGCAATATAATTGAGAGAATAAGCAAAATTACAAAATTTCTGAAAGCAAACTAAGCTTAGCTGATTAAATTTTACTTAAACTTGTTTAATCGATTGGCGGTGGGCCTGTAAATATTTATAATAAACATATTATTTACTAGTATTTATATAAACAATGGCAGGATTAAACAAGAAGAAAAAAAGTGAAATTAAGCTACAATTAAAAAACAATGTTAGTGCTGCTATTAAAGCAATTAAAGCAGAATAAAGAAATTATAGAAACTTAAAATTCTACAAAACTGAGTAGCAGAGGCAGCTTTTTTTTGGTTTAAAAAGATTCATGCAGTGGAGAGCCAGAGACGAAGAAGTGAAGTAAGAATTCAAAATACAGCCCTGATGGTCTCCCAAAGTGACTCTGGCTTGTGCCTCTGGCATGCACGTCTTCCGAATCCAAACATGAGACAGCGCCAATCATCCTCTTACGCTGGCATGGGGACTTTTTAAATGACCCGAGCGAGCCGGGGACGATTAGTGAAAGAAAGACATGTACAGAAGATACAAAGGCTTTGGCAGACACCCACAGGTATGCTCTCTCTCAAAAAAAGATTCAAAGGTTTGGAAGACCCATGTTTGGGGGAAGACAGGGTTAATGTTATCTGGTAAGCAGAAGCGGCGCACAAAGCGTTTGTATGAAAGAAAATGACAATACAGGTACGGAAACCAAGGGTCTGAAGAGCTGACAGAGGGACAACATGATGGACAAGTGGGAAAAACAGTTAAAAAAACAAACAAACATATGGCTGTGTGTGGAGTAGGTGGAGCATGGGGTTTGGGGAGGGTGGGGGAAGGAAGGAAGGAGGGAAAGAAAAAGAAAGAGAGAGAAAGAAAGAAAAAGAAAGAAAGATAGCGAGGTAGGGAAAACCAAGAAAACAGAAGGGAGATGGGATGACAGAAGTAAAGTAGAAAAGAACAAATACAAACAGATGGACAGAGACACGGGTCCACTGAGGAATCTAGTGCGCGGTTTGCTACTAGATTTATAGGTGACTCTCTCGGATGTTTGGTGGTAAACGGTCCAGCCTGTGAAAAACGAATATAAAAGGGAGAGAGAAGAAAGAAAGGAGAGAGAAAGAGGGAGAAAGAGAGAGAGAGTGGTGTGACAGCGAACACATCAGGGATCAGAGACCCGCATCATCTCAGTATTGTCAGTAAGGCACAGCCAAAGACAACAGGACTAATGGTCAAGTTCATGGTGAATGAGTGAATGTGTGGTCATTTGAGTGTCATATATGCGTGCACGCGCATGTGTGTGTTTGTGTATGTGCATGCATGCATGTACTTGCTCCTTATAGCTTGGTGACAATTAAGTCACAACAGCATCCCCTTAGAAATCACCTTGTTAGAAATATGACACACCCATCCTATTTGTTAAACCAAGGTTTCCATCTGCTCCTTAATGTGCAAATTGAAAAAGAGCTTTTGGCAGAGTGATATCACCTCTATAGCTTATTCATTTTTTTTGTTTGCTGCATGAATGTCAGTCAGCTGAGGGTAATATCACTAGTTAATCTTAACAATATTCACTGGTAATTGAGGTAACAAATAATGGCCCAGCAATGTTCAGTGGCTTTTTACTGTCTTTGTCTCTCATTCCAGTATCAGCTGTTTTAGAGGTTGGCAACATCACAACATATTATTGTTTATGCAATAATGCATAACATGGATTCCTGCCTTGTAAAATACTGGCTCTGCATCAGTCTGATGAGATGTGTCAAATTAAAAAAAAAACAGGACAACTGGCAAAAACAGATGCATGCTGCCAGTTTGGTGTAGAGTTTTATTTATAGTAATTGGAGCGTTTTTGTCATTACCGCACACTTGCATCACTTACTGTTAGGTGTTGCCTTATAGGTAATTTTCATAAGATTATGTTGTTGAAACAACCACCTTTCAATAACTGATGAAATACCTAATGTGAGTTAGTACAGTTCATTTAGAAACCTTATTTTCATGTTAAACACAACTGAGATTAGTAATTGTGCTGTTTTTGAGAATCCTCTATTGTGCTGTGAAGAGTGTCAGCTAATAATGGAGTGACAGCTAGTTTGGTGTGCACATTGGGTTTTTTCAAAGAAAATATCACATTTTATTCTTCCTTTGCAGTAAAGGTGTGAGAAAAGCATGGGTGCTAACATGCTAACCTGCTAACTGGTGTTTTGACTCGTCCATGTCTATAAAAAAGTATAACCAAAGAAAATAAATGATCAAAATCAAGCTTCCAACAATTAATGAAGCCAAAAAATACATGTTACAAAACCTACAGAGAATACACAATCAACATTACTGTAAACCTCATCATCACTATTAAATAGACACTATTTACATGCTATAGATGCTAGTATTTGCCATATCACCTGCCCAGGTCAACCTACACTCAGGAGTACATTTACTTTTTTGTGGTTGTGTCTTAGTGCACAAAGGAGCAGTAATTAATACGTTTCCCCTCATCCTTCCACCACCTTCACTTATTTTCAAGAGAAATGGCTTGAGGACCCTCCCTCATACCATGTTTTGTGGTCAAAGAACAGTAAATTTTTTGCTATTGCAATTTACTTTCACTTAAAGTTGGTTCATATTGTTGCCTAGCATTTAACTTAAGCATTAAACTAGCTTTAAGTTAAATGCTAGACAAACTTAACTAGCATAAAAAATGGATGCTAAATATTTTGCTAGACACCTGTGCATGCTTACGTCATAGATGTTGAAACATCCTAATTGTATAAGGGGAACCTGATCCCAGGTCAGCTTTTAGGGACATCTGCATCCACTCAGTCCAAATATGTCGACTTCACTCTGCCATGCACAAACACCTCAGCATTTCTTAATTGGTCTGTACCTATCCAAGTACCCTTGTATTGTGAGCCTGTATTCAAATAAAAGTGTGCAAATAAGTGGTCGTGCATTCAACGTATGCATATAAATATTTTTGCCAATGGGTGACTTTCTGCAATATAGGATGTGTATACACACTTGTATTCAAAACTGTGTTTGTATGCATGTGTGTGTGTGTATGAAACACAGATCTAAGCAAGCCAGTAATGCATCATGTGCCGATGCAAAGCCACATTTTAAGCACTTTCACAATTATGTATATACGGGCACAATAAGTGTACATTCCTCTGTGCACGTGTGTGTAAAGGATAAGATATTGAATGTGCACCTGAGACAAAGAGGCTGATAAAGTAATTAAGCGTCACACTGTGACTCTTTCTTTATGGGTACAGTATCAGCGTACGCACAAGTGTGTTGTTACCTTGTCCAGGAGGAGTGTGTGTGGGTGAGCCGTAGATGTTGTCAGAGGAAAGAGAGACTTTGAGTGAGCACGGCTGCTGGGTTTGCACTGGCTGCAGTGGTTCTGATACTGGACTCTGTAGTGTGGCCCTGCTGGAAGCCACTGAGCTGTTACCTGGAACAGAGCTCTTGGCTGGAGAAGTTGATGCGCTGGAACAGGTCTCAGCTGCAAAGAGACACAAATTTGGTGCAGAACATATTGTTTTGGTTTGATAGTGTCAAGTGAGGTGGAGCTATAAAGTGATCATATACGAATATCAACAATTTTTTATATAAAAATATTATTTTATGTACTTACTCATGTAAATACATAAAGTATTTATTTTATTTGTTGTATCATGCATTTTATTTATCCTGCAATATTTTAAGGATTTAGTATTATATAATTAAATTCTTATTCTACTTGAACTGTAATTGAAAATGTTTACCCAGATTTGACATTTCAGACATGAGGTATACAGAAGATTAAATTTATTACTTCCTTCTCCATGCTCTACAGCTTTTTCAGACATTTGTAGAATCATCTTCAGCTCTGTTCATCATTCTTGACATACGTATTATTTTTTTGTGTGTTTCTAGATATTAAGTGAAAGCCATGAAACTGCATCGGACTAGGATACCGAATTTTATTTTACATTTATCCCATTCTTAACTGCTTTCTTATTATTGAAATCACTGATTTCAAAACGATCTTTTTCAGATAGATGGCTTTTTAAGCAAACTATCTTCTATATGCACTTTCAAAATATTTTAGTGCCTATTTAAGAACACTGCATTCTGTTAATGCAGACTTGCATGCATTCAAGCTTACCTCGGTTGTTTTTAAGCTGTTGCACCATGGGGTTGAGGAGCTTGCCTGCTTTGAGTTTGTGTTTGGAGGCTCTGCGGCGGCGACCTGTGGGGGGTGCTGCATGCAGGAAGCCCATGCTTGGTGGCACTGGGCGGCCCAGCCGAGAGTACAGCTGCTCTATCTCGCCTCTCTGATGAGCCTGCAGCTCAGAGATCTCTTTCATATGCCTGAGCGAGACACAGAGAAATTAAATTATACCACATGTAACTTAATTTGCAGACTCATAGTACTGTTCAGCACTCATAGCTCAGATGATCAGCAATTATCAAAAAGCCCTTGGCCTGTTATTAAAATAAAAGAAAAAACATCTAAACAAAATTTGAAAATGGGCACAGCAACACTGAGGCAGTCTTTCACCTCAGAGCTCATGGTTTCACATAGTTTATTCCTTATGGCTCTGAACTGCAGGGGCTCTAAATCCTATAAACACACACAAAGCTTTATCTGTGAATCAGTGATTAAGTACCTTTTTGCAGTGTCTTTGAGCTGCACAGGCTTAATTTATTATTGCTGTCATTAGTACAGTAGTACAGGATTGATCCATTTATCTTTCTCTTAGCGTTCTTCCCACAATATTTCATAAAAAGCGCACTGGAGGGAAATTTCAGTGTGCTAAAAATCGCATCCACCTTTATCATTTGTGAAAATCAAGATGCTGTGAAAAGACCCACCCCAGTCTAGCCGGAAGACTGCGTGAGTCACTCAAGACAACTCGCTGCTGTGTGTTAGGTAAAACCAGGACGTTTCAGATGGAAACAGATCTCAGAATGCTTACACTTAAATTGTTATATTACAAAAAACCTAATGATTTTATGCCCATAATTGATTAATTTATAATCAATACATCAATAACTCTACATGTTGGGAAAAGCAAATTATTAAGTGCTTCTGTTATAAGTGCCCTTTTATGTTCTAAAAACAACATTGATTCTAATGTCCAACTGACTGTCTAATTAACCTGAATGGTTCACTAGATGTGACAAGACAGCAGTGTGTATGCTGCACTTTATTTACTTCTCTCTAAGTCTCTGGAGCTCCTTTTTCATGTCTGCGTCCTCAAACTCTGAGTCGTTATCACTGCTGACATACGCAGAGTGGGTGTGACTGGGGACGCAGGGACCGTGTCCATTAAGGAGAGGCGGGCGGCTGGGTGAATCAGAGCTCTGCACGCTGCTACTGCGGCCAGAGCGGCGGAAGAAGGCCACTGCCCGCTTCATCAGATCACTGCCACTGTGCTCTGACAGGGCGTGAGCAGGTTGTTTAGGTTTATGGGGCGGAGCAAAGCTGCTGTCGTCTTCACCGGAATCTGAGGAGAGGTGGAGGCCGTGCTGAGTTGCTGTGTGCATCGACAGGGAGGTCTGAGCATGGGGCATTGAGGATGTGGCCTCTGGGCTGGATGCAGGCACGTCCTATAGAAGCAGTAAATGAAGCAAACCCTAAGTAAGTCCATCACCCTAATATTTTAAAGGAATAGCCTGGCAAAAATCAATCAAATTAATAAAAAATGTTTCAGAGATAAAAAGTGACAGCAGTGACATCCACACCTGATAGAAGTCCGGAGGAGCTGAGTAACGGTTGTTGTGGGACTTTGTTCTGCCTGTGTTGTCAGTTGTAAAGGAAACCTCAGTATCCATGGTTAGAGCACTCACACCCTCGCCATCATCAGTCGCTGCAGTGCTGCAAGAGCCGTGCTCCAAACGATGCACAATGTCCGGTGCTGTCGGAACAATCTAAACAACACAACATCCAAATAAATGTAAGTCTGAATACATAACGAATGTCGAGACTTAAATACTAAAAATGGGCCACAAATTACATTAAATCCTACCTTGAAGCGGCTCTTGGACGAATTGTGTCCACTAGAGCTTCCTATTGAGTCATTTCTAATCAGCAGTCTGTTCAAAGCTAAAGAATGCAAAAAAATACAATTGCCATTCTCAGTTCAGATTTTAGTTTAGCTTTCATCGGTACAATTCCCACATACACTTTTAAAAATATTGGCACACTTTGTGTGATGCCACAGAAGAACTTTTTTGGTTTCCCAAGACATATTTGGTTACCCACAAATCACAAGAAGGCCCCTAAAAGAAACAGTATAAGATGCTCAAGTGTGACTTAGTAACATATTTTCAAATGAGTCTCAAGAGCTATTTATTTTGATTTGTTATATTATTTAAAAGAAAAAAAAACAAGTAATTTGAAGTGAGAAAATTGATTACATTTACTTTCAAATGACACTATGCATAGACAGGATCAAGTCAAGTACATGCATGTATAACTTTGTTTCAGTGTCCAGTAATGACAAAAAGGGGTACGCACTTGCTGACACAAATGTTAATGTGAGTAGAATTTGCCCTTCCACCAGAATGTCTCTGCTTGTTTCAATGAGTAATGAGTGAGATGTAATTGTCAAACTGCACTGGTATAAAAGAAAGTTTTCCAAGTTGTCTGATGTTGGACACACTCCCACTCCCACCACTTACGAGCAACAGCAGAGTCACTCAAGGTGCCGAGACTATCACTTCTTTCTGGAATCTGAGGCTGAAAGGAGAAGCAGGATGGAGACAAAATGAAAGAGAGTGATGAGCAGGTGTCAGCACGGCAACAGATGCAAACGGTACTCTGAAAGATATCTTTGAGCAGCAGAAAATGAACGGTTTGCAGCTGGACGTTTCTAACTAAAAATACTGTCCTAATGTTTATTTTAGTACATTAAATCTCAGCTTGTTATCAGACAACATGTATCAAATTGGGGGAATAAATGTTTTACACACATCAGCAACACACACACACACCCCACAACCTTCTAACAATACACTATTTCTATAGTACAAGGCAGATAACCCATGTTTGTATACTGCCTTTCAAAAGTGTGAGGATGATCACAATATGTAGATTTCTGCTCAGAACACACAATTGCAATTGCTCAATTAATTATCTTCTCTGTGTTTAATTTAATGAGATAAATAACATGGAGCAGGTATGTGCATGTGCACTGTATCTGAATGCTCAATAACGCATCACTCATAAGATTATTCATATTATACATTGTTTAGCCCACACAACATGAGCTCCTGGGGTATAAAAGGTTTTAAATATGCAAGTTTTAATATAAGAGTTTAAATATGTGTTTGCTGGAATCATTAAGAAAAGCAGCTTGTCAGATCTTTATTTGCAAAACTTACTTTACATACCAAGAATGAAAGGTGTTCCCAAACTTCTGCTGAACGAAAAGATGCTGGCAGATAACGAATTCCTCTGCATCAAGGTTCTTCAGTTCTGGTCCTGGAGAGCTGGTGTCCAGCACTATCTTGTCATCTCCACACTCAAACACACCTAATTCAGCTCATCTATTAACTGCCAGGTTTAGTTCATGTGCTTGTATAGAGAAACCCGCCTGTGCTGGAAACCTGCTCTCCAGAACTGGAACTGTACACTCTTTCTCTACATGCTCTTGCTCTACATGCATTAGACGCTGAATACTTACTTTATTCAGTGTCTAATGAAGCACTCACAGCAGGAAAAATATAACATGTGTCGTCTTGCAAAATAGTTGTGTCCTAGCTTGGACTGGAGGATTAGCAACAAAAAATTCCTCCATTTTGGTACAAGATAGTGAACTTAACAACCATAAACAAGCTGTGTAACCTAGCCTTCAGACTGACTGCAAACTCTGTGACTTATGCAGATATTTATAGCTGTTCAATAAATAGTGTAATGCTTAGACATTGTTAAATTAGTGCTTGCTTCTCCCATTTTAGATCTTTATTGCTTCTATTAGAAGGACAATGCTATTAGTCATGCTATTAGTCACGGATGCACATTTTGTTCTAGCAGTATGATATGGAACCATTAAAAGCTGCATGACAGGAACGCAATTTCAGGAACACAATTTCACTGAAAAATGTGTGACTGAGGCTTTTTGTTTTTCAGTCTAACCTGTATCCATGTGTAGCACATGGTCGATTTCCACACACAATAACTTGACTTCAGCTCATTTTCTGTTCATTTCCAAGTACAGTACAGGGCAATTACTGTTAGTGCAGACTACTGTATGCTATACATGCATCAGATAGAGACAGGTCTGTAGAACAATGGAGCATTCGCTTAGCGCTGATAAATGTAAGCTGGATGGTAAAGATGTAGGTTTACCAGCAGCTCTCCTCTCTTCTGTGTTCCCTCACTTCCCTGGCTGTCTGACACTGGTGGCGATCCCGGGGGATCCGATGCGGAGCTTGTGGTTTGTGAGGGGTTGTACTCTTGGTACAGAAGGTTCCTAAGCTTCTCATCAAGTGTCTTTATTGTCCTATCAGCAAATTCCAGTCTTGGCGGTCCCTCCCCATCAGACTCGCCTTGCCCACCACCTTGCTGCGCTTGAGAAGCAGCAGGGCCTGATGTTGACAGAGGGGGGGCTTGTTGTGTTTGATGGGCGGGGCTTTGAGGCTGTGACTGAGTGCTGTTGACAGCAGGCGGTGGATTGGGTGTGGAAAAAGGCTGCTGAAGCACTACTGGTTGGGACTGGCTCATTGATGTGTCTGTGACAGGGCTGGCATCATGATCGGCTGGCTGGTGAATGATTGGGTTTTGTGCACTTGCATCCTGGGAAACAGGAGGGACAATGGGACAGCACGGGAGGTCAGCAACCATGGACACCGAGGCTGTAGAATGACTGGCTTGAGAGTCTTCAACTGACTGAGTACACTCTGAAGAACCAAAGGAGGTCTTAGATAAAGATGGGCGCTTCTGAGGAGGTTTGGTGGCTCCATCAACACCAACATCTTGAATCAGAGATGCAGATGGGCCCTCTGGGTCTGCAAGAAGAATAAAACAGAAGAAGCATAGGATACAATAGAACTATATACAAATATATTGTTGCAGTCACAGGAAAACAGCTTTTTCTTTATGTGTAACACATGTAGAACCATGACCTAACTTTTATATTGTGTAAATATTTATTTACAAATGTACTGACAAATCTTCATAATTACTTGGAATTTTATTGTAATATTGATGTACAATAAAATGTGATACGGTCTCTTAAGGTTGAAACACAACACTATATGTGTACCTTTGACTGTGACATTGTCTTCTCGATCACATGCAGGCACCTCAGCCACAGGGCAGATGATGAACAAGCGCTTTCCAGTGTGGAGTACTGTTAAAAAGTTGAGATGAAGCATACATAAACAATTCCAATAAAACAAAACGCTTGTCATAAACAGACCCAGTAACATTTTAGAAACATAGAATCTATTAAACACCTGCTTATAAACTACTTTTTAAAATAAACAAATAACTAAAACCCCACAACAGAAAAAAAAACAAAACATTTCCCTTCATCATTCTGTGCAGTATCATCGGGGTAGGCGTGTAAATTTTGTCCTATGGAAAAATGCAGCTGAACTCATACATTCACAATCAATCTCACAATGACAAAAAACAAACCAAAAAAATATATACTACACACATTCATATATAGCACAGTTCAAGTCAGAAATTATGCTTTCATTGATTTAATTTCCTGTCAATTGGACATTAAATACAAGTTTCTTTTCTCCACATAAGGAACAATATCAAATATTTTTGCCTGATGTTAAAACCAATTCAGTTACTCAAGAGTGAAGTTGTGCCTTTTTGACATCTGTCAACTGTGATGAGCTAACATTTCTTTCCACCAGAATTGCTTGATTTCATGAACAATTTGGTTTGTAGATATTTGTTGTAAAAAATGTCTTTTTTTTACCCCAGTGTAGCTTGATTTTCACCTCTCTCAGGTCAGATTTGTTTGGAATTTGAGTGTGTCTGTGGGAATTTGTGCCTATTCAGTTAAAAGAGCATTTGTGAAATCTGGCTTACTATATTGGGGCTAATGGGATTCTAAATGGGTCTGAGTTTTTGGCACCATGCAAGCCACTAGTGTTCCTCCACACAAAACTAATCAAATCATGTCATGAATCTTACTTTGTGCAAAGTCGGGCTGGAACAGAAAGGGGCCCTCCCCAAACTGCTGCCACAAAGTAAAAGGATACGACTGTCTAAACTGTATTTGTTTGTTGTATTATTAACATTATCCTTCTCTTCACTGGAAAGGGTCTAGCCTAAAACCACCAAACTTTACTGTTGGCACTATACATTCTAGTAGGTAACTTTCTTCTGACACCTGCCAGACCCAGATTCATCCATTTTATTGCCAGATACTAAAGTGTGTTTCATCACACTAGAGATCAGGTTTCCACTGCTCTGGAGTCCAGTGACCGTGTTTCACACTAGTCCAGTTGATGTGTGTCATTATACACAGTAAGCCTTGTGTGTAGCAGCTCGGCCATGAAAACCCATTTCACAAAGCTAATAATGAACAGTTCTTGTGCAGTCTGGAACTCTATAGTAAGTGATTTAACTTAGGCCTTTTTTACAGCTATGTGTTTAAGAACTCACGTTTTGAGAGTTAGTGAGTGTTCTAGAGCTTCATGGCAGAGCTGATACTGCTCCTAGATGTTCTAGGTTCACAATAATAGCACTTACAGCTGCCTGGAGCAGGTCTAGCAGGGCAGAAGTTTGACTTGAGGAAAAGGTGAAACTATGACTTGTAGAAAAGCTGAAACTATAAAGTCATTGAACTCTTCAGTGATCCATATTACAGTCAAAGAATGTGTAATTAAGTCTGTATGGCAATGTATTTTATTTATACAGCAGTTAGAAGTAGGTGTGGCTGAAACACATTAAATAATTAGGAGGAGTGTCCATTTACCTTTGGCCTTATAATGTAGATGTGATGTTATACGTAACTGTTGTGACAAATATACATTTCCTGCCTTTTTCCTGGCGCAAAATAAAATTAACTTCTGCCCAATGGCCATTTTAACTGGACATTAAATAGATTAAAGGATGGACTTTTACAGAGTACGGTGCATACAGAAAAATCTTACCATTTTGTTGGTAGACTAGCTGGCTAGACTGTGTTTGCTGAGGTTTTGCTCCCTGTAACATGCAAAATGACAACAAAGTTACTTTGATTATACATCAGCTCCAGATTTCAGTGAACATCCAACACTTGACTAAAAGACCTGTAAACTAAAAACAACTACAGTGCCTTGAATTTGCCAGTGCCTTGACATTTTCTGATTTGGGTTGTATCAAAACCTAATTTAAATGTTTATGATTTATGAATCGATCCCTTCTGGCAAGAAAATCATCAAAGCTTACTGCATGCCATTTCTTAAGGGCAAAAAGACTTAGACTGTGTTACAGATAACACATTAGCATTTTGTTTCTTTCCTCACATTTTGCATACTCAGCATTCCTTTTCTTGGCATGAGCGAAGCACACTCTAGGGAAGACTTTATAACTATACTTCAAAAGGAAATGGATCTTCAGGCTTTAATGAATGGAGGAAATGGTGAACACTGGCCATCAAGTCATAAATCTAAAAATAAAATAAAATGCAACATTATAGGAATGGCCCAATACTTAGATGATACAGTGCATCTGGGCTCCAATCAGGTTTTAATATGGATAAGAAGCACATACCTATACAGTATGTTAAGTACAGTTCTGTTGCTCTGTTCTGAATTTCCTTAAATTCAGGGCAAATTTCTACAGTGAATAAGTATTTTTGAGCCAACAGGAATCAGTTTCTTGGATTTATGAGGAATCTCTGGTTCCAAGATCTTTTACCTTGTTAGTGCATGTCCCTAATCATATTAACTGCAATTCATATAACAACTTCAAGCTGCTATTCAGTTCCCCCTTGTAGTAGTCATTTTCGCTTCCAACCTAACTCACAATGTCTAAGGATGCAGTATAATAACTGTCTGGAGGCTGTGAGGGCCTGTTTGAAGACCACCATCATATACATCACAGGATGAAATAAACACTTATGCATTACTAAAATTCTAAGATGAAAAACTCAGTGTGTAAACTTTACCAACATCTGGGTTACCTCAGAGCCGAGGGTCTTGGTGATGAGGCTCTGATTGGGCCAGTATAGTGGATTTGAACCCCTTTCTTCCTCTGTGTCTTCACTCAAGATGTCCTCTGCTTTCTCCACAATGTCCTTCAGCTGGTCGATGAACATCTCTTTCTCCAGCAGCAGGATGAAATCATTCTCAACCTAGTGAGCACAGATGTGCAGACATGAACACAGAGGTACACATACGTAATGTATCTCCGTGGACATGAAACATACATCAACATAATGAGCATCAAGGACAGAATCAACACTAAATAACAGTACAACAATATAGGGCCCTGAGAAACTTGGGTACTTTATGGACACACATTTAAACAGAACCATCATAATGTAAGTGTCAGAAAACCACCTAGCAGCATGCTGGATATAAATTAATGCACATAAGGAAAGTATAGCAGCATTGGTTGAGTGTTAACTTGCCTATCACAGCTGATGAGATGAAATATGACCAGACTTACTACATATGGAGTGATGTGTAAAGTGATTATTCTGTCATACATGAACACACCACAGCACAGTGTGAACAGCATGAAATTCTCTCTACATTTAACCCATTCACCAAGAGTAGCAGCAGGCAGCCAGAAATAGTGCCCAGGGAGCAGTCTTAACCACTTACCCACCTATGCTTACTCAAAGGTTGTGATGTGGCAGCCTTTGAGTAAGCATAGTTATCTCTGACAGAACATAACCAGGCATGTTGTAATACTAATGGTAGTAATACACAGTAGGGAAAGTGCAAATTTGCAAGTGCAAACTCAGTTTATAATGGAGTATACAGTGAGGTAGTATACAAAAATGAACTCCATATATACACAAACATTGCACACCAAAATGTATGAGATGCAATTTATGGTTGCAGTTTTGATTCTATACTGAGTAGCTAATCAGTCCTATACAGAGCAGAAAAATAATGCTTAGGGTGTCAGGTTATTTTTATACAAAATGCTATAATGAAATGGCTGATAATGATTTCACATTGACCCAAATGCAGAGCCACAGGTAACCTAAATTTTGTTCCTCTTCCTTTATTCTGGCTAACGTTTTATGGTAAAATGAGGTGTCCTTCCTACCTTCAGTTCTGCTATGAGACACAGGTCAGGGAATAAATAGTTTTGGCTTCAGATTAGTAACTTTACTATATCAAGATGCTTGGTGAAAAATAGCTTTAGACAGTCACCTTGAGTGTACTTTAATAAAAAAATAGATTATTTGAAGGCAGTTTGGTATCTGTCGGTTATGAGTACAAGAGAGGCACCGTACCACTTCTAAACTAAAAACATGGGAGTAGGGACTTTGAAGTGAAGTGAGGCAATTAACGGCAAAAATAATCCCCAAATAAGCAGGAAATGACAGACAGGAATGGAACGTTCCTTTTCAGGGAGAAATGTAGTCAGTGATGTATATATGGAAACATACACAGCGAGGTATGGAGTGAAGTGGATTGGAGTGGGGTGTGGGGGCTTGTGCTGCTGCAATGCAGAGGGGCTGGGCTGAGACACTAAGTATGAAACAGAGCTCAAGCAAGAAACAGACACAAACCGACACTTGAAAGAGCATCTCTCAAAGCAAAGGAGGCAGAAGAAAGGAGCCAGAGAAAAATACAAAACGGAGATGATGGACAAATTGAGATCAGAGCAGTGAACTGCACTGTGAAATAAAAAGGGGGAAACTCCCTTTCCTGAAGCACTTAAACTCAACACACTCTTATTCTGGTGCCACTTAAGAGCTGGAAAAAAACATTCATATCTAATCAATGCAGATATAAGAACTGAAAC
>JBBPCX010000016.1:5605877-5639821 GCA_037974365.1 Hydrocynus forskahlii
CGAGCCTATACAGCTTGGAGTAAGACAACATGCATAAAGAGGATGATGTGGACAAAATACTCATTTGCCTAATAATTATATATGTGTGTGTATATGTATATGTATATGTGCATATGTATATATATGTATCTCCCCCAGAGGCCTTCACTCACCGCTCCTCCTTGTTCTGGCAGATACACTCGCCAATAATCTCCTTGACCTCAGGGTCCATGACCTTGTTATAGCTGGCAGGCTTCACCCCCTGGGAAACAAAACAGGGAACATGAGAAAGTGGAAAAGAAGGAGAAAGCGGAGAGGGCAAGATGTCAGGAAGTGATAGCTTTGTTCTTTCACCCACGGCTTGTTTAAACAGGAGCAGGTGATGCGAGTCAATGCTAAACTGCACACTATAATAATAGCACAAACTTAGCTGGAAAGAGCACCAGCACTGTGGTATCCTTGAAAATCTTCTATCAGGAGCAAATATTCTGTCTATCTTAGCCTTCTACATAACTCAATGAGAATGTGTCTCATAAAAGTCCAGTCAGACAGCTTCACAAAGCTTATTCAATTTAAACAAACAGCGTCAACCAGGACCACAGCCACACCTACTAGTATATAGAAAATACATTTATAAAATACATAATTTTTAAATACAAACATAAAAGCAACATCCCAGGGGTCATCTTGTGATATTTGTGTATGTAAAGGTACCAAAATCTCAGTCGCAGTTAATTTTTACATGACCGTTTACCAATGTGTCTTTATCCTTTAGAACTGAACATTCTATTTTTTTTTTTTTTTAACCTATGCCTTTAAGACGGCTGTAAATGTAAATGGGCTCTGTTTGACGCCTGTATTGTGCCTCACTCTAAAAGTAGTCTGAGTAGAAACACACCTAACTTAACATGAGCTAAACTGCTGTAGGCCAGCTAGATGAAGAGTTCAAGGTGTTGACTTAAGGCCTCCAAATTCTCCAGCTTTCAATCCAGTTGAGCATCTGTGGGATGCGCAGGAAAAACTAGTCAGACCAAGGAGGCCCTACTTACAGATTAATATTTTTTTTTTTCCCATTGGAGTATTCAAATTCCATCTAATATTCGAATAGTAAAAATGATTCCCAAAACCAATGTCTTAGGTTGTGCATCATTAGGTATGTAAGTACGGCAGAATGTGACGCAGTTATCTGAAAAGTGTTTGTATACAAGTCCAGCTGAAGAGCTGCATGAGATTTCCGTCCCACTGAAACTGAAAATCAAACACATGCTAATGATTGTGTTCCACACCACATTATCGCCAGTCCCTTCAGAGGAAGTAAGGAGATAAAAATAACATGCATACAGTGCACTCTGATAAATGGGAATGGGAGAAAAGCAGAGGCGAAGCACAAGAGAGTGCAAGCAACAGAGCGAGCCAGTTAGCACACAAGAAACGAGAGACAGAGTCAAAACGCTGTAAATGAGCATGAACACTTTTTATAAAAGACAGTTTCAGAGTTGCTTGTGGAGGTCACTTGCGAAAATCAATAGTCATCAATCCACTCTACACATTACAGATGTACCTGCTGTATCCGAACACTTGAATCAAATCATCAAAGTGCTCGACACACCTTCACACATAGCTTGTAAACAAAAGCTACCCCAAGCGACAAGTGTCACACCACACGTCTGTAACTTATCTACACTTAAGTGTCTTCTCAAGAGCCTTTTGAGTTTAACACACAAGCCTACCAATAATACTGTTCCTGAACATATACACCATTTCAGTAACAGAGTAAGACCCATGAACTAACCTGTAGGCAGAATCATAGCTTCTAGTTGCATGTTGCATGCAGTTGTAAGAGCAGGTGTGTGAGGAGACTGAGAATTTTCACCTAATTCTAGCACAATCATATGTAGAGAGGGTATAAAAATCCCAGAAGATAAAAAAGTGATTTTAGGTGCACATGAGTCATGATTGGAAGTGGAATGGTTTTGTCTATGATATGAAAGGTCGGTGTGTGTGTTTTCTTTCACTAGCAGTGAGCCAAGCAAAAGCTAACTAGAGGATGTGGGAGCTGCTGACCTTGCAGTGCTCTCACTAGTTCAGCCTTGCTTACTAAGCCTGGCTGAATCCAAATTATTCAACAGCTTATTTGCCTGCATGCACACACACACACACCTTAAAAAAGTTTGCTGTATTCCATTAAAGAAATGAAAATCTGAATAAATTATATTTTACAGTTCAAAGATTAATTTTATCATTACACTGGATTATCACGATTCAGCAGAAACTTCAGTGTTTTTACTAAGAACAGTTACTCAAACTGCTACATACACAGAAATTAGTGTACACCATACTCTAGTTTTAAACAGATAGTATATTTAATAAACTGTACTTGTTTAAATGTGGGTAATTATTATAAATGTATTCATTCAAAAATGTAAAGTAACTGTTCCAAATGGTGCCTTTTTAAAATCTAACATGGACTGAATGAGTACTCCATTCTACATACTAGCATTCTGTCACATCGCAAAACTGGGCATATCTACATTTGTTTTGCATCTTGCATCTAACCTTTTCAATCTTTGCAAATATACAGTACATCCGGAAAGTATTCACGGGGCTCCACTTTTTCCATAATATCCTGTTACAGCCTTATTCCCAAATCATCCTTCAGAAGTTTCTACAACTTGATTGCAGTCCACCTGTAGTAAATGCAATTGTTTGTTCATGATCTGGAAAAGCACATACCTTTCTATAAAAGGTCCCATAGTTGACAGTGCACGTCAGAGCACAAACCAAGCCATGAAGTCCAAGGAATTGAAATTAGACCTTTAAGACAGGATTGTATCGAGGCACAGATCTGGGGAAGGCTACAGAAAAATTGCTGCAGCATTGAAGATCCCAATGAGCACAGTGGCCTCCATCATCTGTTAATGGAAGAAGTTTAGAATCACCAGGACTCTTCCTAGAGCTGGCCTCCTGCCCACTCTGAGTGATAGGGGTGGAAGGGCCTTAGTCAGGGAAGTGACCAAGAACCCGATTGTCACTCTGACAGAGCGCCAGCATTGCTCTGTGGAGTGAGGAGAACCTTCCAGAAGGACACCCATTTCTGTAGCACTCCACCAATCAGGCCTGTATAGTAGAGTGCCCAGACGGAAGCCACTCCTCAGTAAAAGGCACATGACAGCCCGTCCGGAGTTTGCCAAAAGGCACCTGAAAGACTCTGACTATGAGAAACAAAATTGTCTGGTCTGATGAAACAAAGAATTAACTCTTTGGCCCGAATGCCAAGCGAAATGTCTGGATGAAAACCAGGCACTGGTCATCACCTGGCTAATACCATCCCTACAGTGAGGCATGTAAGTGGCATCATCATGCTGTGGGAATGTTTTTCAACAGCAGGAACTGGGAAACTAGTCAGGGTCAGCAATGTACAGAGACATCCTTGATGACAACCTGCTTCAGAGTGCTTTGGACCCCAACTGGGGCGAAGGTTCATTTTCCAACAGGACAATGACCCTACGCACACAGTCAAGATAAAGCAGTGGCTTCAGGACAACTCTGTGAATGTCCTTGAGTGGCCCAGCCAGAGCCCAGATTTGAACCCGACTGAACATCTCTGGAGAGATCTGCAAATGGCTGTGCACCGATGCTCCCCATCGAACCTGATGGAGCTTGAGAGGTTCTGCAAAGGAAAATGGTGGAAACTGCCCAAAATGGGTGTGTCAAGCTTGTGGCATCATACTCAAAACTTTTTTATTTCTAATAAATTTGCTGAAGTTTCAAACAAACTTTTTTCATGCTGTCATTATGGGGTATTGTGTGTAGAATTTTGAGGTAAAAGATTAATTTAAGGCTGTAACATAGGGGATTGTGGAACAAGTGGAGCGCTGTGAATACTTTCCGGATACACTGTAATCTCCTTAATATTCACTGAAATAAACTGCTCCACTGATGAAATTGATACAGCCATATTTTTAGACCAAAGCTGAGAAGAAAAGCAAAGTTCTGATTATAAATGATTATAAACTTTGCAAGTAGTGTATAATGCAAGTAAGTCTTGTATACAGTTGCCACCTGTTAGAATTATACAATTGCTGTTGGTCACAACTACAACAGGAAGCAGCCTGAATTTTTGTTCTGCACTATTCAGACTGAAAGCGCTGTCCCATCTCACTGTGGGAGAGTGAGCCTTCATTTCTCAACACCTTACAAGATTTCACACCAGACACTGCCAAGTTCTCTTCACTGGCTTCCACCATCAAATTCATGAGAATTAGCGGATGAGGGTATCTGTGTTGGACTCACGCTGGTGACTTTGCGGTAGATCTGGGCGGCATTCTGACACTCAGAGTATGGGTATTCCGATGTGGCCATCTCCAGCATGCACATGCCAAAAGCGTAAACATCCACCGACTCATCGTAGTGCTCCTCGTACATCTCTGGGGCCATGAACTCGGGGGTGCCTGAGAGCAAAAGCAAAAGACCAAAGGGTCAGTGGGACAGAAGAGACAAACCCATCAGCTAGGTCATTCTGGAAGAGCTGCCTTAAGGTCTAACCTGCTAGTCTAACCTCTGGGTCTAACCTCGAGTAGTGCTTGAAGTCATCTGGCCATCTGAGCTAGCTGTCAAAGACAAAGCAGTACACAGCTAAGCAGTGAAGACTATAAGGACTGGTCACCACAAGTCTCCTGGGGAATTACCAGGACCATACTTATAAATGTACTAATAAACTGCAGTAATGCACTCTTACTGTGAAGTTTGACACAAGCCACATATTTTAACTACAAAACTAATGGATGTGGGTGATAGTTTGGTCAATATAACTTTACAGTGGTCTCCTTTTCGCAAATAAAGCTAAAAGCAAACGACATGTTTGGTGCCCCGGTTTACTTCTTTAGTTTTGTCTCAGAACAAGGAAAGTAACGTAACAAGCACTAGAGGCTTGTACACACCGATAACCATAATGAAAACAGCACATCTAGATCACAACACCCCTTGCCTCAAACCATGTAAAGTCAGGTTTGTTCATTTCAAATACACTTCCTTATGTTTTTTTCCCCCACACTGTATGACACATCAACAAAAAGGACTAATGTACAAACAAATGGCCGCCTGCTACTTGTGTTATAGCTAGACACCATACTTTTGTCTGTATTACATTTTTTAAGGGGCTATACTGTTGCTTGTTGTAAGGCTTGTGTTTCTCATAACAATTAAAACAAACATCTGCCCAAGCATTCCTGAAAATATTGAACAAAGGTAACCTGAAGAGCAGAGTCAATAAGGTATTTGCAAGTGGCAGTCAGATCTGGCAGTAAAATATAACAACTGTATATGAAAGCTTCATTATCTGTTAATAGAACTGCTCTGGTTTCTTACCAATGACACTCTTAGCGAAGGAGGCTCTCTTGAGCGTGGCCAGGCCCAGGTCTCCGATCTTCACACTGCCTGTTGGGCCTGTGATGAAGATGTTGTCACACTTGAGGTCCCGGTGGATGATTGGAGGGGTGCGTGTGTGCAGGAAATGTAGGCCCTTCAGGATCTGCCGACACCAGCTGCGCAAGACTTTGGGCTTCATTACCTTAAAGCGCTTCAGATAGCTGCAGAGAGTAAAGTATTCATCATCATTTTCACCAGTACTGTCTTCTTTTATGCCGTCCTGATAGAAAAGCACAAGGTTGAGATGGTCTGACACCCCTTTTTACTTCTGATAGCACATTTCTGGATATCAATATTCAACTCAATCACTTGCACTGTAAGTGCAGGATGTTCACAGACACTTTCTGCTGACATAGTCAAGTTGAAATAAATGTTGAAAGATGATTAAGATTTACACAATTTTAGTTCACCCTCCTAACAAATAAGCACTAATTAAGGCCCTAATCAAGTTTTTCACTCCAGGTGGCATGGACCCAGTGTGTTGGTATTCCACTTGTTCGTTGCAAAAGCAAAAAAGGATAAAAAAAGAGAACTGCACATTCCAATTCTACATCAATAGACATCAGTGAACTTTTGCAAACCTCACTAGTACTCCAGGTAACACATATTTGCCATCCTTATTGTCTACATAAGTACATAAAATTATCTTGGACATCTTGACTAACTGGTGTCATTGCAGTCTGCAAAGCACAACTGGACAGACATGCATCATACATGCGTTAAACTGCTCATAAGATCACAAGCATCACCAGAACAGCTATTAGAAATCCCGTCTTTGTTTATGAGCAAGACGTAGTGAGCAAGTTCACTACTCAAACAATACTCTCACTCTATTTAGGGCATAAGCTATTAAAAAACAAACAGAACAATCCACATGATAACCTAATGGCAATATTTGAGGATCTTACTTACGTTTTCAATGTCCCTGAGGTCATGAGTTCTGTTACCAGGACAATGCACTTCTTCCCTTTGAGCAGCGACTCCCAGAAGTCATAGAAGCGCACAATGTTTGGATGCTGCAGACCCTTCAGCATCTCAGCTTCTTCTTTGAAGCGCTGTCTCTCGACCTTCGTAAGCTTGCGGTCCTGAGACAGAGAGGGAGAGAAAACACCTTACACAAGGAAACCTAAAACTAAAGTCATAATGTGTCCTCTTTAAGAATAAATTGCTACATAAACATGTTTAAGACCAGAAAGACAATTTATGTACCTTTATCCACATTTTATGTACCTTTTAAAAAAAGATTCACACATCAAAGTACAGTTGTTTTAGAGTTTTGCAGATTTAAGCAAATGTTAAACCTGTATTTATTTATAGAGCCGTGACAATAACACCATTACTGAGATTGTTTAAATAAATAAATAAATAAACAACCAACTTGCAGACCTTTATGTCCAATCTTCTGTTTACATTTTCAATTGCTGGATACAGCCTAGAGTGTCTGAAAAAGGGTGCACTGTAAGCTCAGAAAAAGCTAACGCCACCCTTACCCCAGACTTTAATTCTAAGCTATAATGATTCTGTTCATTAGTATTTATCAGTTACTTCAAAAGTACTTTTTTGTCTTGTTAACTACATTTGCTCACTAAAACTGCTTCCAGTTTATTAGTAAACTTTCCCAAAATTGAAGCCATTTTTCTTCATTTAAATTTCATTCCAAATATTGAATTGTTTTCAGTCTTACTTTTTTGAATATATTGTGAAAATTTAACTGTACCCCACTGATCATCAATCAGATCATGAGTTACACCTCTTTCAGCTTGGCCTGGAAACATTTGCACATCGCACATTGGCACGTAAAATGTTAAACTGGGTAAATGATGCTGTAGTTCAAAGGGCTGATCTTATACAGTGGCCCAGACTTCATAAAGACACATGAAACAAAGCCACAACAAAGTAAACTCTTCTTGAACAGCCCCATAGTTTATCAGAACACTACAAGAAATTACATGAATTTTTTTTAAAAGGTGATGATATTCATTTATTGCACGCTATATTTATTTGAGCAAAAAGTAATTATTTTGCTGCAAGCTCTACATGTTTACAGGCTACATTCAGGCTGATTTTTGGTAGATTTATTCACAGAGGTCCTCGACGTGCAGTAAGAGGTGGGGGCAGTGTGTGCAAAGAAACAGAATGAACTGTAAAAAAAAAAAAAAAAAGATAGATTGAAGAATGACAGGTTGCAGATTGTTCATTAGATTTTCACAGCCTTAAACGTCAATACCCCCTACAGGCAAATACACTCATCACTGGTAAGTTGCATCCTGGCCACAGCAGGAAATCCTTTAGACAGCAGAGAGAAATGAAGCAGATCACAGCAAATAGGGAGCTACTGGACACTCTTACATATATAGTACGCTTATCAGGTGTGTAATTAGACTCCAGCCAATCTGCAGGAGTGGTCTACCACCATCTACCCATCCATCAATTGAAAGACAGGTATTAGGGGGATATTAGTGAGTGCTTCCCCCATCTTGCTCTTCTTTGCCACTTTGATTTATTTTCATGTTGCTTTCCATAAAGGTAGATTTGATTTTTTAGAATTCTGTGAAAATATATTTCTGCTCTCCACTTTTTTCCCCCCAACATCTGTGTAGGGTGGAGCTTGAAATATTTATCAGAATGATCATGGCAGAATTCCCAAATGTATCAGACTTGTCAGGTTCAAATCTCATGTTGTGGCTCTAACAGCCCACCTCACACTATTAAAAGATCAGATTAGAAAGGTGAAGGATAACAATTTGCAACAGGCTACAAGCACATAACTATAAGTTTATCCAGATTTGGTGAACTTTGCAATGTTGTTTGAAATAACACACACACACACACACACACACACACACACACACACACACACACACACACACACACACACACACACACACACACACCTGCAAGTTCTAGTTCTGCTCACAGCTATGCTGACATTTTTTGGGGTAATTTTTAAACTTTATACAATTCAATTGTATGACAAATTTTGGTCAAACTAAATAGAATTTTTTTTAAAAAGTGACTTGCACATCAATATTTACACACTTTAAATTGTTCAAGCACTAGAGTTTAACAAATTGATTCAAATAAATCTTAATTAACAGACACTTAAGCAATAAAATCATAAATTAAATAAAATCATAAATTAAATGTATAAGCTACAATAATATGGATTTTTATAATAGACTATTAAGTTAAAACATATAAAAGAAAAAAATCTTCATTAGTTGCATCAGAGATCTCCTACATCAATATCTGACAGGTGTAAAAAGTCTTCTTTTCTGCATTTGGGTCTTACAGGGTTAAGTACAGTCATCACAACTGATACATATACATTAATCTCATACGGATTTTTTCTGAGAACCTACTGGATAATTGTACGTGGAAATCCCCACAATAATGCGGAAACTGCAAATATTCTCTGCATTTTTTGCTTTTTTCGTGGCAATATGTTTTTTACGCATTTTAGTTCTAAATTGTTAAGAAAAATATATTTTACTAATTTTGTAATAAATATTAACGTAAATTCAGCTACATTTACATATAAAATATAACTGTACTAATGTTTTTGTGCTGTCTTTCGTGTCATTAACAGGCAGAAAATCTCAAGAGTTCTTTTTATTCTATTTACAAAGCGCCATCGATATATTTTAATTAAAGCACATATTTCAAAACTAGAAGATTCGAGGTTTTTAGTGTTGTTACTTATATGTTTCTAGGACAAAAGCTCACGGAGCTTTAGATGATTGTTTTAGAACAGTCGAAATATCTCTCAGGAGGGATTGCAGATCTCAGAGGATTAAATACCGCTGTACTCAGGACTGAATAAGACCCGCCACCTGGCGAACAGTAAATTATTGAACTGTAAAAGCTATTGCCGATTACCCATACATTTTACTGTATTTTTATTACTAAACATTACACTAATGTATTACTGTATTTACCTGCTTATGCCAAAGAAAACGACAGCGCATACCAAAGAAAATGCCCATGCATTAATTACAGTACAGTATGTACAGTACTGTGTAAAATGTTTAAAATGAAATTAAAGTGTTTTGGGAGCATATTTAGGGGAATATTTAGAATTTACATTATGAAAATAGGCATTTTTAGTCATTTTGTTTACCACAACACAACAAATTTCCACTATATGCGAGTGTTCTTGGAACGGAACCCCCGCGATTATACTATAATACAAAAACAACACTATAATCACCGTTTTCTTAAATGTTTAATAAATATGCTGAAATATGATCTCAAAGAGATTTACAATTAGAAACAATAACAACGTTCTTAGTCATACAAACATCACACAAGTGTTCTATTTATTTACGTATTCCTGTCTAACGTAGCCGAGGCACAGACTCTCTGGTTAATTCCAAGAGCGGTGGGTAGGTGTCTCTCTAAATTAAGATTCGGGTCGAATTATATATTTTACTTATATATTTATGCACTATTATAAATGTGACCGAATACGTGAAACTGAATGTATGGTGTATTACTCATAGCACAAGGAATTATTATAGGCCTATATGTACTAAAATACTCACCCTCTTCACCGCGGTCGCATTTTCTTTCTTCCAAAATGTTCACACGCATGGGTCAGAGTTTGCGCAAATATACGCACATTCTGCCGTCAAGTTTTTTTTCTATAGATCGCAATTTATGCGTAGGAAGAGGTGTACGCATCTTTTAGGTCCGTTTTGTGCATACGCAACGGTTATAAATGAGACCTGTGGTTCTTGTGCTGATCTAGGGTGGTCATCCTTGCTCATATAAAAACTTGTTAAAATAAACGATTAATCTCAACATTTACACTAACCGATAAGGCAAAATAATAAATGTTTTAAATTGCTCTATTGATGTTTTACTCCAAGCATCAGAGCCATTTTTGTAACATTCAATATTTTTAATGAAGTCTTTCCAATAGTATTTCAGTATCTGCTCAGTGTAATGGAAAGTGACAGCTCTACATCTGTCTAGTCATGACTCTGTTTCCTCCTACTCCTCCGCTCAGGGAGAGAACATGAGGGTTTTGCTTTAGAAAGCCAACTGCTCTATTACATAACCAGCTCTGCACTCAATCACCAGTGACACAAACCAGACACAAGGGCTTGTGTGCACATGAAAACACACACACACAAGCTATAAACTGAAATAAGCAGGTATATGCCTAAACCCTCTGTACCATAAGCACACACAGCTCAGACACACATGTTCAGACTACACACCTGGCTCCCAGGCAGTAATTAATTGGATAAATCTAAAAGTCAATCTCAGAGAGAGAGAGAGAGAGAGCAAGCGAGAGAGCGAGAGAGAGAGCAAACGAGGGAGAGAGAGAGCGAGAGAGCGCGCGAGAGAGAGAGAGCGCGCGAGAGAAGAGAGAGAGAGCGAGAGCAAACGAGGGGGAGAGAGAGAGAGAGAGAGAGAGAGAGAGAAATGACAAAAAAAATGACAGAAACGGAACAGAAACACTACAGCAAAACAGAGAGATGAGAAGTGAGAGAGGGCTGATGAAAGTGTCACTGAGTGCATGCCCTGGATGTCCACGTGTTGTGCAGGAGTGTGCGTGTGTGTGTGTGTGTGTAAGGCTTTTATAGCTCTCGCTCCCTTAGCCCCATAAATAATGCAGTGCTGCAGAAAGCCTATGCCACTCGGCTGAGCTAGCCTGCATGAGTTGTCCCTGCATGCTCCATGTGCACTCCTCCATTTCTTCTTTTTTCCCCCTCATGTTCCTCTCCTCCTTTCTTTTATCCTCCTCCTCTCTGCATTCAGCTGACTCGAGGGGATCACTGCATTATTCAGTAGGCTATAACAGGTCAGATGTGTTCAGCCCAGCATGGAAAGTCTCTCCCCCTCTCTCCCCCACACACACCCACACAGGAATGGATTCCCATTCCTGCAGCAGGCATTTCAGATTGTGTCACCCTCCTGAGAACAGGTGGTATTCTTTAAATAACTGTTACCTACACAAATGCCACATGTAGAGTGTGGCTATACCTGAACACTTTGGTCCTAGAGCAGAATGCAGATACATGCATATGACAAGTTTGGGTTTGCCAGTTATAATTAAGCAGATCTTCCCAACTTTTACATTTCAATTAATCGCCTCACGTAGACTAGAAAAAAAGCTTTTATTGCTTTCAAGTTGCTGTCTCAGCAACTTAATAGACTTATATATCCCCACTAATGTAAAGAATTAGAAAGCACAGATTGTGCAACCAAGATAAAAGTAATAGCAAATGTTGAATGTTTGAGGCATTCTAATGTATATTTATTTGTTTAAATGTACAACAAAGGCACAGTATAAAAGCTGAAACTTAAAAAAACAATATAATCCCCAAACAGAGTTTTCAAATAAAATCAGGTTGGTACAGAAATGAGCAATTGCAACTCTTGAATCAAGACAAATGCAGCGTGGTACCTTTCATCATGGTACCCTTTACACACTGATGCATCGGCTCGTGGGGTGAATGAGGGCTTCAGTATCATGAGGAATGTACAAGAGAGAAAGAACGAGAGAGAAAGAACAAGAGAGAAAGAACGAGAGAGAAAGAACGAGAGAGAGATCGCTGCCTTTACAAATGGACTGTGACACAGACAGAAAGTAATTCATACAATGCAGTTCCACACTGTTGCCCCAAAACTGAGGCTGTGAGCTTAACATTATTAGCACTAGGACAGCAAGGGATTGCATGCGCGCGCACACACACACACACACACACACACACACACACACACAATTGAGATGATGCAATAAGATGTGCTGACATGCTCTTCAATTATCTATCCAAGTACGTGCCAAGTGAGCAGCATCTTAGACTGTTGCTGAAAACACATGACTTTTCTGAATGTTTCTATTCCTCTATGCATTTTCTACAGGGGAACATAAAAAAGGCTTTCTACCAAACAAGAATGGAGACAATTGTTAGTCTCTCTATAGAGCTGACCAAAGGACGAGTTTGACCCAGTGACCTGGATTCCCACCAAAACAACAACAGGGATGAGAATGCATAGGCCAGTACAGACATTCATCATGGCGCCATTGTGGCCTGAAACAGGCATGTACAGAAAACCTGGGTAGTATTTTGTGGGATCAGTGTTGTGCTTTTCTATAGTGTGCTCATTGCCTGGGATCTCAGAGTCTGTACAACTTTGACTACCACAGTTTTTACTGTATGGAGTATGTGCAGACATACTTGTAATAATCTATGAAGTATTTCAAATCTCCTTGTTGTTCCCAGTGTGACAAAACAGTTTTAAGAAATTCCAACAAAACAAGTAAAGAAAGCCCAACCTCCATCCATGCACGAAAGGTCATGCATTACAATTATTTTACCATAGGTTTATTTTGGTTCACAATGGTGGTGAAATTACTGTAATGCCGAGCCTCTGATGGCTTACTGCCATTATGAAACAGAAACTGTATTTTAAAAAGATATCAATAAATGTCATATATCACTACAACTAAAAAAATATTAAAAAACAACTCCTCAAAGCAAGAGATGCTTGTAAATGAGCAGTACACGATTATTCCAAAATCAGCACAATGGTGTTGATGATGTATATGGACACATGCAGTTTGTCTTGTGTGAATCTTAGAATGTTTTGAAAGTTGTTCAGGTACGTGTTTGAACTATATTTTGAACAGTATTTTAACATGTTGGTGTTGTTGGAACGCTTTGTATCTCCTTTTTTGTTGTTTTCAATCATCTGTTAAACTAAACCGACACGGAATATTAAGCACAGACTTTAAGAGGTAACCTTACCATTTTGGGTAACCTTACCATTTTTAAACCTCTCGCAGTTCAGCACTGTCCTTTGTACCATTTCATGCTATTCATTGGATTTGAACTGTTTGAATTTCAATTTTAAAAAAGCTTGAAACATTGGGGTGTTCTAAAACTTTTGACCGGTAGTTTACATGTGTAAAACATGGAATATCTGAATTTTTTAGATGAACTACAAAACAAGCAATAAAATTTTGGACAAATTTGAAGCATAAAAAGTTTTGAGAACAATTGTTATCAGTGTTTCTGATGTGTATTCAAAAACTAAGAAACACCATTTGTTCCAGGTCTGTTTTGGAGATAAGGCTTTGTTCCGACAGTGACGATGTGTCATTCCAATGTTATTGGCATACCTGTCTTCTAAGGGCAACATAATTCAGAGCATTCTACACTGCTTAGTTTCCCATTGACTTAAAGGAGTTCTACAGTATTTCCTGGTATGACTGGTGGGAATGTGCTTTCTGGCTAATTTTGGAATTCAAGTATCGATAAGAGCTAATGAATGGATTTTTGGCTAACCAATGGGGAAGAAAAATATTATAACCAAAAAAACAAAAACACAAACAAAAACAAAAAAAAGATAAGGAAGTAGCTAACCTGGATAGAGATCATACCATAGTACCTCTGATCGCCCCATTATATCTTTAACAAGGCATCCTTGGCAACACGTTACGGAGCTTGTAGTGGCAAGTGTAGTATCTTATACATGCACACTGAAATATGAGCAAAACTGTCCCATTTTAACTGTCCCAGTTGCATCACACCTTGCATAGGTACAGTTGCATAGATAGCATTCTACCAGGAAACGACACCCATTGTAAACCTGTCAGTCCAAACTGTTATCAGCTACTGTGTGAAAGACATTCTGAGAATCCACCACTGTCACATGATTTGCTACAGGTATCATGATTTACACAACTTAGTACTGTTGGCAGTAACAAGATGTGTAAACACTTGCCTGATGGTTGCCTGATGCATTCTTTAAACATTTAAATCAGAAGGCTGAAATATTTGATATTCCCTTAATGTTATTTCCGATTTTTGTGTTATAAAATGCCAAACAAAGAGTCATTCTGCTTTATTTAGAAATAAACACAAATGCGTTGGCAGGGAACAGCATGGTGGCACAGTGGGTAGCACTCAAGCACCTGCCACGACCCTGAATAAAGATGGATGATGGGTTGACCGGGAAGGCTGTGTGGGCATAAGGGATAGCCAAGCTCCACCGACAAAGGTCTTTCGTATGAGCAGTCACCAAATTGCTCAAGGTTCAATTCGCAGATAAAACCTGTCCCACCTTTAGACTGTAGAATGTTGAATTTCCAGTTTGAAATGTTACACTACTGATCTGGACTACGTTACTGTGGCTAATCCATACTAGGGAGACAACAAATCAAAGCAGTGTGGCTTTTCACAAGCATACAAAATTCATTTAATTGGACAGTGTCAGCTGCTATAAAAGAATGCATTAGTGGACTGAACATGTATAACTTATTTAGAAGTTCAGTGCCTTCAGTGGCACCGACTGAATTACTGCAAATTACAAAACCAAAATGTCAGGCCTTACCTGCATTTGTGAGCCAATAATGAGAGACACAGAGACAGAGACAGAGACAGAGACACAGACACAGACACAGACACAGACACAGACACAGACACAGACAGAGAAAGAGACACACACACACTAAAGTGTTACATCTTGAGACCTCTGTCCTACCAACTGGTCGTTACAGACAACAGCACTCAAAACCCACTGTGTTAGGCCAAATATGCATTATTTAACACATTGATAATCATACAGGCCAGCACTGCATACATATACACAGTAATTTCCACTTCCACACAGGACGCAAAATTTACTCGCCACCGGGAAATGTTACTGACGTTAATAAACATTTATCATCTGTTCAAATTGAAAGAGAGTGAAAATTAGATGAGATGAGGACTTGGCCAGAGAGATGGGGAATGTGCATGTCTGCTGTCAGTTTGAATAGGCCATGTAACAGTCCCATAAGTTTATTTTCTCTCGGAGGAATTGTAAACAGCACCAACAAATACACCTTTGTGAGGCAAATAACAACAAATGAACAGATACAGCACTACAAACAGTCCAATAATTCTACAGTGATTATGTAAAAGGTAAGAGCACAGGACACAAAAAATTATGGTTTCATTCACAGAATCAACTTAAAGCATTGGTATTAGGAAATAGTATGGAAAAAATTATTTCTGTTATTTGTGGCATGTGACTTTTAAGGCTCATCAAGACTGCTGTCATTTCTAGAAATCCAGCACAGCTCAGACCATCGTGTTACACTCTGTCATGTCCAGCTCTCAGCACTCAAGGAAAGAGTGACGTGATTGATAATGCAGTAGCATAATTTTTAACAGAGAACTGGGGGGTTATTTGGGGCAAACAAACATCATTAAGGCCAAAGGAAGCCCAATAGCAACATCATAAAGATACTGACTTTGAAAAGACAAACAGGAGGGATGGGTGGAAATAGCTGGGAATCTACGCACACAGCAGCTGCAAATGTTAGCCGTACCCGGTGTTGACAAGGCCCATCTGCCACTATGTTACACACTCGCTGGATTCTTTCCTGTGATTATTCGAAATCCTTTCCCCAATCAAAAGTTAGCATCTTTCTCTCTGCCTAAATACCATTTAAGGAATTCTATTGCATTATCAGCCTGATCTGTCACTGCTGCATCCAGAGCATGTAATCAGTTACCACAAACGACAGGCTTCACTGTATTTAGTAAAATACAAAGCTAAACTTGATTGTGCTGTACAGGATCAGCAACACAATGTAGGGAATAGTTTGTTGTACTCTAATCATTTCACAGCCACAAACTCTCTGGTCCGTTACCGCCTCCAGGTCTTCCTTCAAAAGGGGCATTTGGCTGACCACACCTCATGAACCACACAAGTTTTTCAAAGCTTCAACAGTATTATTTATTACTTCATTATTCTTGCATTTATTTACCTCAATTATAGGTTACTGTTTAGATTGTTAAAGAAAATTTGAGGTAAACATTGACCAGAAATGTTTTGTGCACCCAGTGCTCGTCACTGCATCCTATTGTATTGCAACACTTGAATGATGGTGGATGTTATCGATGACATCCAGGCATGAAACTGTCCTGTTCTTTATCAGTCTTTCACCTGTTCTGGTACAGACATCTATAATTTGTGTACACTTTGTATCAGCATGCTTCACATTCACCCCCAGGGTACATTATCAGACTACGATCGGATCACCGAAACATTTGGAGGCAGTCAAAGAACCAAAACATTTGCCGGTTAATCAAAACAAGTATAACTCCAACACCAGCAAACATCTATGCAATTAAAATCTATTTTTATTTTAACATCCTCAAAAATATAAACCAACTGGTGGAGCATGTGCATATAAGCAAATACAAGCATACTGCCTTAAAAACATCTGCTTTTAGCATTCCTGTAAGACTGGGTTCTGATGGAGTTGCACACACATACACACATCTCGGCAGTTTAAAAATCAATAAAAGTGTTTACTTGAACTTGTGCTTATTTACTAGCCTGTTTGCCTAAACATTCAATGAAGCAAAAACCTGATATCTCTATAATAACTAGGGTTGAAAGGCTGCCACGATTACACACTGATTTTTAATACATTAATAAAGGATGCTAGTTCTTGAAGAATGAGCTTAGAGATTATTTTGCAAACTCAATAATGATTAGGGAATCCTCCAGTAATCGTACAGCATGTTTAGTCAGAACCAGCTCCACTAACAGAAATCATTAAAATTTAAATTACTGAGAGGAAAGCCACACAAGTAGGATCTCACTAATTAATGTGTTTCTAGTTACAGATTTTAAGTATTTTAAGTCAAATTAAATGTTTGTGTTTCAACTGTGCATTTATTTAATCGTTTCATTACTCTCTTACAAATATAAATCAATACTGACAGACCTAATAGTCAAGAGAGTGCTGTAGCAGCACCATAACATATTTCAGTATGTGCCATATCTTAAAGGGGACATATTATGCAAAACTCACTTTTTGCATCCGTTTATATTTCCATTTGGGTCTCTACTGCCCCTATAAACACTCCAAGCACGGAAAAAAAAACATCCATCCGTTTTCTGTGAGTCAATTGAAAGATTTTGGTGTCAGGAATCATATGCTTCTATGAGCCGTTTGGCTGCCTTAACTTGACGTCAGGCTAAGGAAATTTGCAGAGAACCCCCCTCATCTGTCAAGCCCCCACCCACTAGATTAGTTGAAGATCCGCCATTTTTGTCTGCTGGTTTTACAAGCACCTATAAGACGCCGAGCGCTATGGCTAGAGGCAAAGGCAAGTCACAAATGAAGTGCTGTGTTCATCTCGCTCTGGGTCCGACTCAGGGTTGAACATATAGGGCTGGATAGCAACTCTGTTTTCTGCCATTTTCACGTGTGGTAAACGTGCAGTGTAAGAATGGGATGGGTGGGACGTGGCCAGCAACAGCTTATTTGCATAAAAGTGACAGAGCCCTTAAATGGCTCATTTTGAAAGGGACTGAAACTGTCAAGAATAGAGCTGGTGAGATCTCTTTATGTGAGAGTGACTTTGTGCAAAGACCTTCATGAACATGTTTTGTATAGCCAGTAGATCTATTATAATTTATCTAAAAATATGTATATGTCCCCTTCAAAAACTCCAAACCCCTGATTGTGTTACTAGTAAATCACTTAACTTTATTTAAGTATCTATAATATTAATAAAGCAGCATGAGTATTTAATAAACAGTATTTTCTGCAGAGTTTTTATTTGATTTTATTCAGACTTCATATTTTATATCATTATCTCTGCGTCTCTGTGCAGTTGTAATACAAGTAGTTTCCTCAGAGATCAGTGAAGGTTTCTGATTCTGGTATTGAAATCAGATACTGAAATATTTTTCAATAGTCATTTAGGAGTGCTTTTATGGAAAGTAATTCATGAACGTCTCACTTTACATTGCTTTCTCCATCAAAATGAAAAAAAGCAGTTAAAAAAAATATCAGATACATCTAACGCTTGCTGCAGACTGTGCGTTTTCAGCTATCCTATAAGATCATTGCAAATCACATCCGTGACACGGATCTAATAAACATGGGTACAACATGGACATAGATTGTGCAATGGTTTATATACTTATTGAATCATAATCTATGAAGCAAGTTAGTACGGATAACGAAACGTCAGCATGCGTTGGTGCTGCGCTAACAGAACACAATGACTTGTTTTTCATGTGCATGGAGAAAAATCTACAATATACCTGTCCCACATACTGGTATTCCTTTGTTTCGCTCCATGCTGTTTGGATTTTGTTTTTCAGCATAAATTATGGTCAATTTGTACATCCAGCCTATGAAAAGTTAATTAGCATACTTAAATATATCCAGGTGGTAACATTCATACAACCACAAATTTGGGACAACAGAGATACCATAGAAAACCTAAACAAAAGTAGCTGTAAGTAAAGGCCACTTAACATGCTACACAATGTGTTTCTGTAAAATAAAACATATGCAAATGAAGTTTCCAATCTCTAATAGGCATTTCAAATTAGTTTTTGCTTGTTTAAATGGTAATGACTAGCAACTATTTATCCAACAGCGATCCTGTACTGAAAAGACAGACAAGCATGAAAATAGAAAGATCTAGGTCAATTTATTGATCTCACACAAACTGAGGAAAGACACAGGCTCAAAATGTGCATTCCCAAGTAAAGAGAGCATGGGTGACAGGCAGGAGACCACATGGTTACTTTTCAAAAGTAGGTCAAAGTGGGGAAGCCATTTTGATTTTGACAGAGCATGCTGAAATTCCTAGGTACACACAAACACACAAATAGAATGCAACAGTCCAAACAAGTCCAAGCTACCAGCACTATCAATCGCCCTTGCACATCTGTATAAAGGCATGTCTTGCAAAGTATGCGGATACTGCTGCTTCATCTGACAAGAAAAGAAAACATGAGCCTAACCCACTGACTGCTGTTTATGGCAGTTCTACTGTTTCAGAAACTGTTTTTACAGGTTAAAGGTCACAGAATTGCCCCTCAAAAAAGTCTGCCATCATTTTTAGTCAGTCAACATGTGCCAACTCCATTTTCTCTTTTCAAGCGTTGAGCACTGTTGTCCAGGTGTCCAGATACAGATTATGTTAGTCAGTTAAACTACACTTAAGGTCAACAAAACCCATATTTTTGTTTTAGTGCTTAGTGCAGTGGTGAGGCATCTATAAAAGCAACTGGTTAAAACTAAATCGTAAGGAAATTTGGGGAATTAACACATGCAGTGTATTCCTGAGTGTGCTCACCAAACATCACCAGAGCAATAACCAAATCTTCAGAGCATGTAGTGAGGGTGAGTCCTGGGGAATGGGCTGGCAAATCAAAGAAAACAAGAATGAGGATTACAGCTTAGAGGTCCAAAGATAAGAAAATAGATATCTTTATGTACAGGCACCTAAAGATAAAGGGAAGAATCTCTCAAACTTTTGAGATATAGGGGAGTAGGGGAAACCAATGACAGATGACAAGCTTTTGTAAAACCCTGTTATGAAGAGAGGAAGTCTTCTTTTAAATCAAAAACAGTCTTCAAAGCACCATTTTATGTCTGTTTTCTGTAACCAGTACTGCAGTTGCATCAATACCAATCTCATTTAGGCGACTGTTGTGGTTTTCAATACCCTATGATTAGGGTGCCCTGTTTCATATCATCTCCAAACTGAACTGACCTTGTGGATCTACAAGCTGATGAGTATGACTTTTAAAAAATGTAACCAACAAACAGCTTTTCAGATGATGCTACTGAATCTATCAAAAACATGTGGTGACATCATGCAAAACCGAAGAAGCAATATTTAGTTTTGCCAAGACATTTATCTTATTTAAGTTGGTGAACCATTTTACTGTTTATAATTGCAAATACATTTATGTGTGACTTAAATATAATCATCCTTTATTATTTAAAGAACAGTCTTATCTTCACAACACCTGTTTGTGGAAGTAATCCCAAATCAGTAATTATGTTCAAATGGAAGAAAGCCAAGATCATTGTAAACCACCAAAGCTCTAACCAAGAGCAAGGCGTCTCATAGAATGAAAGGTCACAAAGTACCCCAGGATAACTTCTAAGCAAATATTTATTTTTATGAGTTCACCATCATAAGAACACTGAACAAAACTGGTGTGCATGGCAGTGTGACAAGGGGAAAGCCACTGCTCTCCAAAAATAACACTGCTGTCCATCTAGTTTGCTAAAGATTATGCAAACAAGCCCGAAGAGTACTGGATTATCCTGTATGTAAAACATAGTGGTCGTAGTATCGTGGTTTGGTCCTTTTTACATTTTATTTGGGCTTGCCATCATTTATGAAACAGTAACTTCATACCAACAAATTGTAGGTAAATGTCCATGACCCTAAAACATACTACACTTTCCACATTAGTAATGCTGTGGGAGGACCTGACGCAAGCACATCATGTGAGGAAACCCACCAAAATGCCAGAAGTGAAGCTATTCTATTTGAAGGAATGAGCTAAAACTCCCCAAAGCCGATTTTCAGGACTGAACAAGTTACTGCTAATATTCACAAATCATCTGCCACTCACAAAAATGTACTTACTGTCTTTAAATGAAAGACCAAGAAAAAAAATCTGTGTCTCATATGTATAACTGGCTTCTCTACTTCTAATATTAGAACCACTGACATTTACACACAAATTGCTATTCCAAAATCCAATGCCAACAAGACCAGAGCAAAAATCACACATGCATACATTTCAGCTTTCCAGCTGTGTGGGTGTAAAAGGCAAGCAGCCCAGTATCTTTACATAGTGCCTCTACATAGAGGCACTGCTATTGGTTAAATGTCTGTCTGTCTTTCTCTCTCTAACTCACACAGATGCAGAAGGTGAAAATAATTAAGGTCTGTCCATTTTGTTATCCACTGCTTTGTTGAGCAAATTGTCCTGTCATAATGACACTCTCTATAGAATTTAGTATTCATGGATGACTCACTGTGCCTTAGACATACTGTGGAGGTAACCCACCATGAAACTGGACAAACATTTAAGCTTAACACTGTCTTAATCAGAGTACTAAACATGACTGTACATCGCCACCTCATTCGTTTGGAAACTAAGAAAGACAGGTCATGCCTCGAATCCCTAGTGATCCAGCTGGTGAGGAAAACACTGGACCCCAGAGGATAACACTGATCCAACTGCCAGAACACTCACAATGTGTCATCAGCAAGGCTTTATTATCCATATAAAGAACAGTGCTAGTACACACAAATTTGTGAAGGTGCCACATCACAGTATGTTCTGCAGAATCTTTTGATTTCAAACACTGAAACATAATAGTAGCAAAACATGCTCAGGTACTCCATCAGTATCAAGACGACAGGGAGTTAGACTCCACCAACACCATCACGCCAATTTACAACAACTATCAAATGCCATATTTAAAAATGAACCATACCCATATTACACAGCTGTTACTGCCTCCGACACCTTTTGCTACTATAAAGTGGCAGTTCACAAGGATTTTTGAGTCATATCCATACAAGCAGAAAATTGGAAAATAAAAAATTAATATCAACATGTCATGTATTGTACCCTGACTGGACAAAACAATTAGGGTTCTGGGCTACAATATTTTTATTAATTTATCTTCATTTGTAACCCTACAGAAATAAATGGTTTATTTCTCTACAGCACTAATCCTGGCAGATGTAGTCCCAGTTTCAACATTTTATAAATGTTTATGTATTTGTGTTGGAAGATATATACATGAAAAATATCATATCCAGATCTGCCCACAGCTCCCACAATCAATACAGCCATACTATAAAGCCCAATATTTTTATTAATACAGCGGAAATGTCTTTTCCATGTTGACCTGTTATTCAGAACAGAAGACTGAACTGGTGTATCGACTTTGTATGTTGTATACACATGCAGATGTGTTATGCTTTGTGGTTAAGCTCAAGAGTGGAAATATTAATGACAGTTTATTAACAGGAGTTTAGATAGATTAGAAATTAGCATATAGACTTTAGTATATCGGCATCTATTCCTTTTAATACTGTGAGCAGTATGTGTTTTATACTTAGTCATGGTCCTATTACAGAGGATAAGACTTTTCCATGGAAATTTTGTCTAGAGGAATGGATGCCTCTCTAATCAAAATAAGTGGAGATGGTTTGATAATTCTGGCTACCCTGGAATTATGATGATTAAGATATAGTACACCGGAACTGACCCTTCTTGTGCAATATTTGAAAGTGTATAAAATATAAAGAGAATCTTACATTTAAGCAAAAATCATATAACGCCACATTAATTTAATTTACTTCTCTTAGAAACCTGTCAAACGTAATTGATTCAGATCAAACAATGTGATATAAGACAAAGACCACCTGAGTAAATACAAAGTTTTAAAATATAATTTTAGTTCTTTAAGGGAAAAAGTTATCCAACACGAACTAGGTCTGTGTGGATAAAGTACCTGTAGGTAATCAATCAAATAATCAATTTGGCATCAATTTGCCATCACACCTAGGCTTAATTAGTGACAGCACTATTGTAACTACTTTAAGAGAAGCAGGCTAAAAGATCCCAACAAGCTGAGTAAAGTCACAATCAAAAGAAATTACAGGTGATGTGAAAGAAAAACAGTGAAATGTATCAGCCTGAGATATTTTTGAGGCTCTAGGACTCAAAGAGCCACTATCTCAAAATGGAAAGAGCAGTGGTGAATCTTTCCAGAAGTCGCCAGCCAAAAGCACAGGACCAACCCATCTCAGAAGTCACAAAGAACCCAGATAAACGTCCAAGGCACTGCAGGCCTCACTTGAAACAGATAAGGACAGCATGATTCCACTTTTATAGACTAGGCACAAATGTTATCCATGGGACAGTTGGAATGCGAAAACAGATAACCAAGAGGAATTTGTCTCACATTTGTCATAAACCTTTGCGACTCCCAAAACTTTTCGGATAATGTCACCAAACAGAAGCTTTGACAAAGCAAAAAGATCTTTGGCCAAGATCTTTCCATAGTGATGTGTAATCCTCAGTTATAGTGTTTGGCTGCAGTTGCTGCTGCTAAAAGTATGCAAATTTAAGAGCAAGAACAGAACATTTTGAATACATTTGATTTGTTGTGGTTATACATCCACTTTTTGCAATGTTTTAGGTGTTTCAGTACAGATTGCTTGTTGAATAAAGGACAAAGCATGACAAAAAATCCAACACCCACACACTGCTGCAGCTGTGGGCAATGGCCTCAGATACACTCAGCACCCTTGACAAAACAATGTTAGAACCCACACTAAGATCCCAACATGCACTTTACAAATCAGATTCTTCTTATCAGGCTTGCCAGTCAGTGCTAAAGCTACTACTGTAGCACAAACTGGCAAAAAAGTAAATGCTGGCTATGACAGAGAGGTGTCAGAACACACAGTGCATGCGCAGCCACAGACTGGTCAGAGTGCCCATGCTGACCCCATCCTTTGAGGAAACTGCCTACAAAGTGCATGTGAGTGTCAAAATTGCACCACAGAACAATGGAAGAAGGAGGCCTGGTCTGATGAATGACATTTTCTTTTACATCATGAGGACGGCCAGGTGCCTGCGTGTTGCTTACTAAGGAAAGAGATGACACCACAATATGTTATGCGAAGGAGGCAATGAATGAGGTGTGATACTCTGGGCAGCGTGCTGCTGGGAAAACTCAGGTTCTGGCATTCATGTGGATGTTACCACCATTCTAAACTTTACTGCAGACCAAGTACACTACTTCATTACAACAGTATTTCCTAAACGCTGTGGTCTGTCTCAGCAGAATAATGTGTCCTTCCACAATGCAAAAAAAATAAAATGGTTTGCGGAACATGGCAGATGTCAATCTGATCAAGGAATGTGAGGGACAAACTGATCCATGGAGTCTCCACCTCGCAACTTGCAGGACTTTACAGATCTGCAACTAACGTCCTCATGCCAGATGCCACAACACATTTTCAGAGGTTCTCTGAAGTCCAGGTTATCTACATATTAGGCAGGTGGTTTTAATGTTATGGCTGAAAGGTTGGTATTTGGACTCTGACCAATGTTTGGCTTTATCAGTAATGCATATTATTTACATGTTTAAAGTACTGATTTAATTAAAACTATCCATCCCAGCCTAAAGTGATCAGGGCAATTGGCCCACAAACGAACAAAATACAACTTTACCTTTAATATTACTCTCAATTATTCAATTTACTGTTATACATTTAAATATAATTAATGTTAATGATTAGGGAAGAGTACGTTTGCAAGATGTTCAAAACTATGGAAACTACGTTGAAACAAAACCCATCCTTCATTAACCAATCTTCTGTCTCTTAATTTAACAGACCTCTTCAACATCTGCCATTAACAAACATTCTAAGCCTTTTATGCTCCTCCAGTCGACCTTTGGGAACCACTTAGTCATTAATATGAAAGTATATGAATGGTTAGAAATTCTTTGACAGCGGCAATCAGATTCTGTTCCCTTATGGCATGGTGTGTTTCATTTACTCTGGCAGGGTGAGTCAAATCAATAAACCCATTCAATGAGTCTTCCCCAACAAAAGATTTTTGAATTAAGTCTAAACTCAAGGTGAGAATCAAGATTTAGATTCTTTTACATGACCAATGATCCGGTTTTATTCACACACGGACCAAGTAATTGATTCGCTCGCTTGAGGTACTGATCACGCATTTTACGCGGTGGCTCCCACAAAAGGTCTCTAATGGCATCGCAGCCACGGATCGTGGGGCACAAACACGCTCACAAGTTAACTTTGCTCTACGCACCTGAAGCTCACACCATGCCACCTCCACCCAGGTCTCTGTGTCCAGGCCTTTGTAGACGGTCTTGAATGACCCCCTCCCGAGCTCGATGTCGAACTTGAGAAAGCGCCCCCCGGGCGAGGTCGCCACGGCCTTCATCTCGGCCTCCTCCTCATTCTCCTCGCTCGCGCTCTTCGTCGCGTTCCCCCTCCCGTCCGTCACGTCTCCGTGCAGCCCGGTCGTGGCGGGGCTCGCGGCAGGCCCCCTCCCTCTGTCCTCGTCGGCGCTCGCGCTCTCCGTGGCGCTGTCCTTGTGCCCACCCTGGCCCTGGCTCTCGGTGCTCGAGCCTTCCCTCATGCACGAGCGCACGGCCCTGAGGCTCCGATCCACCACCAGGTTCCGCAGGCTCACGCACTCGGCCTCGGGCGGCTCGCACGCCTGCTCTTCACTGTCTGCAAACCACAGGCTTCGGCGGATGAAGCGCTGCTGCCTCGCTGTTGCTCCTACACCACCTCCTCCTCCTCGCCCGTAGCTCGACACGCTCGGGTCGCTGCCCCCGCGTACTGAGCCTGGGCCGCCATCGCCCTCCGCCGCCTCTGGAGTGCTCAGAAGATCGCGCCGCGAGCCGGGCACCGAGGGACACTTGGATGCTGCAGGAGCGGCGGGGGCTCCGGGCCCGTCTCCGCGGTCCATGCCGTTGTCTCCGCGCCGCTGCTGCACTAAAGCTCGCTCCTCTCCTCCCGGGGCGCTTGGGGTGGCGGCGGCGGCGCCGCGGTGGAGCTGCAGCAGGTGCGGGGCGTCAACATGGAGCAGCGCGGACTCGAGTTCACACTCCCACGTCCTTCCTCGAGCTGTGGAGGAAAAGCATTAAAATGAAACTCTTAACCGTGACCTACATTTCAACAACAAAATAAAGTACACTGGAGAGAGAGATGCTACATTGTCTGCGGCTTCACACTACAGCGTGGGTTGCACAACGCGAGTTATAGCCAGAAACCTAATGACAAAATAACGCAGATTTGTAGCAGCAGACAAGTATGCATTGGATTTCGTAACACACAGTTTACAGAACACGAGCCTAAATTGTAATTTGGCTTAAGCCAGATGTAAGATGCAGTCCACAGCTCGGGCTTCAGCAAACATTCATCACAGGGGTCCGCAGTTCCAGACAAACGAAGATTTCTTCACTGTGAGCAGGTGCACATATAGTCTGTGTAGACAATAATAATAGTAATAATAATAATAATAAGGGTCGCTTGAACAACCTACCAATGATATCTAGTCCCTAAGCGGCTCAACCTCTCAGGTGCTCATCCCTGCTGGCTGATGTGACTCAGCTGAGCTCCTGAAAGGCTTCGTGCGCTTCTTCTCCAAAAGGCTCGAGCTCCTCGCGCTCTGCTGTAATGTCACGAGTTAGCTGGTAGCCAGCAAGCTAATGCCCGTCCCAAAAAAGCTTAGGCGCAGTTAACAGACATGTCTCATTCGCCCTTCCCTCAGATGACCATGTCAAAATGCTACTTTAACTAAGAAAAGGTGGTTGACTCGTCTCCTTTCTCTGACGTCTATGAAAATAATAAATCACCCCTGCCCATGGGTTATCGTGTTATATGTTTGTGAAAAGATATAATGTACGCTAAAGCCGCGACTAAACGTTCAAAAGCGACACTCGACAGTATAAAAACACAGATAGACTTCTTTTGTGTCTCGGAAATATACTGCGTTCGTCCAAAAAAATAAAAAGCCTGAGTCCGCAGCTAACCCGGTTTAGTAGGAGATACTGTCTCCACGCCCTTGGCAACGACGGGCACGGGCAGCCAATGGGATCGCGCGCCTCGCTCGAGCCTCGCCACTGTTTGGCAACGGAGGTGAGGCGCGACACGAGAGATAGGATGCAGCGCGTGCACCAAGAGTTCGCTCGATTCAGTTTATCGAACCGACTCTATCGAGCCGATCTTTTCAATGAACCAGCCGTCTGATCAATTGATTCATTACATTACGTTCATTACATTCATTTGTCAAACGTATTTACCCAAAGTGACTTAAAACACGAGGAAGCACTCCAGCTTCAGGACAGTGTTAGAACCAGAGGAGAGTATTAGGTGCTAAAATCTTTATTTAAGCATAATGCAAGAATACGCAAATAAGTGCATCGGGGAGGAGATGCTCTTTGGACAGATGAGTCTTTAGAAGGTTTTTCGAAAACCTATTCTATCGAGTTGTTCTTTTCAATGAATCAACATTACGTTACGTTACATTACATACATTTAGCACATGTGGAAGGCTAGTATGAGGTTAAATGATTTGGTGAGGGAAGACAGGCAGTTGATGTGAGAGAGGAAAATACAAAGGATAGAAGGAAACGGAGACGGCTGGTACGCTGTGGCGACCCCTAATCGGGATCAGCCGAAAGTAAGAGAAAGAAAGAAATAACATTCATTTGGTAGACGTTTTTTTGTCCACAGTGACGTACAATACGAGGAAACACACCAGTTTCAGAACAGTGAAATATGAGTGAAATGCTTGTTTGCAAAGCTTCAACGGTTTGATTACAAATATACAGCATATATTAGGATAAAAGAGAAAAGAAAAAAATATAATAATCATCATAATAATTTATTTCATGTCTTTGTATGTAAATTTGTTTATTTGTTTTTCTGTAAAGTGTCCTTGAGAGTTTTGAAAGGTGCTTGTAAATAAAATGTATTAATATTATTCGGAAAGGACGTGCTCAATCTTCAGGTTTTGAAGAGATTCTGAAGCTCTGGTCAGCTTGGGCAGCTCGTTCTACCTGCAGGGACCTAGGAAATAGAACAGTGACAAGTTAGGCCAATGTTTTTGTAGTCAACGAGCAACTCTTAAGGTGATGTTGATGTATGTTTTTTTCAGGATTCATCAGACATAAACATCAGAGAGATGCTGCAGAGATTAGGATGGGGCTCGCGAATATGATCGAGTGACTCATTGAAAAGAACCGGCTCAAAAGAACGAGTCCGGCATTCACCGTCACAGCCCGCGTGCGAAAGGAAATGGTACATTCCAGAGATTCCTCCACGCCTACATCACGGCAGGTCTCTATGAGGAGCTCCAACAGCACAGGCTGGACTGTCATGAAACGAACTCAGATTGTCGTGATTGAATTTTTATGCAATCTCACGAGATCACCTTTGCCTCTCTCTCTCTCTCTCTCTCTCTCTCTCTCTCTCTCTCTCTCTCTCTCTCTCCCTCTGACAAAAAATATTTTCACCATTCATTTAAAAATTACACCAATAACAGATAAAACAGTTTGAAGCAAAGATAAGAGGATAAGAACTTCATTTATCCCAAAGGAAATACTTTTGTCATTAGCATGCTCATGAAAACTAAAAGCTAATAAGAAAATAGAAAATAAAAATAGTGCAACACAGTGACAAGATAATTAGTATAACACATAATTTAACACTGACATTACTTTTTTGTTACCGTAATCTAGTTTGCCTAACTTCACCTTTTTTTTTTCAACTTGACAGTTCTGCCTCTCTGCAGCTTTAAATCTGTCACAAAATTGTGGGCTTCAAGCACTATTATTATGTGCATAATTGATGCATTGCATTCAGTTGTGCAAACCAGTTTAATAATCCAGGGCAATTAAGTTGTCAAAACAAATGCTCACACTTAGCTCTGATTATAACACAAGATTATTAGGCAAGATCAGTCTAAAATCCTTCAATATGGGATTTGAAGCAGCTTTCATATGCTGCATCTCATGCAGTGCATAGTCTCTAGATGTCTAATCTGTAAGACACTGGTGCTGTTAAGTGACAGTGAATAAATCACTTCTGGATTTTGCAACTGCACAGTAAAATCTCTTATTTGTTATCTTATAAATGTAACATTTGCCAACCTTATAATACCGGTGATATATGACATATTTTATACTATATGTTTGAGTGGCTTGTATCATTAACTCGCATCTTGATTTGCAGTAACAGAGTGAGCTATAGTCAGTGCAGGCACTGTATACCTAAATGTACCCAGAGACTTTTCAGCTACTTTATTGTGCATTCATTGCTGACACAGGCCTTTGGATTGCACACACAGCTTGTATAATCCCCATCAAAAACACTGGCTATAGAATAGAAGTCTAAGATCACCATACTCACAGCCAGATGTCAGCTGGAGGTGTGAAGTATTTGGAATGCCTTACAAGAAAAAACATGATAGACCACCATAACTAGAAATCAGCATCTGTCATATTTTGGACTCTGCTGTACAACAAGACCAGCACCAGACAAGCACAGAGCACCAGGGAATTCATTTCTTTCAGCGGGTGACTGGGAGTGCTGTTTGTGTACCAGAACTCATCAAAAATCAGCTCTTTAGGCCAACTGCAATCAAATACTTACAGAAATGTTCCAGCATCTAATGTGAAGTCTTCCCAGAAGAGGCAGGGTAGAGCAGCAAAGTAGTGCAAACGCCCCTGATCACACCTTTGATGTTAGAAGAAACACAGGATGACCAGGTATGCACAAAGTTTTACATCTATAGTGTGTATTGGTATGATGGAATTTTACATCTTTTACAAAGTTATTCATTACATCAAGCAACACAACATAATGTTCTATATGGATTTCTAAAATTCAGCTGCAAGCATACTCGATGCATGCAACCATCCAGAAGAGCTCCCCCTTCCTGAGTCCTCTGCAACCCAATAGCCTTCTCTGCTAGCCAAAACCATTATACCGTTACAGAGAGCACAGCCTCTCAAGACTCATGGAGTGTTGAAGGTTCAACTTGATGTTCTAACTGATGGCAATGGACAGCACCGAACTAACTGTGCACACAGACAGTGGCTATGCTGTTGAGGTAGGTCATGTTCAGAGTGTACTGATTTGTTATTTTCAAAACCTGTTAGGCTGAAGAGTGAACTTTCAGGGAGTTTTGCCGCATCACAGACGTTTATAATGTACTTTTTAAACTAGCATAAATGGGATACTCAGCAACTCCTGTGGTGTATTTTTTTAAATAAAATGTTAGACTTGTTCATTAGCATTATAACTGGGATTCAATTTTTACTTTTCATACAAACTGCTTTAGCTACACTTCTTCAGCATCTCAAGCTGAGGCCTGATGGGACACTTAGTGTTGGAGATACATTCATGTATAGATCTAATGGCTGGAAGCTGCTCTGATAGTCCTTTTAGTCTTCATGCTGACTTGTTACAGATATGATAAATATACCCACCCTTCACATACTCTTGGATTCTTTTTCAGCAGACCACCCCCAAAGTTGTGGTTGTGGTGGTGGAAATGAAGGTGGGAGCATTTTAAGTAGTAATCTATTTCTACTCTACATGGACAAAAATATTGGTATACCTGACTATTACACCAACTTTAATTACGCTGCATTCAAATATATAGACTTTAATATGGAGTTGGTCCCCACTTTGTAGCTATAACAGTTTCCACTCTTTTTGGAAGGCTTTCCACAATATTTTGGAGTGTTTCTGTGGGAATTTGTGCCCATTTATTCTGTAGAGCATTTATGAGGTCAGGCTCTTATATTGGACGTTCCAGTTCATCCCAAAAGTGTTGGATGGGGTTGAGGTCAGGGCTCTGTGCAGGCCAGTCAAGTTCCTCCACATCAAACTCATCCCACCTTGACTTTATATAGACTTTGCCTTGAGCACAGTGATGCTGGAATAGAAAAGGGCCTTCCCTGAACGGTGTCCACAAAGCTGTAAGCATGTCAATGGGCACTGGAACCATTATATTAGGGGGGAACTTTTAAAATTAATTCGTTTCGTCCCCCCACATATCCACCCAGCGATTTGTATGAGGGAAACATGCGAGACTCCTCCTCCTTGAGTTTGGAATATGAGCTAATCGCATTAAATACTTATTTTGAGACTTTCACACAAATCGTTACATTTATTGTGAATTGAATAAATAAATTCACAAATACCACAAAATTCATATTTACTATCTAGAGTAAGATATGTGGCCCCCGTCTTTCACATATCCTGCACACAACTTTCTCCTATGAATTCCACTCAAAGAAGATAAAACCTTGAACCACACAGACCAAATATCCTTTATCGATCCTTTATTTCCTGATTTAAAAAAACACCATGTCAATAGTTATACATCTCTACAAACATGTTGAATTACAAACAGAAATGTTACCTCAACTGAACTGCATTCACAGAGTCCACTGCTGGTATTCTATTATTCTGTCCAGGCAGTTTGAACTTGCAGAAGCAGGTACATAAGGTATGACAGCGCATAAGTGGGGGTTACTGTATATGTTTGTTTGTTTATCATTATGGTCAGAGGACAGTAGGTGTGCCAAGGGACTGAAGACAGGAGGTTTAATCATTATTTGTATTTGTATGAGTTACTTTATGTTTCTCTATTCTATAAAATGTATTCTGTATAGTAGGGTAAACTTAAAGACTTTAATACTGGTTAAGACTAAACGTTTAGATATGTTTTCTTTACACATATTTGTCTAAGAAATGAAAAAAAAGGAACTGTGTGGGAAAGAGATCTTGATCTTGTCTTGAATAAACTATAACTGTTTTGGAAGAAAAGGTGCAGTTTAGTTGTATAGAGTTCCCACATGGTTTTGTAAAGCTTTAAACCCATTTATTAGTGCCCGTTTGAAGAGGCAAGGATCATATGACAGACACATGAAGAGGAAGGTAAACACGAGATCTAGACCTGGCTTCTGAATAATGAATGCATCTTTTGTCAACACTCCATGAATACAAACCCAAAACTGAAGCCAGCTTTCTCTTGATGGGTGAGAAACAATCAGTTTGCCTTGGAAAAAAGGTAACTATCGGTTAATCATAGCTATTCATGGAAAATGTGTCGTCCAGCTGACAGCTAATTAAGCCATTGTCCTTATAAGTGATGAAATTTGACCTGGACCACTGAGTCTTTTTGTCATGAATGCCAGGAGAATGACAAATTAACCCTGATGTAAGACTGAGCTGGGGCAAAGACTGAAAGCTGGTGTTTGCAAAATACTGTGAAGTTCTAGTATACAGCGTACATTTTTCTTGTTTTTTATGGATGGGGGTATAGTATTAGAATTTGACACTTTTACATGGACATTTTACAAACTACATTAAACTCTTTAATTTAAAAATCTATGACTGGGATCTTTTTACAACTGAAAATGTGATTTCAACAAAATGTTCTCAGAATCGTAGCCCAGTATAGAAAAAACAGTTGCTTCTGTGTTTGTTTATTTTAATGCTATATTCTCAGAAAAGGTGAGAGAGCTTATTATGTGGAAAACAAATTTTCACAGTCATCAATCACCCATTCTTCCAACAAGTCTTCATTGTGTGTATGACTGTAATGTCATTTTTGTTATAATAAGAATTCAACTGACCTGCCCCAGAAATAAATGTACACTTTTAATCAGTGGAAATTGGTGAATCTATAAATCTGAAACTATAGGTAAAGATTGTTACACTTGATAAAACATGTTTTTGGTGAGGCAGCGGACTACAGCCTTTGACACTCATCTCTCAATAATAGTCAGTCCTCTTTTTAGGTTTTTATTTAGATATATAAAGAATGTGATCCAACAAAGACAGAAATTCTGTCTGTCGTAAAATATATTTTTGAGAAAATATTTTTCCTCAAACTTTTATTTCTTTCTCTGATATGGAAAATACAGTGATGGGGGTGTTCTCATTCAGAACTGATCACAGTTCATCCAACAATAAAGGCAGCATCTGATTTCTCTTATGTACTAAATTGAACAAGAATCAAATTCACCTAAGAAAACTAAACAAAAATCCTACCATAAGGCCAAGAAAAACATGCAATGAGAAGCACACACTTATTATAGAGAATAAAAAAGAACATATTGTAAATAAATTTGTGTTTTAACTTAAAAAGGTGGAATCTGGTCTGCCCTAAAATTGGTAGCGTTAACTCAAAGTATTATGCCAGCCCACAAAGACAGTGCACCAAATAACTCATCCAAAAGTCATTCGTGTAAGTAAGTTTACAGTTCTGTACCATGGACGAACATTGCTGGAGGGTTGCTATAGAACTATGTCACAACATGCTCTTGCACTACAGGAAGTTTTTGTGTACATAAATAAAATCTCTGTGAATTTTCATGGAAAAGTTAACAGCTACTGTGTTGTCAACCTGCTGGATCTAGGCCAGAGTTTCGAGGAAGATTATTAGTCTGGTTCAGCAGGACAAATTGACTAACTGAAAAGACAGAGAAGAAACTTTTCCCAAGCATCATACATAACCCTCTCATGTCTGTCTTTGTATAGATGTGTAAGATGCATTATGTGACATTGTGTCTTTTTCAAAAAGTATTCTATAATGATTCATTAGAAAATGATCTCAGATTTCACCATGATTCAAGAATTCAAGAACTATTTGCAGAGTAGTGTAACACAGACAGTAGAAACATTGCACCAAACATATGGGAGATTGTTTTTAAACAGTATTTTTATTTTGACAAAAAAATGAGTGCAGTAGAACCTCCAACCTTGCCTCTTCCCTGAAACTGGGTCAGAGCAATTCCCTATTTCACCACAAGTAGTCATACTTCCCCACCGTCTGCAGCAAACATACTGTCCCACCCTCTAATTTTCACTGACTGTCGGCTCAGCAATAATCCTCTGTATATAAAATGAAAAACATAACCACACCTTGCCATGAAAAGAAAAAATTTCCCCATATATTCTTTAAACATGCGTTTTGTTAATTATAAACAGGTGTTTTGTTAATTATACAGCGGGTAAAATAAGTTTGGAACACGTCACCAAGTAAATATATTTCTAAAGGTGCTATTGACATGAAATTTGTCACGGAGACTGACCCGAATGACTGAGAAGTTGCCCAGTTGTAGCGCAGTGGATGAGCCCAGTCGCGGATACAAA
>JBBPCX010000016.1:5641498-5672556 GCA_037974365.1 Hydrocynus forskahlii
ACACACACACACACACACACACACACACACACACACACACACACACACACACACACACACACACACACACACTACCTGGTCGCTGGTCTGCAGGTAAAGCACTAGCGGCTCTGCTTTAGTTATAGCCACCCAGGTCTTGGTCCAACTTTTCCCTTTCTCTTGAACCAAAAGCTGACTGCACATTACACAGCTGTCGCCGGTCAATGAGAACTGCTTCTGCAACAAACAAACAAACACAAACACACTGTTCAGACACCCAACAGCAATTCATTTACTGTTCAAGCACCACCTTGTGGCATGCCTCTATCTATTGTAAACCCATATACAAACAAGCACTTGACTAAATATACAAAACTGACAAAAATCTGTACCAGACTGAATCTTATGTGTCCTCTAGCTCTAACAGATTCTGCATGCGAATTGCTGCAGTCATACTTAGGTTGGTCATTCTTTTAGAGTAAAAAATGACTGTGAATGTGTGCTAAGGTGCATAACAGGATTAATTGTCTGTGGGTATTATCTGTTCATGGTGCATAGTCATAGGACACACAGGAAGCAATGCATATATGACAGGTGGGGGGTTTATTTTCAGCAGAACACATGAAGACGCGGCAGTACACTGCGCAATTTTATCACAAACATATAGTAGTTCTGAATGGGTGGTGTTGAACACAGGGTATATGTACACAATCTACAGTATACATATGGCTCAGTGTACGCATCCATTGTATGTAATTTGATTACAGAACAAATTCCTGAACTCAGCCATCTTTCACAGTTGCATGTCACATTAATCAGGACACAAGGAGGCAACTACAAAGGAAAAACATTTTCTGATAAGCATTTTCAGTGGCCCATTTGGAATATGCAGAAATTTAGCAGAAATGACCTATGTATAGTTTTGAGATTTTGCATTCTCACCTCAACCATTGTTTTTTTCTTTGGCTCAGCACTGCACCCTGGTGTCCCTTCGAGTCCTTGCTGGGCCTCATAACACTGCTTACACATACGAATGTTCTTGCTCTCAGACACCTTGGAGCATTTACCACAGATAGCCTACAGGGGGCAGAAGAGATCGAAGAAAAGACCAATGTTAGCACACCAAAATAACATAAATTATTGTATAGTTTATTTTAGTTTTATGTTGAACTAATACCAGATATCAGACCCAGACCCTTAAAGGAACAGTTAGCAAGTGTCTGTTATTGGCAGGGACCATTTTGCACTTTGCCTATATAGTTTCTACTTGCTGAGTCAAGACAATCATTCTGATTCTGATTATAATGTCTCCCAAATAAACAAAAATTGTATGAAGATAGTCTAAAAGGGCAGCAACTTCTACTACACTAATGCACTGAACAAATTGTATTTGCTGTATCATACAATAACCATATTAAAACAGTGTTGCCCAAATCAGTTTTGCCCTAATGAGCACCATTAGGATTGGATATATGTAAATTGGACACATTTAATATAATTGAGAATATCTTGTATATTTCATAGATTTAGCTATAGATGTCAGCACACACACACTTACCGCTCCACAGTGCTTGCAGTGGTGCTTCCGTTTAGTAAAATGGAATGTTTCACTGCAGCCCTTACATGTCTCTTTCTCTTTGTCTCGCTTCTTTGAACTTCGCTGAAGATGAAATATACACACACATGTTCACATTACAAACTTAAACAGATTTTATAGACAAAGTTTGTGTTAATAAGTAATGCAGGTCTATAATGTTATATCATATGTAAAAGCTAAAGTAAATGTAGCTAATCAGACACTTAAATGCTAAGAATGTCATTTCAAGCCATTATAGGGGGTTATAGGAGTGTGTGTGTGGGGGGGGGGTTGGGTGGTTTGTGGTGTTTGGCGGGGTTCTCACCCTCTCGTGTACACCTCCATCTGAATCTACTGATACACTGTTCCATAGACCCTGTATAGAGACAGAATCAGGATTGTAACTTTGACACAAAAGCATTGCAATGTGCTTATGCCACTGACAAATGAATATAAGCTACATGGTAACACTTTTTTTTTTAACTTGTAGCATGACACTGACATAACCACAACATAAACAGATATTAATATTAATGCTGGGCAATGATTACATTTTTAAATTGCGATAGATCACATGGTTTTCTGCGATTATCGCAATTAATCGCATTGTTATATGCAAAATTAAATAATTTTTTAAGTTAAGTACTGTATTGCGCACTTTTAGTTTTAAAGTACTGCTATATGAACAAATGTGCAACAGCATTTGGTTTGCAAACACTTTAAACAAATAAGGAGCTTTTCAACAGCCGTGTTCCCTTTAATACAGTTACACAGTTACATTTTAATTGTCTCTTTTCTTTAAAAACTGTTTCTGCACTGTTCAAGTGCAGTAATGGACACAGCAATCAAAAATATGACCTACTATGCTGAGGGAAAAAATCAAAAATACTTCAGCAAGAACAATGAAAGGAATAAGTCCATCTATAAGGTGCAGTTTAAGACAATGTACACACAAGGACGGGTGTTCTGATGAATTATGCTGCCTTGTCGAAAAATGCTACCATAGCGCAAATCGACAGCAGAGTCTATCGATTCATGCTACCCTGTCGAAAAATGCTCCCTTTACGCTTATACAGTTCATACAGTTTATAATCAGTTTATAACACTGATAATGATGAGAAATAGGCAAATAATATGCATAAGAGAAAACAAATATTTTATTTAAATGAGAAGAGCCTAGATAGATAGACAGATCTTTAGAGGCGCACAGAGCCAGTTTAAACAGTCAGGTTCTAACACTGGGAAAGGGGTGTCAAATTAACGTGTTAATTTCGATCAATTAATTAAACAATTAAACGAAACTGCGAAGTTGTGATGTGGTTAAAATAAATGCCTAAAAATTACTATTTTTATAGCGTAAACCCTAAATATGCCCTCAAATATGCCCCCCAAACACTTTAACTTCATTTAAAACTCAGCTTAATACATTACCCTTAAAGAAAATGTAAAGGTAAACCCGTACTCGTACTGAACCCGTATTACATACCCGCAGTGCTAGAATGTAAAATACCGATGTTACTCCAGTATAGACTGTACTGTAATTCATGCACAGCCATTTTCTTTGGTATGCACTGTCGTTTTCTTTGGTATGCATTGTCGTTTTCTTTGATATAAGCAGGTAAATACAGTAATAAATTAATTTAATTTCCAGTAATAAAAATACAGGGCTTTAAGAAGAACAAAACGAAAAACATGAGAACACTCGAGATCCACGTGAGATGCATCACAGGGCAGCAGCAAATCAGCACCAAGGAGAAATAAATAACATTCTTGGATTGGCTACTTTCAGACCTCCCGCCTCTGAGTACAGGGGTATTTCATCATGCCAAGACGCACTTTGTGTTCTCTCGACACTACCAAAAAATGTGTAGTTATATTTTATAGGAAACGTAGCTAAATTTACATTAATATTTATGTTATAAAATTAGTAAATTATATTTAATAAATTATGAATCAGATTTTTTGCCAAACTATTCCTTTAACTGACTAACTGTAACAGTCTATTAGCCTTACCAGTGCCCAGAGAGTCTGTCACAGGCCACAGTGGGCAGCATTACTGTGTGAGTGAGGGTTTCAGTGTGTGAGTGAGAGATAATCATCCCTTAGGCTGCAATAATGGCCATGCTGTGGTTCTATGTGACTCATCTGATGTTGATGCGATTTTGTGTGTGCGTGTCTTGTCTGTCTACACACAAGTGTCAGCAGAATACTAAGTTCTTTCATGGTTTCTGGTAAACCAAAAGAGAGTGATTTAGTAAATCAAAGAGAGACATGAGGAGCAACTAGTAATAATAAAAGAATGACGAGCTTATATATAAACAGAAAAAACACAAAAGCAGTACACAGAATCATCAACCATGGAAAAAAGAAATGAAAGGATATTTTACCGGCGACTCCGGAATGCTTATGTGTTCTTCATCACGAGAGAGGGAGCTGTTGAAGGCTTTATTAAATGTCTCACTGTTCTGTTTATGCTTCTCTATGGTGGCCCAGATCACCTAGAGGGAGAGAGAGAACTTTAGCGCAAGAAAAAGACAAAGCGACCTTGTACAGTACAGTCAACTCAGCTGTCTCCTATATTCACATCCAAAACACAGCACAAAGCTTCTGTGTTTGGGTGTTCATATCAGTTGTCTAAGCAAGACAAAATGAGTTTTTGTGTGCAGTTGTTTTAATGTACTATGAATTTTCTGTTACTCTAATGAGTGGGTGTCTCTGCATGTCCAGTGCGTATGTGTCGGTGTTTCTAACAGACTCTTGAGCACTGTACATTCCAGTGGTTTCTCAAAACCACTCAGAACGCACTCATCTTATTCAACCCTAATCCTTCCAGTCCTACTGTTCAGTTTTTCTCTCTCTCTGCAGCTTACCTGTATCCAGTCTTCCTTTTCTTCAGCAGTTCTGCCAAAAAAAGACCAAATAAGATATAAACAACAATTTTAAGCATTTTTTAACAAATGACCAAAAACAACCATTAGCAAAAATACAAAAAAAATTATATTGCAGTTTTTATTAGTTCTAGTTATTCCCTAGAACAGTGTATCTTAACTTCAGTCCTAGTGAACCAAGTGAATCACTTTAGTTATTTCCTACCCTTTTGTTTTTTTATATACTTCTAGTGTGTGAATCCACTTCAGATTAGTATGTATAAGCATATGTATTTAAGTACATAAAATAATACCAACATTACAGGGGTATAAGTTTACACAAGTTCCATCACAAATGAATAACAGTAGTATGGTGTAGCTAAGTCCTTGTTAACAGCTTCCTGTAGAACTGTGGGTTCAGTTTTGCTCTATTCCTCTAGGAAAACTGTACTCAGCTTCCTAAGATGACAGAGTCAATCTGTCAGACTTGTAATTTCAAAGTGCTCCATAATTTTTCAGTGAAATTCAAATCAGGGGACTAGGCCATGCAAGCATCTTCACATTTTCTAGAAACCAGTCTTTAATTGTTTTGGCTGTATGCATAGGGTCACTGTTTTGCTGAAACACCCATCCTCTCAGTTAATAAGATTAAATTCTTCTCTAACATCTCACAGTTTCCTTTATTCAGGTTTGCCTCAATGATGTGTAATTCCTCAGTACTGCTTGCAGAAAAGGTGCACCATACCATCATTCACCCACGACAATACTTTACTGTGGGTGTGGTGTTCTTAGGATTATATGCACAAGCTTTCCAGCTTTCCTTCTATAAACATGACAAACTGTGTTATTGCAAAATATCTTATTTTTGCTTTGTTTGATCAAAGTATGTTGTTCCAACACAGTTCTGATTTGTTCCAATACTTGTGTGTATATCTCTGTTCTCAGTTTTTTTCAAGTTTGATAATGAAAACCTACATGAAACATGAAAACTCTCCACAACCCAAGGTGATGTATAACTACAGGTGCAAGAACATTTTTTATTTTTTCAGCTGTAATATAGAACTTAATGTATTTTATTTTTGTTTTTTATACTTTTTCCCCCAATCAATTTCCTTTTTGCAAATACATTTATTTATGCTTATGAATACAAAAGTTTTGTTAATATTTTTAAGTACAAAGTAAAAATGTGTGTAAATTTGAAGAGTGTATCTGCAATGGAACTATATTAAATAACAAAAATAAAAGTGAACACTTGTTTACTCTTACTGTACATTGAGTACTGCTACACAATAGCAAATAAATACTCAAAATTTGTGGACAATGACAAGATCTCTTTCTGTTCCTTTAATGGTACATTTTATTGTGTAGTGCTGGTACACACACACACACACACACACACACACACACCTGGCCTGCAGCTCGAGAGAACGTTGCTTGCCGAAGATGGTGAAAGTGTGGGGAAGGTTCTGCTTTGCATTCTCCTGAACCTGAAATGTCAAGACTTCATTAGTTCCTCATTTAAAGCCATAAGTGTACATGCACTTATGCACACACATACACACACACTCTTACGCGCACATACACACACACACTCTCTCTCAGTTATACCTCCATTCCTGCGATGTCAATTCTTTCTCTTACGCTAAACTTCTGCCCCATCAGTCTCAACTTAGGCACACAATACAGCAACATGTTATTGAACTGTGGGGAGAACACAAACACACACACACACACACACACAAACACACATGATGTGTGTGGATGGTTGTGGATGGTTTAGTGAGAGAGATTTTAAATTCAAACAATCATCATCATACTTTATGAGGATCATGATTCTCATCTCATTGAAATTCAGAGTTATAAGTCATGAATCACACACTCACCAGGTAGAGGTATCTGTCCTGGGCAGTGCCATTTTTCGCGGACATCTTCTTTATATGGCCCTCTTTGATGAGTTCATTAGCAGGATTGACAATGTCTTCCTCACCACCCAGTCGCTCGTACACCTCCAACAGCTTGTGCATCTTCTCCTACACACACACGAGATATGTAAGATTAACTGCCTTTCTGGTGGCAGAGCTAGTAACAAAATTGTTCCTTGAAGACAGCTTTACAAATTTGTGATGTTTACAAGACAATATATTATAGATAAGCATGTATAAATGTAAGATGAACGCTCACCTGTCATGAAATAAAAAAAGTCAACATTTTCTAGCATTTGCTGAAATCAACACTGCATACAGTAGTAAACAAAAGTTTGAGCACCCGTGGTCAAATTACATTTTGTTACATTTTGATTTCAATGTTAAGTCATCCTCCACATGGGCTGCCGACATTTTCGTGCCAATTTTAGGGAATACATATATTTCTTTACTTAAGTTTAACATACTATAAAAAAATAAAACATAGCAAACAAAAAATGTATGAAAAGTGTGGAACTGTGTTCACAATAGAAGATTTGTAGCTATTTTCTATTCAATACATCAAAACATCTCATTTGATCAGCAGTGCTCAAACTTTTGCATATGACTGTAGTAACATGGGACAATACATATACAGTGCTATGCAAAATCAGAGACAAACCTTTTATTTAATTTCCCTACCACATAGGCATAAACTACAAGTTAGTACAAGTTAGTACAAGTAGATAATTTCTCAGTCCTAAAAAAAATGTGGAAAGCAGAAGAGGTGTGTGAGCAGCTGCATGTGTGGATCTCTTTGAAAGGGAACTTAAAGTCTGTGAGAGCTTTGGGAGGACACTGGAGAACTTACAGTGGTAGTAGCTGTCACAAAACTAAAGAGTGGATAAATAAATTACTGAAAGGGTTTTGTGAAATTCATACACACACACACACACAAACAGACACACACACACGCACTCACATACATACAGAGGCATTAATGATGAGGGAAACTTAACCATAGTGAAAGAGAAACAGTTAAGTGAACGAAGTGAGAAAGAGATCGAGAACAAATTTGGCTAACAGACTATTATCTGTCAACATAGACAGGAACAGGAAACAACACATCCTGTCTGACAGACACAGACAAGCTTGTCAGGCGGCGGGGAGAAAAAGTTACACTCACCATTTTTCTGATGGCAGCATTAGAATGGTTTGCAGCTGTGGAGATCAGGCCCAGAGCCTCTGAAAGAAAGAGAGACAGAGAAAGTCAACACACACACACACCACAGTGTACTCAACACAGAAGGGAGGATTAAGGTGTCTGGATGTTTGATGGCCGTTTCAAAATTGCAAGCTTAAACATTGTCATAAAAAAAATCCAAGAACCTCTCCACTCTCACTCTCTCGCTCTCTCTCTCTCACACACACACACAGAGTAAGGGGGTAACTCTACGGTTAGTAAAACAGATGAGGACCTACTACTGGTACCTGGAAGTTTTGACAGTAGACACACACATGCATTCACAGGCATAAACAAAAGTGAAGGGTACATTCATGAAAAGACCTTTTATGGGTATAAGAACACAATGGAAAAATGTTAACCCTTCCAGTTATTTTGAGTCCATTTTCTACTTTCCTCCTAATGACTTTGCCTTTTTTAATTTCTGAATTTACTCACAAATAGCTTGGAAGTCGAATTTATTCCTTTAATTTCAGCATTTTGTTACATTTTCACAATTAATTTTCTTACTGGAATACAACACTTACTTTATGTCAACAAATGTTTACTACAATAAGAGTAATGTGTCTGTGCTCCTAGCTTGTTTGCTAACCTATTTAAAGTAAACTAGTCAGATAATTACAGCTGTTTTCAGTGTTTTTAAATTGGAGTGGAGGTTGTCAATATTATGGAAGTTTTTTATATTTTATGTTTTATTTTGCCACAAACCCATGTCATTTGAATTTTTTTTCACTCATTAGATTTGCTCCTGGTATCCATGTGTGTTAATGCAAGAAGTATCTCTCTCGGGGTTAACAGTTAAGGTTGGATGGAAATTTGGAGGTTGAAAAGAACTCTGAGAAGTGTCATATTTCAGTGATTTTCACCTTGTAACAGAACATTGCAAAAATCTGGGGTGCATATTAAACACTGATAAAATTCTGGAAGGTAAATCTTTCCTTAACCATATGTCAAGTGACCACCTTTACACCTCAATTCCAGAAATGTGACTTAAGTCTCCCACATGCAATAAATACATGCAATAAAGGTAACATATATGCACGGTGAGTCTATGGGCCTTCTCTGTAGGGAAAGTGACAGGAAAATTGTGGGAAACTGTAAAGGCTGAAATTACACACAGACACAGAGGACAGAATATTTCTGTATCATACTGTTCCTTTGTGCTCATAATTGGTGAACTTACTCTCAGCATCCTTCCTATCTGGCGCATCATTAGGGAGTTTCTTTAGGTAGTCTTTAAGGAGGAGCTCGTAACGAGGGATACGTTGCACTGGCTCCAACATGTGATGCTGCAACGTCAAGTTACCACACACATCTTGTTTCTGCATACACAGACACAAACACAAAAAACTGAGTATTCATCACCTCATAAATAAAACATGGGTTCTTCAGAACAAATGTATTCAGGTTATGGTTGATAATCTATATAATGAATACATTCATTCTCTCTCCCTCAGTTTCTGTATCAGCTTAATCCTCACGGGTACCTGGAGCCTATCCCAGGGCCAACAGGCACAAGGCAGAAACTCACCCTGGGTGAGGCGCCAGTCTACTGCAGGGCACGCACACCATTCGCTCACACACTCACTACAATAAATACATTTTTATTAAATTAAAATCACTGGGTTTACTAACAGGCCAATCCGGGGATAAGCTATGTATGCCAAGTGCTATTTGCTCTGTTGCTTAATTGGGATTCTGCAGTCATGGGCCATCCTAATAAATCAAAACAAAGACAGATCTGCACACTAAATCTGACCTGGATATTCTGGACCACACTTTTGAACTGAGTTGACCGTTGAGTCCATGTGTTGACCAAGTCCATGGCACGGTCGAAGTTTTTCACATACTCTCCATACATCTTCATAAATGGAGCTAACTTCTGCAGAATGTCCCCTATACGTGGATTTGTGTTCCTGTAGGGTACAAAAACACACATACAATGATATAAAAAAATACACGTTGCACTCCTTGTATACACAGTAATTCTTTTTTTATTACTACATGCTCCAAGGTAAAAAGCTCACTATACTGTATATTATTACCAGAGGGGAACTCACAGGGCCCTCTAGCCCTTCAGTGAAAAGCAATTTTGCAAAAATATATCAGGACAAACTGATTAATATCAATGGAGCGGAGTAGGGGCGACTGGATGAAAAGTTTGAAGCCAAGGCTTGATTATGTACACATTAACATTAATGCTGTCTTTTCTTAAGAGATGCACTGTTTGCTCTATTTATTACATTTAGCAGATCCCTTTTTCTGTCTGAGTTGGAAACAAGATACCTCTATTAGTGTCAGTGAATTCAGTTATACTTCCTTTCGTCAAGCGCAAATGTTTTAATAAAAGCCCCAAGCTTCAGTACATTAAAAAGACTTGTTAAGGCATTTTCCCTATTTACTTGTCTTATCTTTTATACACATCCCAGAACAAAGCATATTTCTATACCAGAGAAGGAAGTTCTTTGCATATAACAAGTGACAGAAAAAAGCTTCCACACACATGTAGCCACAAACACACACAAAGTATGTTAGTCATTCTGTGAGACACAGTTAGGACGCTAACAGAATGTCTCAAATAGCTAACATCACAAAATGAGAAGGAATAGTCAAGGCAAAAGTGTTAATGCTGCTAATGACGACTAAGCAAATAATTGCCTATTGTATGACAATAATATCATGCTGCACTGCTCGCACAACTGGACTTATGTGATGATATCATGATGTAAAGTGGCTGCTCACAGTCACGCGTGAACACACCACAGCACACAGTGTGAACAGTGTGACATTTTTTCTCTGCATTTAACCCATTCACCAAGTGAAGCATTATAAAACTAATAGCATTTAAACGAACACCCTGAACTATCAATCCCCTAACTATCAATGTAATGAAATAATGCATCATAACAGTGTAACTGACTCCTGGTGGAGCCTTGGATGGACCCCCTACAGTTTGCATACCGTATCGGTGTGGAGGACCACATTATCTATCTGCTGAACCAGGCTTATTATCATTTGGACACTGTTGGGAACACAGTGAGGGTCATGTTTTTTGACTTCTCCGGTGGTTTTAACACAATTAGACCATAAATACTGGGGAATAAGCTCACAGAAATCCAGGTAGATGCCCCACTGCTAGCTTGGATTATGGACTATCTAACCAATTGACCACAGCATGTCCGGCTGAAGAGCTGCTGCTCGGATAGCATCCTGAGCGGCACAGGGGTGCCACAGGGAACTGTCCTATCACCCCTGCTCTTCATCCTCTACAAGTCTGACTTCAGGCACAGGTCTCAGTCATGTCATCTGCAGAAATTCTCAGAGGATAGACAGGAGGATGAATACAGGAGTGCGGTGGACAGCTTTGTTCAGTGGTGAGAGCCAAACCGTGTACAGCTAAACATCACAAAGGAACTGGTTGTGTACTTTAGGAAGAAGGCTCCTCCTCCCACCCAGTCACCATCAGAGAGACTGATGTTGAGGTGTTTGAGAACTACTGGTACCTGGGGGTACACACTGACAGTAAACTGGACTGGTCAGCCAAAAGGCTGAACAAGCTGATCAGAAAGGCTGGGTCTGTCCTGGGTGTCAAACTGGAGACCCTGGTGGAGGTGGCTGAGAGGAAAACACTGAAAAAGCTTCTCAGTATAATAGACAACCCCTCCCACCCTATGCACACCTCCTTGATGGGCCATCAGAGCACAAGACTAATTGCCTGTAAATGCAGACCAGAACACCACAGGGAATTCTTTCTACCTGTGGCAATAAGATTTCATTGTTTTATAGGTGATCTTTTATGTCATTATGTTTTCATTCGGATTGTGCAAAAACTCATCGTTTTTTTATCTGTATGTTACTGAAAGTTAGTCTCATCCCCTCATCACCTGCTGCTATCTCATTTAATTTCATTTATCATATTTTCATGGCACAAACACTAAGTCATGTTTCATAACCACTTCCACTAATTAATGTATTGCATCTGTTATAGATATTTGTTAGTTATTTTGTTATAGTTATTTTGTTATTCCGCACTATTACTTTAACTCTTTATCATCCTGTCTTTATTCCTCTTGCTGCACTGAGCATGTTTATGACAAAAGTAATTTCCCTTGGGATAAATAAAGTTCTTTCTTATCTTATCTTATCATCTATATTAACACCAGTCACTTCACTTCACTTCTCACCTACAAATCTGTGATCTCACATAGACCATAGCAGCGTACGAAACCTAATTTCTCCATGCTTTGCTTTCAAAGAGCCAGGTTTTTTTAATCTTTGTAAAATCTCACGCATCTGTCCATCTCTTTCCAGGATGCTGAAAATACTTATTCATACTTTCATAACTTCTTGTCTTGATTACTCCAAAGCTCTTTTACCTGGTCTCCCAATAAACACCACTGCTCATGTTCTCACCTTTACTGGTCTGTAATACATGTGCACTTACAATACATTTTTTCCAATTCAATCAACAAACAAACATCAATTTGACCAGAGGAGCTGAAACCTTTGCATGTGACCTATGTATATTTTTGGTGAAATTTAAAAACCTAAAGCTAGCAACACAGGGTTAAAAATTAGTGAGGGGTAAATTAATTCCCCTTCAAACACTGAGAGAGTTCGCACCATTCTTGTGTAATTCGCATCTGGAGCTCCGGCAGCAGGAATTGATGATGGAAGCAGTAGATAGAGGAGATGTTTGAGAAGATGCCAGTGATCACATCAGAAGGAATGCCTGCCCCTGTCAACTTTGTACAAAACACCTATGGGGAGGGAAAGAAAAAGAGACAAAGCATGCTCACACTAATCTTTCAGTGTGTACAGTAAGACTGCTAGAACATCAGACACATGTTTAGACACTCAAACAAAACACACCTGCTTCAACTTATGATAAAAACAATACAAAGTAGAGTTACGTTAAAATACATTAATGATGCAGCAGTGAAACATGATAAGTCTGGACTGCATTTGAATAATAATACTCTCAGTGTTTCTGCTGGAAACGTTAAAACACCCACCTGTGATTTTGGTTTGTGGTTAAAATTACCATCATCTGTGACAAAGTGTTCTGTGATATGCTCTCTTTTAATCTCGTAAAGCACCAATGCATCTTTTTTAATGGCCAATGCTCAATGCACTCTAAGGACAATAATAACTGTCCAATCTGCTGTGTTAGATAATAGACGTTTGTGGTGGCTCGCATCATCCTGAGTGACGGGGAGAGGGAAGGCCATCCTAACTAGCAAGAGAAAACAAAGTCAGCTGTGCTCTCTTGGACTCCGGTCTACAGATGCCTGTGGCATCATTGGGGGCTGCAAATATATATTTGACTAAATATTTTCTAAACTCACAGAAAAGTCCACTGAGCAAGGCAATGTGCTGGAACACATCTGTGCTTTTTGCGTTCAATAAATATAAACTTTAAGTTCAATAAATATTGGTCAAACATTCCCTATAAGGGCTAGTTTGTAAATTGATTTATGGTATATTATATTGTTGTATTATAAGGCATAGTGGTAGTATGGTACAGTTAATTCGTTTCCCAGTAAGGCAAAGGAATTTTACGGCAAAGGCAGACGGGTTATAGGGAAGAGTAAAAAGGTCAGTTGTGGTCAGAATCAGAAGCTCAAGCTCAGAAACCTTCACCTTCTCGCTTCAACCGGAACGACTCCCGCTTCATATGACACCACTCCTTCTTTATTTTTCCCTTTTTATTTACATAATATTAACAGTATTCAATGTCAACTCCAACACTGTTAATTCATTGCTCATGCTCACTGTTTCACTCATGTATCATAGTCCATCATTTCCTTGTATCTATTTTTTTACTCCTGATACCGCTATTTATTTATTCATTTTATTAATGTGCTTTTTCTTTTGCACAGTCCAGGAGCGACCAAGGTAAAACATTTTACTGCATAACCTGTATGTGATAAACAATCTTGAATCTTTAATCTTGAAATGGAGAAAATGGAGATCAGAAAAGGAAGTATGTTTTCTGAAACAGGAAGTCATGTGTGTGCAATAGACACAGAGTTGTAACTTGTACTGTTCGCGCGCGCACATGTGTGTGTGTATGATGTGTGTGAAGATTTTGATTAATCTTAGCAGTGATGAGTGATGAGCAGTACAATCAAATGAACTGTACATTTAATGTAGAGAGGAGGGAAATACACAGTGTGTGTTTTACCTGGTCCAGAAGGTTGAGTCTTTTGACATAAGCTTCCTCTGTGTGGAGTAGCTCTTGTGCAATGTTGAATAACTTCTGAGACTCAGACTGCAAAAGGTATTGAAACAAATGACTTAGTTTTTTATAGGAGGAAAAATACACAAAGTTCAACATGTTCTTCGTGCCTGAATATGTTAATATGTTCACTCCCACTTGTGAACAGCATACGTGGTGTTCAAAAGAGGGAGTGAACGTATTAACATGTGCATACAGGTTCGATTTCAGATTAAGATTCAGACTGAGAAAACTTGTTGTTTAACTTCATCACAAAAATTCATTAACAGTAGCACACAAGGTAAGTGTGAAGTAGTATCACAAATTTTTGTATTCTAATGTTAGTTTAGAAATCAGCAAGTCTTTTCACAGATGAATTGTCCAGAATAAAAAAGCAGATGCGATTCTTAACACACTGAAGCTTCATAGGGTTTTATTAAATCCTTGTGCTCAAAGAAGATGAAGAGGAGGAAGAACTGGACCTATCAAGGGCTAATGGTTCATTTTTCAAGCTCAAAGAGACACTGCTAAAAAAGAATCTGAAACTGGTGCGTATGTAAACCTTCCATTACATTTACATATCAATGGGTTTTACATACAAGAAAAACAATAGCAATATCAGTTTTTCATAATATTGCCCTGTTCATCAGTTTTTCAAAATGCTTATCGTCCCATCTCTAACAAATACTTACATTCATCTTACATTCACAGGATTAACTGAGAAGGGAAATAAAAGTTAAAAGTCACTGAGAGGAGTAACTGTGTAAGGGATGAGAAGGGTCTGCCACAATGATCGAAGATTTTCTGTTCACACTTTGTAGGTGCCATCATTTATTTTTAGCTTTTATTATCAGTTTTTTGTCAGTAATGCAAATAACATAACGGATCATAAAGTTGTTCACTTTCCCCATAGTTTGTGTGAGAAGCAGATCAGGCACAAGCAGGTACCAGTCACTGTATGTGACAAATAAAGAATCTTGAAATCTTAATAATCTTACAATCCCAATATACAGTACTATACAAACGTGCCTAACAAATTGCCTAAAATTGTTCATCTGTGAGGTAATTCTTTATTTAAAAAAATACATTTATATAGCTATATCAAATGTCTCTTTGATGTCACAGATTTACTGCACTGCATCACAAGCCAGTATGATTTCACATAATGCAGCGCTGATTAGCTAAACCAGGTATCAGATGGCAGATGGTGTTACTGTCACAAGGAGAGGTTTGGTAATAGATGTGTTTGATCTCCAGATGTGCCATGTATGAACACAGGGTTTTTTGAGATAAAATTATTTTTAACGCATCGACCAGTCTTGGAAGAAAGTAATTGAAGACTTGACCTGATTTACCTGATTCATGGAAAAAGACCTACAAGTGGAAATACTCCTTATTTTTGGGTTGTTTAACAATGTATGATGCTATAGATGCCACAATTATCCATATCCATATCCAACTCTCACCCAGATACAGGTTTTGTGAGTCATGTAGATGATAAGAGTGTACTGCATTAGAATTATTGTTTTAGTTTTTAATTTGTTTTAGCTGGTTGCTTTTATGTATGTTATTGAGTTACTGAGTTTGCCTTTTTAACAGGGAAGCAGCAGAGTTGGATATAGAGAACCACCATGGGAGTGGCAGAAGAAGCGACATTCACCAGGACTCACCACAACAACATATTAGCCTTGCCCTCACCAGAGACTAACAGCACTTGGATAAGGATAACTACGATTGATTACATATGATGATTCACCACACTTGTCGTGTCATGTGAGAGCCTAACCTAAATCACTGATACTTTATTTCCTACTTTATCTTCCATATAGTTGTACTCAGCATAACAAACTAATACTTGAGTTTTTTAATTATTTGGGTCAACCTTACTAGAAGATTTTTATAACCATCCTGGAAATTATGTTAATATAGTTTGTCAATACAGTCAATATAGTTAAAAATATATATATATGTTTTTTATTTATTGTATTACTTTATTTGTATTCAAATTGTATTTTTTTATATAGTAAGTAAGTAAAGTAAATGTCTATTTTAGGGCTGGTTACTTCAACGCGTTATTATTGCGTTAATGCATTATTTACTTAATGCCGACAATTATCGCGCATTAACGCAGGTTTTTCTAAAAATGCTTTAATTTTGAAAGCTTGACGCTTTTTTGGGCTTGTGGATGCACGCAGAACGGAGCTCTTCGTATCGGCTAATTTTCACAGGGGTCAGGCATCCCATTACTTTTACCATATTATATGGACAAAAATAATGGGATGCCTGACCATTACACCAACAGGGACTTGAATGACACTGCATTCAGATACATAGACTTTCATATGGAGTTGGTCCCTCTTTGCAGCTGCTATAATCGTTCCGGCCCCCATGTTCCAGAACTATTCATCCAACATCAGTACCAGCTGTTGTGGCTGAACACGATCAAATCCTCACAGCAATGTTCCAACCATAGTGTAAAGTCTTCCCAGAAGAGTACAGCAGCAAAGAGAGTGATTCCCCACGATATTCTTGATTTCAGAAGAAACTTATGTCTAAAATTCTCATAATGGACAACACAAAGGTCACCCTCTGCAGCTGCTAAAATGCTCTATGCCCTGCAGTGGCAAATAGCTTTGGTTTTATATTTGATTTAATTACATAAATGTTTGAGTTGAAATTTACAAGACGTATTTGAACAGCAGCAGTGTAACTGTGTTAAAGGGAACACTGCTGTTAAAAAGCTCCTTATTTGTTTAAAGTGTTTGCAAACCAAATATTATTGCACTTTTGTTCATATAGCAGCACTTTAAAAATAAAAGTGCGCAATACACTACTTTTGAATTAATTATTTAATTTTGTGTTTAACAATGTGATTAAACATTTTAATTTTTATACAGTTTTCACTGTCCAAAGTGCAGTACATATACACAAATAAATTAAAATGTAAACTGTAAAACCATCATTATTTTCATTCTGTCACAGAAGAGCAGATGCTGCTGATGGAAACATGTCAGGAAACAGGAGAAAATTTGTAACAGACTGTGTGGTATGATACGTATAACAAAAAAAGACGCTAACCACACACACATCAATGATAAAGTGTAGCTGTACTACTGACTGTCTATTTACTCATTGCCCTCTGTGCACTTTTCACTCTTTCTCAGGCAGTGTGCAAAAGTTCTTGCCCACATCCTGTGTGACAGCAAAGTCATTAAAAAACTATCAACATGTCAGCTCTCTCTGTCTCACACACACACGTATTCCCATATACAACATTACACCTTTCCTTTGAAAAGTTAAAGATGTCACAGCTGGGAAAACCAGGAAACAGGAGAGCAGTTGCTGGGATACCTCAGTAATATGCATGTGTCTATGTGTGTGTGTGTGTGTGTGAGTGATATATAATATGTTACTGTCACTGAGATTAATAACATATTATGGTTTTCAGAGTATGCTCAAAACAGTAAATAACTGGTTGTATCACAAAGGTGACCATTTTTAAGCACACTGTTAGAAAAAAGATGCCCCACCACCCATTCTGTCAAAAGCAAAGAATGTAAATGCACCCTCAGAGGTACACCATGATCTTAAAGGTTTAAGAGTGTACCTCTTAGGTGAGTTTTAAAAGGTACATCACATTCACTTTTCCAAGAAAAAGGGGCTTACTTATACCTTTGTATAACAATGTTTTAAGTAGAAAAATCAGATAAAATGCCTGGAATCTACAGAATCAATTCAACAACAGTGAGAGCTTAGCACTTTTAAAGAGAAGCTGTAAAAAACAGTCTATGAACAGTAACTGCAAAAAGCAGTGTATTAGTCAGTCCATTGTACCACCATCTTGTTTTCTGTTTGATTTTGCTCCTTGTATGATTTTGTATTGTGAAAATATCTTTGTACATATTGTAAGTATCATGATAACATATGTCTGTCATATTGCACTGGAAAAAACCTAATGTAAAAACATGCATGTCCATGAAGTTGCTCTTAGTGTGGATGGCTGAAGGAGTGCATCAAGCTGTTAGGGTGTGTTTTTGTGTGTAGGTGTATGTGTGAGAGTAAATGTGTATTTTTATGTGTGTAGGGCGTTTCCTGTAAAGAGGACCACAAAAAGGACTAAAGCCTCCTTAACACACCTGAACTATTGACACTCTCAAAGATAAAGCCTCATTCTCTGTCTCACCAAAATGCTGAAAATGTGTCACACTCTCCTGTCAGCTGAGACAGGCACTTTTTGAGCTAAAATCTTGTGGTATTTAGTAGAATTCATTAAGTCCTTGATTGAGCAATTTCCTCCGGACTCAATAAAGTTTTTCGATTCTGATTTTCACGAAAGCCCCAGGCCCTTTTATTTGTGTAATATGATGGTGTGGCAATGGTGCACATGACCAAAAAGTTACACTGATCTAATCTGACAGCGCAAGATTCCATTTGTAGCTTCAATATAATTTTGCTAAATTCTGGTTCTGCATTTTATGGCGTGCTCTTAGGAAAGGCTTCTTTCATGGAACTAAAAGTTTCTGGCCATCCATTTTGAAAAACAAAGATTCAAATGAATTGTGTAGTTCTTAAACTGTGATCTTTGGGTTTATCTTTGCCTCTGTTAAAGTGTAAAGTGACCATTTGTCATATGTGAACACACCTCAGCACACAGTGTGAACCCCATAACCCAACAATACGTGTGCATGTGTGTGTGTGTGTGTGTGTGTGTGTGTGTGTGTGTGTGTGTGTGTAAGTAAAAGAGAGAGAGAGAGAGAGACAGAGAGAGAGAGAGAGAGGAAGATCAAAAAGATCAAGTTACTTCAATTGATACCTTGATATAAAGACAATTACTGTGGCAGTACAGTAACCCTCACAAGGATCAGCACAGAGAACCGAACTAATAATTGTTCGCGGAAACCCCCGCAATGCATGAAAAACGCATATATTATCCGCATTTTTTTTTGCTTTTGTGACGCCCCCTTGCCCTTGTGCTGGTTGTTTAGATTTGGGCGTGGTGGTTACCAAGGCAATCAGATACCTGAACGGAATGAGCCTCAGCTGCTCAGCGCCACATCCAAACATAAACAACCAGCACGAGGACGAGGGCCGTGGCAGGCGAGGCCTCGACGTCGCAGTCAGCTGTACTCATAGGCGGGAGGTTTGAAAGAAGCCAATCTGAGAACGTTATTTATTTCTCCTTGCTGCTGATTGGCTGCTGCCCTGTGACGCATCTCTGGCAGCTGCAGTCCAGAATTTCCCCAGTGGAGTGTCTCAAGTGGGCTTGTGTTTTTCGTTTTGTTCTTCTTAAAGCCCTGTATTCTTATTACTGTAAATTAAATGAATTTATTACAGTATTTATTCTGATTATACCAAAGAAAACAGGCGTGCATAAATTATAGTACAGTCTACATATGGATAATATCGGTATTTTACATTCTAGCACTGCGGGAGTTCAGTGTACAATGTACAGTATGACTATGGGTTTACCGTTACATTTTCTTTCAGGGTAATGTATTAAGCTGAGTTTAAAATGATATTAAAGTGTTTTGGGAGCACATTTGGGCACATATTTATGGTTTACACTACGAAAAATTGGCAGTTTTAGGCATTTTTTTTTTTTTTATCACATCACAACTTCTAATTTTTTCACTATATACGGGTGCTCTTGGAACGTAACCCCTGCGATAATCGGGGGTTTACTGTATAAGGAAACTGGTTGTAGATCAGAAAGAGGTTGTGAGAAAGTGCCATTCATTAAGCCAACTGCTCCTAGATGCACTTTTCACTTCTTTGTTCTTGGGCTTCTGTAAAAGCAGTTTCAAGCCCATGCCTATACCAACCCTGTAATAGAGTTTTTTGTTCTGTATTTTCATAACAAATGTATCAGCAGGTAGAAGTGCTTAGAAAATGCAGAGCACAAAGAACAGGTAGATGGACAAAATGTGACAACAGAGGTATAAACCTCTGACATCACAGTGATTCACTTTGATTATGATTCTTTCGGAAGTAATTCAGTATTTTATCATGATTCAATTTGATCATACTTAATGTGATTTGAGCAATAAAAGTGACTGCAGGAGCCAATTACAAATCTAGATCAAAACAGTGTGTGTGTGTGTGTGTGTGTGTGTGTGTGTGTGTGAGAGAGAGTGAGAGAGAGAGAGAGAGAGAGAGAGACATATGCCTTATGCCACAAAAGTTTCAAGTACAGAAAAAATAACGTCTGACATTTCAACTTTGAACATGAACAACTTTAAAACAAACTGAAATAACTGACATATCTGAAATAAGTGTTTACATCAGCTACTGAGGCTTCAAACAGTTCAAAAACTGAAAGTGAGAGTGAATCAGGTAATGATGCACAGAGCAGTGCCCAGTTTACCATGTATTTTGGCAGGCCGCCACACAAATCTTTTCATAATTTCTAATAATCCAATGTAGCATTTCAATATTGCTAAAGCCGAATCTCTGGGACAGATGGATCGCAATTTCGTTACATTCATTGTATTGCAGGTGTAGACGAATGTAGTGTTAGGAGTGTGTTATTACTAATGTGGTGTAGTGAGCTGTCCAGGATAGGAATTCTGCTTGGAAGGCTGCAATGTTACCCACTACACTACACCAGCCCACACTCTGAACCATTACACACAATAGTAAATAGTGTCAAAACTGAACATAGTCATCAATTTCTTTCGTTCAAATAAAATTCTAAGTATTGTGTGAATACTGAATTGTTTTCAGACTAGCTTTGCTGAATATATTGTGAGTGTATTGAGCCATGAGCCCTGGATCATCTATCTAACCAAATCTTGAATTGACTCCATTGTTACATTCCTAGTTTGAGCCAAATATGTGAAGAGTAGCCTCGGCTAATACTCAAGAGTAAGCATTGGTACTTCCCTGAAATAATGGCTCAAGTAGAAGTAAAAAATAATTTACAAAAATTACATAAGAACAAATGATGACTGGTCAAGCACTGAGGTCCCGGTACAACTGTACATCCAGCATCTATAAGCATAGGAACTCAAGTGAGTTAGGCTCAGTTTTTTTGAGAACAGTTTTGCTGTAAAGCTCTACAATTTAAACCAATCAAAAAAATAGTAGAGAAGCTGTTTCAAACACAGTGAAATTTAACAAAAAAAAAGGAAATGAATGGCTAATTGTTGATATCTGCGAAAAAAGCAGACTTATTTTATCACAAACATACTTGCGTGGAAGTAACAGTATTATAATAAAAAAATTAATCTGTTATCCAAGAGCATGCAACTGAATAAATATAACTAGCTGCTACCCAATTCGGTTTACAGCAGATATGTATACAACATTACTGGCACCCATGACATCTCAAAGTAAAAAAAAAAAAATGGTCTAAGCATCAAAACCAGACAGCATCATTCCAACCACACAGGCAATGACCAGAATAACAGAGCAGGCATAGCAATGTCACAGTTAATAGCAACAGATAAATTAGGACAACTAAAGCAGAACCAGAGGCAGGGAGGCTCAACATTCTTTTGATAACATGCAACCAACCTGCCCAGTACCACAGAAAAACCCTTTTCAGGTGTGTGCTAATATTTAAAGGACCCATATGATGGAAATGTACTATTCACACCCTACGTCCCAGGTTTACGAGAAGCAACACATTTACGTATTTCTTGGGATCAACCTATTAAGCCCCATTCATACTGAAGTTATAAGTGGTGTTTCCTTTTCAGAAAGGTAAAGTACAGGGCAGCCAGTCAGAATAGTTTTCATTTACATGCATCAATTTTAAAGGCACAATAGCAAAATCAGGATGTTTAATTCTAACGGGTTAAAGAGAAGTAGAAAATGGTCATATTAAATTATGGCCATTTTAGTACATAAAAGCATAGAAATGTTGTAGGTGGATCCCGGTAGAAAAACAAAATACAACAAAATATAAGATATGAGGCATGCAGTCTATGTTAAAAATCATATTTCAGTAAAATTATTGGTAGCTATTGCATAATCATCACATATGCTCAGCAATTATCAATATGTTTTTTTCAGTCACTATTGAATGTCTTTTGCCAAGCTGTCATGGAAAACGAATTCAAACTGAATTGCCAGGGCCAATATAGGAATATACACTGCCTGTTGTGAAAAATGCATCACTACAGATGTCTACTGCACTGTATTTGGGAAGTGGTTTAAAACACAGCACTGGCTGGGAAGTGCGTACACTACCCACCACAAACACACAGATCGCAGTGACCTAAACTCATTAACCAACAGCACACACCACACTGCTTTATTACTGTTGGGAACATTATTAAAGCAGGAAGTTTTATTAAATGGGCAATAAATCTGATAAGCACTGCTATTTTTTCAGGTCAAAATACAACATTGCACCATAGGTCAGCTGTCTCAGTTCTAACGTGTCACTTGAGAACTTCTGAAAACCACACAAGCGTCACTTCATGGAGGAAGTTAAGGTAAGATGGAATAAACAGGAAGCTGGTGTAGCCAAACTATAGTCCACCTATTGCACATTTTGGGTTAATCATCCTCTGGGCCCCCAGAAATGGTCATCAGTGGCTTCCAACCACAGAGCTGTTCAAGGCTGTATATTTTTGGATGTTGGACGCTCTCTCTCAACCAAGCAGTGATACTGACATGTGTAAGAAACACGGAAGTGGCTGATACATTCTCATACACACACGCTACCATGTTAGTGTCACTGAAGTATTTAGAATGGTCCATCCCCTATATAATATCTCATCAACTGCAGTCCTGTTGACTAGTGAAGAAAAGGGTAAACATCAGCTAACAAACTGCACACAGCAGGCTACAGGCTACAGGCTACAACTCTGTGTGTGTGTGTGTGTGTGCGTGCGCGTTTCAGTGTTAAATCTTACTTTGCCTTCCAGACTCTCTGGTTCTTCACTGCTCACTTCATCCAGGTCACTGTCTTCATCCTGCGTTGAGTCTCTCTTATTTTCATTCGTGACACAGGACACACTCTCTGTTTCCGTTGCAATGCTGTCATTCCTTTCCTCTTCCTCAATTAGAACCTCGTTCGGAAACACCTCACCTTCAGTGCCACAAGACGGGCTATCAATCCCGCTGTCACGATTCGGTATTTTTCCGTTTGATTCCATCACTTCATTATCCTGTGCATCGCAAGGGCCCTCAAGTAAACCGCTGCCATCATGTTCTGTGTCACTATGGTTATGCTCCAATTCGCTTAGGATATGTTCCCCATCGGCGTGGTTGCCCTCTGTGTCACTGTGGTTAATGTCCAACTCACTGTTGCGGTCAAGCTTGTCTTGGCTGCCTTGGTCGTCTGCACAATCTATTCGTAAACAGTCAAATGCAGGTAATTCCATATGCTCTGAACTTTGAGGGGCGTTAAGTGCACATACATCTACGGAGCAAGAGTTGGTCTCTAGCTCGTCTAATGGATGTTGCTTTCCAGGTGCAGAGTCACTCACACAGGTGGGTGGAACCTCCATGCTCAGGTGCTGTAGAGAACTCCTGGGTTGGACTCCGAGAATCGGTACCCTGCAGAGCAACAAACAAATAAGCAGACACACAGACAAATGAACACACATGACACCTTCTCTCTTTTTTCATTATGCTTCTTAAGGAAGTGTTAAGCCTGCAGGATTCAGGAGCTCTTTAGCAATGCTAGATGCATGGTAAGAGTCGAAGTTACTAAGACGCTAATATTAGGATATGGGAACATGATGGCACATATAGAACCACATTTCCACTTTTTCTCTGATTCTGATGAACACTCGCTGTGACTATATATAAATACTCTAGCAGTATCTCTGAAGTCTTCTTATCTTCTTCTGCTTTGGATGTAATGTGTGGTGATGTGGCTGGTGATGTTGCACAGAATAACTACTTATGTTTGTTAAGAAAATGAACTAATGGATTCTCAAAGAACAAGGGAGAGGGGGGGAGAGAGAGAGAGAGAGAGAGAGAGAGAGCGAGAGAGAGAGAGCAAGGCAGGAGAAAAGTAAGTAGGCAGTCTGGATTTGGCTTATTCCACATATTGCAACCACAAAACCAATATTTCCAAGGATGAGGAACATACATTTGCAAATGCAGCAATACTGACCACAGTGAAAATTAAATGAAAATCGACTGCAGATTAAGACCGAAAACATTACTGATTTTTTAAAATGTAAAAATGTTAGCTGCCCTTGACATTGTGTCACACTTTCATGATGAATGGACCAATAGAAATAGTAAAAAATTACTTCACATTAACTTGTATTTAACTGACATTGATACTGGCATCGCACAGCAATATTGACTTTTACTGTTTTCAATGTATTGCTAGACTATATGCACTATATTAATATCAGAGATTGAAACAGCAGTATCTGCTGCCACACTAGTAGAAATAATGTAAATGTGCAAGGTTTACAGCACATTTACAGTTAAAAAGTTTAAAGTTTATAGTTTTAAGAGAAAAAACAGTCCTATGAACACAAACTATACAGTGTTTACAAGACATTATTTTAGTGTAGAGTGGTTCCATTAGCTTATTAGCACACATTTAAACATCTGATTACAGTACACTGTGATAGATTTGTGATCTACAATTCCCTGTACATTTTGATCCTTACCTGGCGTTCTCAAACTTCTCAATGAGAACACACACACTCTTTCCCGGCTGTTTGTTCTGTTCGGAAGCCAGAAATTTGGGTTTGGGCGGAGGGGTCGGGAGAGGGCGACGAGGTGCCGGAGGAATTCGCACTGGTTGCTTGTCCTGCCCCAAAGCCAGCAAGTGCACAGGTTTAGGGGGCACTGAGTTAAACGAGAGCAAGATAGAGAGAACAAAAGGGAGAAAGACACAGAAGGAGTCAAGCACATTTCATCACCACAGCGAAGGTGCACATCTCCGCTTGTGTCCAAGTGAGGAGGCCTCCATATCTTCGACACTAACAAGCTAACAAATCCACTAACGCACAAAAGCAGGTAAATAAAGCAGCATAAACTGAAGACAAAGTTGCAAACTTAGAAGCGTAGAGGCTGGCAGCTTCCTGTTTTGAGAAGCAGGAAGCAAAAATCATTCGGCCTGTGGTTGCACAACAACACACAACACACACACACACACATACACAAACGCACACAAAAACCCACACAAACACATACTCTACAATACAATTCCTTCATAACATGCAAAAACTAGAGCACTTTATTTAGCATACATACATATATATGATGTGTGGCATAATGCATGTTGCTGCAATGATGAACTACATTGAGTCAGAAAGTACGAAATTACACTACGGATGCAGAGATGTGCGGGCTGTCTCGCTGAGCTGTGTTCTTCCCACTTCCTTCCCCTCTCTCCTCCTCTCTCTCAGTTAATAGAGTGACAACTCAAAAATATCAGCAAGCACACACACACTGGTACATATACATGCAAATTATGAGAACTGCACAGAACAGCATGCACAGAAGCAACTGGTGCCTGGAAGTCTATTTTTATTTTCCTAGTGACCATGTTCACCAAATAGGCCCTTATTTACCCTGCTTTGTAGTATAAGCACCATTTCCAATTACATCACCTTTGCAGCAAGTGGTGGAAGAGGATGACATGAAAGAGGCTATAAGAACATCTAAAAAGTCTTAGTGTTATGGTAATAAAATCAAGCAAGCAAAGAGGTCTAAGTTGCAGTTTGGAGTTAAAACAATTCAGCGATCCTTTAACACTGAGAATCCTTTACTTCACCTTTTCCAATAACTGAATACTGAAACTTTACTATCAGATAATAATGATCAGATTTATTCTCTTAAAGTTTTGGCGCTCTGGGGTCAAAGTGTATACTCTCTTTGGGGACTGTGTTACAATGTCCTGCATGTGTCTCTCTGCCATGAAATAATACAATAAAAACATTTTGAGCCAGAAGCTCATCACATTCGTAAAACAATTTCTCAGGCCCAAACATGCAATGTCATAAATTCTGTGAGAGGCATTATAATCTTCTGGTCATCAGATTCCTATCACCAGTGCTGCGAACAATTCAGGTTTGGTAAATTTCTCTTTCACATCAAAAGATTCACTCTGAATGACTATTTATATTTCAACCATTACATTACGCAGAATATTGAAAATTAAGTGAAATTTCCCTTTGACATAAGGATGCATGTGGCTTCTGTTCCACCTGTATTACTTCACATTATGTTTGCACTAAAAGCAATTCTGTTATGTTTTAGAAGCAGATCAGATTCCTTCATTCTTCTTCAAATATCTGATTTACTGTTTTTGTCCACATTGTTTCCATCTTTATACTTTACCATCAGTGTTGTGATCATCTAGCAGAGTTGTGATCATTTGAACTGAACATGCCTTGGGGTTCTCATAGAAGTTCTTACACTCTAACTTTCTTGAGGACTTCTATGACTATTTATATTCCTATCTTATTGCTGTGGCTCTTTTTTTAATGAAATGCTATAAAACTTCTGGCTTCAACTGCTTTTTGTCAAACACAGCATTAATGCTGACTGATTTGGACCAAAACCCTAATCCAAGCAGGAGGCAGGAGCTGAGTGTTCTCTCACACTAAAAGCCTAGCTTATCCAAAACAATGGTGGAATTCAGGGTGAAAGACAACTCCATCAAGAATTCTTTGTTCCTTTATTAATGACAGAATCACAACATATCCAAATGCTAACACATTATGCCAACCTGCAAAGGTTGAAACACATCTCATTGTAACTGATGGGTCTCTCCTTTACCTTGGAAATCTGGCCTGGTATTTCAGGCAGTTTTACTTCTGTTTAGTTCTGTGCCATTTTTGTGCATTTTCAAGCATGAACCTCTCCTTTCAAGGCCATGTGCTTCAGCTTTCCTTCACATCTCTTTCCTTCTATTTAAAACAGAATATGTGGCTAACGGAGGAAGGAGGGGCAGTCAGTTCCTTTTGGAATTCTCAATACCAACATTAACAGATAGAACAGATAAAAGTCCATGATTCTTGCCCATGATATTGTACAGAAGATTTTACATTTTGTTGTTGTCTGACATTATATCGACTCTTGGTCTCTAATTTCCTGTATTTGGATGCTATAAATGTGGTGCAGTCCAAGGGGCTATAAAATGACATTTTGTCAGAGTGGTAGGCATTTTATATTTCTGTAGAGGGCTTTAGAAATTTCTTCTAATGAGCATACTTCAATTGCCTCTGCTAACTAGTGGTTCACTAATTCTGTCCATTACTTGGGCCAAATTCTGTCAATTACTTGTATTTATTCAGGCTGGTAAGGGCTGATCCCGGTTCCGAAGAGAATCAACTGATTGCTTCCAGCAGCTGATTAAATTAACGCAATAACTTAGTTCCTTGTTTAATTTCCTCAGACATCAAACGAAAAACAAAGCTCTTTTTGTTTCTGGCGACTATACACGAATATGGCACATACAGTCACAGTCATTGTTGATTTTCTAAGTGTAAGGCATACATCCTCTACAAAAATAAAAAAACGCTTCTGCACATTTTAAAGCACAATTACTGTTTATTTGGGAAATTACTACATTGGAATAGAATCTAGCCTGTGCCAATGGTATGGCACATTTTACATAGTTTTTTTTTGTAACTGTTACTGCTAACTTGTTTTAACGAGCAGTGTTCAAACATTTGCAAATGACTGTATGCCCTACATAAAGATAATACGCAAAGTAATTTTGATTCATTACCTTGAGGTTTCTGTGACGTGGGTTTCCTGGGTACAGCAATGGACTGTGGGAGGAGCTTCTCTACAGTGTGAATGTGGGTGTGGCATGATCTGTGAGGAGGCGGGGTTTTCTTCTTTCGAATCAAATCCACTGATCCACAGGAATACTGAGAGACTGAAGGGGAGAGGTCTAAAAAAAAAAAAAAGAAATAAAGAAATAAAGATGAGCCCTAAAACACACACACACGCACACAAACAGTGCTCTCTCCCCTGTTCCAATACTTGGAGAAGTCTGACCTTCACTAGGGCGCCCATTTACCCAAAAGGGCTCTCCGCCAAAGAGAGAGATAACACTTATTGATCGGTCGATCAATACAAGGTTTCCAGAGATACAGAAACAGTGATACTTAAATGAACTCTTTGTTTCTCATCTCTGGACTGACCATCACTTCTTTTGCATGGACTTCTCCCGCCTCATCTGAAAATGAATGTTACCAACCTATCTTTATGATTAGGCACACTTTGTTTAGCTGCTTCATAAGCCTCAAAATATGTTCTTATAATTGTATAATCTTATAATACCATTGCGGCCATAAGAAAACAAATTATTTTCCAAAAAACACAGCTGCCTTTCACATTACGTGAAAATTCTGTAATGAATATACCAAAATTACTCTAGATAAAATATTTTACGCAAACATGCCCATAGCTTGGCATGCCCATACACTATATCCATTTTGACTCAATTCTGGATAAAGATTGCCCTTTTTTTCTCTGTACATGTTAGTATGTTTTAGGATTTTGATAATCAGAGTAAACTGTGCTTGGCTATAATGCCCTATACTATGTGTGTGTAAGTCTGTGTGTACTGTCGGTTTCCTAAAGGCTTACAGCCAGCACTGTATCTCTGTAGCATTATTTCACAAAATGTCTCTTCCCTCCATTCAACACACACACACACACACACACACACACACACACACACACACACACACACACACATTTCCACCCATCATCTGTCCTGAATTTTCACAGTGCTGTAGGCCAGTGTGGAATTAGTTTTCCTAGTTTTTCCTTAATGAATCCCATTTTGCCTCCCACCACATCAAGACTCCAATACTGCCTCAGAATTCCCACCAGCACTTCCACGGCTTTGCCACAGATTTCTAGAATCTCATTCTAAATGCAAAGACAAATCCCTGTGGAGAAGGTGAAGTATCCTAGATCGGTTCTGCCTCTGGGCAAATTCAGGGTAAATGGGAGGAAAATACAGAAAAAAGATATGGGATGTTGCTCAAAAATGGATGAAATTTTACATAAAGTATTTTTGGGTTTATTTAGGTCAAGAAGTATTTTACATCAAACTGTGCTGATTTTTGACTAGGTATAAAATTAGTAAAGCTCTACACAAATGCAACATACATCCGCACATTAAGATTTTAAACTAGAGAAGAACACTTTTATTATTTAGCAGTTTATGCCATAACACACACACACACACATACATACATATACATATACATATATATATATATATATATATATAAAAATATATTTGTGTGCGTGTGTAACAAACAGCTCTATTCTATTTGTGGCATTCCTAAAATGAATATGTGTGCCATAACAGATATTGTACATTGTACATAATCTGTTCTCTGTGAATATAACAATAGAACTGAAATTGAGACAAGAAAATCAAGCATTCCATAGCCTATACTCACGTTAACGGACATTTCGATAACAGACAACACACCAGAACGGTTAGCACTGCCGAACTTAAAATTGCACCTATTCATTACTGCTGCTTTACCACACCTTTCCTAGTCATTATGCAGTCAAACGTTAATCCCTTTGGCAAAGCAGCCCCTGTGAAAGTACAAATAATGCTAGGCAAAGCTTGTTTTGCTTACGAAGCACTGATGGATCACAAGATAACTCTTTGTCTTTGTGACCTTGAAGTTCCCCATCCTCGTATAGTGACCGTTCAACTGTATTCAGAGTTATATAACAAAATGGCTGAAAGATGAATCAGCAAGAGCTGGAGTGGTAATCATTTAGAATTGCATGTGTTTTATAAGAGAACTGCCTGTAGATAAGTGAGACCAAGCAACCAAACATAATTTGAATGGAAGTTTGGCACATCCAATCCAGAAAAGGTAGAAATTGTGTTCTTAAGGCTCAGTAACATGCCTGGACCCTAATTTAGAGAAGATAACCACAATGTTGATCTGATAAATAACAATTAGATCCCCAAAATTGTTCAGCCCTGTATAACAATGAATCTTCACAAAAATCTTACCATCATAGATGAATGCTCAGAGAATGTTTAAAACATATACCAATACCAGCTCTATTCTTCACAGTATAAACTGAGGAGCAATTTTGGTCTAAATCAATACTAAAAGACCACTTGGCATCGATAAAGGCCACTCTGAATTATATGAATGATCACTTCTCAAGCAGGAATGTCAAAAACGTAATACTCATTTTTAGGGTCAAAAATAGTACAAAAATGTTCAAAATGAACTCAAAACCACACTAATAAATCTAGACAACGATGACAGTGTGGATATCATTACACAATCAACCTAATTTTACATGTACAGTAAAACTTTTCTTTAGGTAAATATTAAGGCCACAAAGCTCTTTCTAGCCAATCAAATTGCAAACCAATAAAAAAGCTTCTTAGCAGTTGCTTACAAAACAAAGATAAAGAAAGATGGATAGTGATAAAGCATAAAAATGAGCAAGAATACGGTTACCTACCTAATACAATACACTACCTTCAGTACCTTTATTTCTTTTTTGCCCTCCTGTGTAATCTTGGCTCCTTACAAAACCAGTTCAATCAATTCCTACCTTCTAAACATTCCCTTGAAGAGCTCCTGTGACTGAGCTGTGCCTCTGTATGTATGTGTGTGTGTGCGCGTGCAAGCGAATAAAAGCGAGCAGCTGTACGTCCAGTTCCCTCCCTCCACAACCTGCTGTTTCTGCATAAGCTTCACACACACACACACACCCCTGTTGCCAGGTGAGTGCACAAAAACACCTGTGTCCTGGGACTGCACCTGCTTTCCTAAGCAGTCAGGAACTACACCTGCCAAACCTGCTCTACACACTACAGATGTGTGTTTGTGTGTTTGAGTGTTGAGTGGAAAACACACACAGCAGTGTAATGCACCAAACAAGGCCCAGCTAAACAAAAGGGATATGAAAAAAAGGAAATCAGTGATAATCCTATTTTATACTAGTAAATACATTTTAATCCAATTAAGAATGTACTGACTTTTTTAAAAGAAAAATTACTGTATCAAGTATGTTCTATGGTCAAACTGCCAGACTCCAAAACAAGCTTTATTCACAGACAAAATTCGTTCATGGAAACCTGAAAGCTATCTAAATTAATAACATGGAGAAGAGCAGCAGTTTAGATTAGTCTAAATAAGAAACTGTCAAGAGATTCTCAGCAATGACTGGAATTCATACAGTTTCACTGCAGAACTGAACGGTAGAGATGCATGACAATATCAGAATGTTATTGTTATTAGCAAATAATGGTATTACACATTTTACTATATCTGTAGGCCCATACAAATAAATGATACATTTACCTGTAATTTTAAATTAAGAC
>JBBPCX010000016.1:5684459-5694610 GCA_037974365.1 Hydrocynus forskahlii
ACACACACACACACACACACACACACACACACACACACACACACACACACACACACACACACACACACACACAGCAGCTGTGTGGGCCTACTCACTGTGTCCTTCACCAGGTCAAGGGTTTCACAGAGACGAGTAAGAAAACGTACTTAAAACTGGCCACTCAATGACTGTTCTCGGTTCAGAGTGAAAAGTAAACACCTTGACCTCGAATGGTGCGCATGCACTTTTTAATCCCTCCGAATGCATTTTGTTCTCATTACTTTAGGCAGATGTTTTAACTGGATAAGATGCTCTGTAAACATGAAATGAAGCTCCAGCACGATACATGTGCACTCTGTGCTTGAAGAATTAATGCGAATTATCATAAATGATGTGTACGAGAAGTGCGCATGCGCAACCAGGGCTGGGTAAACATTCGAACAAGCACTACTCTGTGTGTGTCACTCACACTCTGTGTATGTGTGTGTCTCTCACTCACTCACTAACTCCCTGTCTCTCTAGCTCACATCGTCTCTCTCTTCCTCCATCCCACCTGCTGTCTCTCTCTCCTCTCTGTCTCTCTCTCTTTCTCTCATTCATTAGATGGTCTCTCTTTCTGTGTCTCTTTCTCTGTCTGTCTCTGTCTCTCATCCATTTAACGGTTTCTCTCTGTCCCCGATGGGAAAGAGTCAGTTGTGTTGTCCAGATAACAAATTAAGCGTTTCCCGTTTCCACTCTGCTCCATCCTCCACACCCCAGTGCAGGTGGTAAACTTACCCAAGGATTTTTTCCCCCAAATTCCTGCATTACGAAATGGTCACAAGGTAAGCCAAGCCATTTAGGGTGGATTACTGCCAGACACTCAGACACAGTTGTTCACAGTGGCGGTGATAGGAGACAGACGTCTGAAGTGTTTATAAAAGCTACTTCACATTACGTTAATATACACCATATGGACAAAAGTACTGGGACGCCTGACCATAACACCAACAGGGACTTCAATGACATTACATTTAAAAAGACAGACTTCAATATGGAGTTGATCCCCTTTGCAACTATAACAGCTTCCACTCTTCTTGGAAGGCTTTCCACAAGATTTTGGATTTTCTGTGGGAATTTGTTCTGTAGAGCATTTATGAGGTCAGGTACTGATGTTGGACAAGAAGGCCTGGCTTGCAATCTCCATTTTAGTTTATCCCAAAAGTGATGGATATGGATGAGGTCAGGGCTCTGTGCAGGCCAGTCATGTTCTTCCACCCCAAACTCTTTCAACAAAGTCTTTATGGACCTGACTTTGTGCACTGGGACACAGTCATGCTGGAATAGAAAAGGTTCTTCCCCAAACAGTGTCCACAAAGTTGGAAGCATGGTGTTGTCCAAAATGTCTTGGTGTGCTGAAGCATTAAGATTGCCCTTCACTGGAAGTAAGGGGCCTAGCCCAAAAACAGAAAAACAGGTGTGTCCCAATACTTTTGTCCATATGGTGTAAATGAAGTGGCTAAAAATGCAACACCACATGTTTAGAAATCATGGAGAGTTTAGAAATCATGACCCCTGGTTTTTGTCACCCTCACTGCATAGAAACCAGAGTCAGATGAACCATTTCACATCAGACCAACCTAAATAACTTCACAGCTTAGTGACTGAACTACGAGGGGGTTTTTAGAAAAGTGGGTGCCCCTTTAAAAGTACACACATTTTAAGTAGGAAAACTCATATAAAAAACAAACCAAAACCAGTCTCGGGCACAGTTTTAGATATAACAGCTTGAATGATGCTTAGAAACTGAGGCTTAAACTGTAAAGTAGTTTTAACCCTCAAAATGTGACTTATTTGTATTAAGAAATAAGGGAACCATCACCCAGGATAAGCCAGCTAGCATGAATTTCCAAGGTAAGTAACTTGATAAAAGATTTAGGACACATGTATATTTCAACAGCCGTGAGAAACCTCCTGCTACTAGTCCTCTTACTACTACTACTACCACCACACACACAGCAAACAAGACAGTAACATCAGATAGCATTAAAAGATGAAACAGAGTAGCGCTTTACCACACATTTTACCATATTACAAGACTGGCATTAGTAGTAACTAGAGACATTACAGGTACTACTCAGTCATTCACACACACTCATTACCATGTCCCCACTCGTTTTCTGTTGAAAAAGGGGTAGAGGCTGAAACTCACAGTCTAAGCTCTGTTGACCATCTGCACCTGCTTCTTTTTCTTCCCCGGCAGCAAACACACACACACGTGCCTCTTTCTTTTGCACACAACCCAGCCCAGTCGGTAAAGCACGTCCACAAAGGCACAAGGAACAGGAAAGCGGTTCAAGACAGGGTGCCCCACACGCAGCCACACACTCTCTCCCAGCTGGTTTTACTCGCTGACTCCCTCTCCATCCTGTATGCTGACGCTTTTCTACTCCCCCCCCCATCCCCCTCCCCCCCCAACACAATTGTCTGGTCAGCCCCCAAAATTCACCCCACCACCACCATCCGAGTCTTTTCAGAAGCGCACACACACACTGAGCTACCAACCCTATGAGCAATAATGCCACCGATTCGTCTCCATAGCAACTAATGACAGTGGGGGAGTGCAGAGAGTGAGAGAAGCGCGAGAGGGAGAAAGAGCGAAGGGGGTTGAGTCAAGAGGAAGAGTGAGAGAGGCACAAGAGAGAGAAAGCAGAGAGAGATATGAAAGGAGTGAGGGAGGGTGAAAGAACGTTTTTTTTTGTCACAGATGGAGTTCTGCTGATTGGGTCACTAGTGGGAAAAGTGGGCATCCGCAGATCTTTTACAGAAAACCCACGATGTCATATGCAAGTTCCTAATGCCTGCTTCATATGCACATCCACTTATCTCTGCTTTTACCCCGTTTTTGCTCCTTTACTCCTTCCCTCCATTTCTCATCTTTTTTGTCCCATTCAATTGTCCTGTTGAACAACAAGTGTACCATTATTTGTCATGCCGATTATGCCCCCCTGCCCTGAACTGAACTCAACTGAACTGAACTGAGTGACAGGCGAAGGCTGAGTGACGTCACTGGGTCCTCACATGCACTCCCACACGGTTATGGCTGAAGCGGTGTGGTCACCATGGAAACGGTAGCAGCCAACCAGAGCCCTGCACGTGTGAAATTTAATTTAAAGGAGAAGAGAAGAGAAGAGAAGAGAAGAGACTGTAAAAAGCAGGAGGGGAAGTGGTGGAAGTGGGTTGGGGTCAGTTTGAAAAGTGGAATTGTGAAGTGACAGATTTTAATAAGAGAGGAAGTGGGATTTGTGGAATAGGATTTGAGCTGATCCTTAAACAGTGTGTGTGTGTGTGTGTGTGTGTGTGTGTGTGTGTGTGTGTGGGTGGGTGGGTGGGTGTGTGTAAATGCAGGTGTTCATTTCCTCATGTCTATCCAGACTGAATATTCAGATAGCCCTCTGTGTGTATGTGTGCGTGAAAAAGTGTGTAAGGCAGCATTTTCAGCTCTGTGAGTAAATATTGTAGGATTAGGTTCCCCTCCAGTTCTTTATAAAATCTCCACTATGATAATCTCACTCTAATTCTAACAGAAAAAAGCTGTTGTACAAATAACCCTCAATGGAGCCCTGCAATGGGACAATTTGGACAACAAGCTGGCATAAATAACCGTGTTCAGGCCAAGGAAACCTTTACCAAAAGCAGTTAATAAGCTTTCAGTTAAGTTGATATTTCACAAAAATATTAGGAATGTTTGAAGGCAACTGCATGGGTTTCATGGGTGTTGCTGCTGGGGTCAGGCAGAACTGGAAGGATTATAGATTGTTCTGTCATTCAGAGGTGGGCGGAGCTGCTGAGATGTATATGCGATAGTGGATGCTCATAGCTTTAGCAACGTCTCACCAACCCCCAAATGTGTAACCAACACATCAGTCATGTGACTGTGATTTTCTGTGTGTGTGTCTACTGTTGCTTCTTAGTGAAAGAGCACTCACTCATCTATTCACCCATTTTATAGCCAAAATGCAGTTACATTCATGAATATATTGCGGTCGCCCGGGGGTGGGCGGTGGGGTGGGGGGGGTATTGGGGGCTGGCGGTGTTGGGGCACACGTGCAAAGTCTCGGTTGTTGTCCGGGGCGAAGGATGGGGGTTGTGGGCGTGCAAAGTCTTGGTCGTTGTCCAGGAAACAAAAAGTGGGGGGAGGAAACTAATGATTTTGAAAAGTGGTAATGGTTCCGGTGCCCATAATTGCAGTTATATTCATTAATATATTGAGTTTATATTTGCCATCATCATGGGAACCTGCCAACATTCCACGGCACCAAGTACTGCTACTAATAATCCTACTCTGAACACACACACACACACACACACACACACACACACACACACCACTTGCTGAAGGAGTCTAGTCTTCATTTGTTCCTGCTCCTCATCTCATTCTGTTTAACACTCATTCATAACCACGTGGGGACATTATAAATGCAGTGTCTGACACACACAAACACACATGCACACACACCTCTCAGATTAGCTTTCTCCTTGAGCACTCCTTTAAAGGAGCTCCTCAGAAGGAGACGAGGGCGTGTGAAATGGTCATGAATATTTCACAGCGTGAAGCCTTTAATTTATTATTAATTTCACCACTGATCTGCCTCAGAAGAGGCCATTAGAATAACAAACAAGGTTGTGCGTTTGTGAAGCAGACATTTAGGGACTCTAGGGTACACCTTACAACTGTAAGCATGGGCTCTTTTCTCAGGTGATCCCGAACCCTGCCATCTAGGTTGAGAAGGTTCCAAGAGAGAACCATTTATTTTGCTCTCTCTGGGTGGGCTGGATAGACTGTCAGCTGACCTAACAAAACTGGAAGACAGTGGCCTCCTCCAAGTGTGCTGAACCGTCCAATGATGTTGCATTGGTATAAGTATGAATAAGATGTAATTAACCATTACACACACCCTCGTCTCCTTTTGACAGGCTCCTTTGAAGGAGTGCTCAAGGAGAAAGCTAATGCGACTTGGAGAAAGCAAATACTAACATTCACACTCCTACAATTGGTAGCATTGTGTGTTTGGGGGAGACTAGTGAATGGACAAAATGCAACAAAATAAAAGAAAAAATAAACTTTGCACATACAAAAATCACTAAAGGAAACATTAACCAATTTTGAAAACCCTGCAGACAACAAATCTCATTTTCTGAACCCAGGCCATTATTCCAGAGAATTTGATCAATTTGGTTGACTGTAAAACCTATTTTCGAGCTTAGCGGTAGTCCAGAGTGTCGATCCCTAGTCCTTTTGAAAGAAGCAGCCTGGGGTTGACTTCAAGTGAATGCTGGAGCAGGCCACAGCATGTGTAAAAGCTATCTGCTCCGTCTTTGGTTCATTTTTCTTATGCAGAAATTATCACAAAGGATGCATCTCAAGCCTGTCTACATGGCTAAAAATCTTCAATGGTAAGAAAAGCTCCTCATTTGCAGATTTGTACAAGAGGACATGCCATACATTAAATATTGCCCATCACTGTCTGAGTGTCAGTAGCCAACCAAAGGAACATAGCAATAAACGTATTATTGTGTCCTATTATTATTATTGAACCTTTTATTTTGCAAAAACAGCCCAAAGAAAGCGAAAAAATCTCTTGTGAGAAAACAAACCAGCAGTAACAAGGCTCTCGACCACACAAACCCAGAATCAGCCCTGTGTGAAGACTCAAGGACAAGGGGAGTAAAAGTGTGAAGACTCACTGGAACGTATTGATGTTTTGCTCAGTAATAGGTGGGACTGGAGGGAATGTGTGGTGATATTACCGACTAATAATATTTCTGCTTGGCGTACGGTAATGAAATCAAAACTGCAATCAAAGACATTTTAGTAGAGGGCAAAAGTCACAATTTAATCAAAGAATGAGGGAAATTTCTTTGGCATGATGGATCATACTTAATATGACCCAAGACATACTTAATATGACCCAAGACACACACAAGGCAAAAAGGGACCAATTTCGATTTCAGGACGACACAAAGGAATAAATTATCAATAGGCCTAACAAAAATATCATACAATATTCCAAATTTCCATTTTTGCATTTTGTGAGACGCTGGACGTGTAAGGAACTGTAAAATTACACAAATGAGTCCAGTAGAACAGTGAAAAAATGACAGAGTGTGCAGAATAGGATTAAAATGAATACACTCATAGACTGCAGTCAACCCAGAATTTACAAGGGTACAGTACGTTGATTTCATTGATTAGTAGGGGTGTAACAGGGCATCGCAACAGCGACATTGTAAAGCAAAAACGTGACAATGTGCATCAGAGTAATGAAAAAATGCATGGTGGAGAATGGACTCGGGCTGTCAATGTTGAATAAATGAGCGCTCTGTTAATTATTTTGTTGATTAATTGAGCTATCACATTGTTTTGTTTAACCCATTGTTTTGTTTAACCCACTTTGGGATTTCTGACATTAATACTTTGTGGAAAACAAACATAACAGACTAGCTAACTTTTGCTGTTTCACATGGCCTATGAAATGTCCCTAAAAATCAACAGGACTTGGATGTGCGTTCAGTAAAGCAGCTGAATTACCAAAGAAAATTCACTGCTAAACAAAGATTTTTGTATAACAATATTCAGAATATTACATTGGGAAAAAAATAAAAATAATAACATCCCACCCCACTCCTAAAAAGAAGTCCATCACAGACCTGAGCTATGAAATGAAATCCAGAGCAATAATGGAAATAATGATAGTAATACAATATTAACATGCATTATTACTGAAATAGAACACTAACATTTGTGAATACAAATGAATAATTAATAAAGTATAAAAAATAAAACTAAATATTCTATATATAGTGTAGCGTGTTAGAGTTTATGTTTAAGGGAAGTTGTATAGTTCGGAAAAAGGAGATGGGATCAATGTTGGATAGAGGGGGACAGGGGGAAGGTGTAGGGAGAGAGTGGGAGGAGTTGGGGGTCTGGAGGGAGTTTTTTGAGTGAAGCTGAGCTGTGGCTTGAAGTTCTGTACGGCGTGGCTGGGGCGGACACCAGCTGATATTAAAGTTACTGAACTGCATCATTGTGTCCGCCTCTGTGTACAGGGACACTACTATATATATAAGAACCATTCCATGTCAGTGTCGGTTAAATTCCAACACAAGCACCTCATTTTGCTTTATGAGGTACTGATTAGGTGATCAACATTACATCATTTTGATGTATTGTCATTTCCTTTAAAATTACGCTTTAAAAACCTATTTTTATTTGGAAATTACGAGAAATATTGTCAGCAGTTCTTAAAGGCGAAACTGTTCAGTTCAATATTTACACTTATAAAAGATAAAACTTAAGAAACTGAACATTTTTGCAGTGGTTTCTTATTTTTTTCCGGAGCTGTATATATTATTTATTTACAATATTACTTATAACATATACAGAATACAGACTTCAGTACCACCACTGCAATCTGGCTAAGAAAAATCTAGCTAAGAAAAAATCTAGCTAAGAAGACTCCTCTGCCTCTGATAAACAGTTGAGTACAAATAGCACCCCCTTGTGGAGGATGTTGATACTGCTAAGTATGTCTTTGTTAAGTGTACCAGTGGATATCGTGTTTGTCATTTAAAAAGCAACGAATCACCAAACAGATCAATTGACAACCAGTTTTATTCACTGATTTAAATCCTTTAATCTATTATAATCATGACAGCACTACATTCTATTAATTATTATATCAAAGTTTGCAAATGAGCGTTTCTAGTGTCATAACCAGTGCAACAGCAGGGACACAGTCTTCTTAAAGCAAATTTTGTTCAAAACATTCTTTCATTAAATATATATATAAATATATATATATATATGTGCTATGTGTTTAACAGAAAGCATGGGTAAGGGCTTAATATTTTTGAATCTGGGGTTTTGGGATGCACCAGATTTTGTGTATATGTAATGTGTGTACGTGTGTAATGGTCATCTGCTGAGCTGTAGGCATCTCTCCCCACAGCGACCCAGATGGTCAGTAATTACACACGGATCAGCGAGATTAAAATTGAGAGCTCGAGAGCTGAACAATGAGAAGAGAAAGAGATGGAGAGAAGGATTAGAAAAGAAAAGAACAGAAGGAATAGAGAGATGGTGTGAGAAGAGAAGGGCGAATAGAGGGATTGGAGGCAACATAAAGAATGGGGGATTTGATATTTACCACACATTAATATCCTAATAACCTACTTCAGTCCTTTGCTAAACATGCGTTTAAAGGTATAAACTAGTCAATGGGACGCACAACAGGGTACGACTGGTATATGGTAAGAATGGGCCCATGATTTTCAAATATTCAAGTAGTTTTAGACTATAAGAATTGAAATAGTTTATGTGATCATATTCTATTAAAAATATAATTTTCCAGCACGGATATGTTCCAGCCCCCCATCATTAAAAGATGCTGGTAATACCTTAAAGCTTTCACAGCATATTCTATACTATTACTATTTTAACACGCATACTACAACATTGAATGCATTTCTGATGGATGTGTACAATTTTAGACACTATCTAGCATGGTAGATATGCAGTTTCAGATGTAGTTAGAGAGCAAGAATGATCTGTAAAAAAATAGCCATATAGTTGCCTGTGTTTACTGAACAGTATGTTTGCTTCAAATGCTTTCTCTAATGTGAACTAATATACTAATCCCTAATCTACTCATTTTAAAATGCTAAAAATTCCAAAAAGATTTAATAATAACCAATATAAATGTGTATCTGTATTCTAAATATTTGTATTTTATACTCCATCAGTTTATTGACTGATATATTATTTGGCTAAAAGTATGACACATCACAAATCAGTCAAATCAGGTCAAATAGGTTGCTGAAGCCAAGCTTGTGGGGAAAACAAAAACACAGGATGAATGCTTTTCAGTCAGTCAGATTACAAGACTGGACTGCTGCATAAAATAAAAGAGGTCACTACTGATTATTTCAGCAATCAAGTAATCTAACAATATATACATTTGTAACGGAAAACACTTAACTGCAGACATGCATTAATGCAATCCTGCTGGTGTGGGTTTTCTCTCTTTTAGTGATCTACTCGAAACAAACTAAGAAGTAATAGCTCCCCTTTGTGGAGAATGATCTGCAGCTATATAAAACTATATTGATTCCAGAGGAAACTGCTTATGTATTGACTGCAAAGACAGACAGATACACAGAGACAAGAACAATATAAAAATAAAGTCTAAATAAAGAAAAAAATGCACTCTAGAAAAAAATGCAATATGAAAAAAAACACTATGCTATATGCAGAAATGCTGTGTATAAATATTATAGATAAGTAACACAGCTGAGTGAAATCTGCCAACATTTTGGTAATTAATTGCATACTGCATTGTTTAATTTAACCCTTTAAATCCCAACAGAAGTCTAGAGTCCTCTTTGGGATTTCTGACATTAATACTTTGTTGAAAACACAAAAATGACAGACTGGCTTTAATAGAATAATCATGATAGCTTCATATGAAGTATTGTAAGATGTAAGATAATCGCAAAATATATCAACATATATGCCAAATGGAATTTTGACTGCATAAGGCATAAGGGTCTCTCTCTCTCACAGACACACACAAACACAAACAGACACACAGACACACACAGACACACACAGTTAATCATGTTTAACCAGATGCCAGTCAGAGAGTGGTCACTATAATCTACTAGGACGAATATACTATCTTTCCCACACACACTCAGACACACAGACACACAGAAATCCTGAAGCAGCCTCTTAAGCATGATTCACACATTACCTTATGGTGTCCAAGACATTCCCTGTGTCCTTATATAGACACAGAATCTGGTTAAGACTAAGTGAATGTTTGAATAGCAGCTTAAAATGTGAAGCATTAACTGATTTGAATCAGTGCAGGCCAAATTCTATATGCCGTGTATGCTGCAAGACATTGCAATTACTCTGTAACTTTTAACACTATTTCATACAGAGCTCTCACAATTACTCAAGTAAAATGTACAGATTACTCAATGAAAAAGGTGTATTAAAATGAGCGCTCTGCATGCATTGGGTTGGGTTATTTTACAATTATGATGATGAACCTTCCTAACTCTTACTACTAACTCTTGACTTTCTTTGACAGGTGTTGTTTGACAGGTGTTGTTTAGGTGTACCG
>JBBPCX010000016.1:5694710-5706582 GCA_037974365.1 Hydrocynus forskahlii
ACACACACACACACACACACACACACACACACACACACACACACACACACACACACACACACACACACACAGCTATCCATCCACCCCCACACACACACACACACAGTCTGACCAACTGGCACACTGGGAGACATGCAAAATTGCCCCTCTTAGTATCCATTGCTGTTAAACTGACTTAGTCAACTCCATTTCCTGCACTCCCGTCACAGGCTTTCTTTCTCTCCCTCTCTCTCTCTCGCTCTCTCTCTCACACACACACACACACACACACACACACACACACACACACACACTCACGCACTCACACATCCTAACACCTCTGACCCAAGTCGTGAGTCAGTGGTGGCCTGGAGGAGCGCCTGTCCTCAGAATCCTGTTTTTTCCTGTCCTCCATGGATGGTTGCGTGTGATGGTCAGGACAGAGTAGACACTGCTGGAACAGAAATACTGTCACAGGATTTTAAGCTTGCGACTGATGCTATTTGACATATATTGTCCTCTAATGAGGATGACCTGGAATGATGGTTATTCAAAGCTCAAGGCCATGTGGATGTAATTCCACCATAGGTCATTTCAGTGCCTTTTTTAGTTGCCGGGACTCATTGCGGAGACTCATGCATATACCAACACAGCACTGATTCCATCACTGCATGCAAAATCAAGCTTTACATAACACCATTCACAATGGCTGTATTCGCCTCTATTCGCCTCTTTCTTAACATGCCATTCATTTGTGAGAACTCTGGGCAACTTCAGAGCTAGTCTAAACTTCTGATGAGAAGTACCTTGTGGGTGTCATGTATTGCAGCTTGTACTTCACCTCAAAGTCGAGAGCAGAAGCCACGCCCCCAGTAAAACTATAATTTAGGATTTTAAAAATGTTATGATTTCACACATCTTCACACACTTCTGGTCTACTCTCTAATGAACATCAGCCTATGATTTATTGACCCCCTAATCTTTCTAGACTAAAAGGTCTGGCTCGCAGTCTCTACTCTAATCATCGCAAAGGTGTGCTAGTGAAGTTCCTCCACACCAGACTTGCTCATCTGTGTCATACATGGACCTTGCTTCGTGCACTGGTGCACAGTCATGTTGGAAGAAGAAGGGGCCAAGCTGTTCTCACAAAGTTGGGAGCATGTAATTGTCTAAAATGGCTTCATATACTGCAGCATTAAGAGTTCCTTTCACTAAGGGGTCAAGTCCAACCCCTAAAAAACAACCCTACACCATAATCTCCCCCCACCAAACACTTGGCACAATGCCATCAGCCAATCCTCCATTAGATTACCAGACAGACAAGCGTGATTTGTCACCCAAGAGAACACGTCTTCACTGCTCCAGTGGCAGCGTGCTTTACATCACTGCATCCGATGCTTCACATTGCACTTGGTGAGGTAAGGCTTGGATGCAGCTGCTCGGCCATAGAAACCCATACAATAACGGCCTCTACCCACTGTTCTTGGCCTGAAGGCCACGCTAAGTTTGGAGGTCTGTAGTTATTGATTACAGACAACTTCTGCATGCGCTGTGCTCACTCTGTGATTTTACATGGCCTACCATTTTGTGGCTGAATTGCTGTTGGTCCCTATGGCCTCCACTGTTATAAAAGCATGAACAGTTGACCGTGGACTATTTAGAAATTTCACAGATGGACATTTTGCCCAGGTGCCATCCTATCATGGTACCATGCTAAACTTCACTGGGCTCCTAAGTGTGACCCATTTTTTCACAAATGTTTGTAGAAGCAGTCTGCACATCTAGGTGCTTGATTTTATACACCTGCGGTCATAGCGGTGGAAAACCTAAATTCAATTTTTGGAGAGATGTCCCAATACTTTTGGCAAAAGCCTTTAGCCACCCCTCATTTTTTCATATTTTGCTTCCAACAAGCCAGACTTTCTTATTTATTCTTACTTATTTATAGTCGTCTGAAGGAATATTTCATCAGGCTTCATTAATATTTTCAAGGCTCTCATTTTTAGTCCAGTTCCTAACCCATGTCAGTTTCAGAGGAATTGTTTTTTTGTTTTTTTTTGTTAAGCCACAGAATGACCTATGTATAAATCATTCAAGCATAATAAAGCCATCTAACTTAGAGCATAAAAGAGTGAAGAAACCGGACCAGATGATCACAGGTGATTAGGCCAGTGATTAGTTTCAGAATCAGAATCAGAAAACTTTATTTATCCCGGAGGCAAATTGTTTCCCCCAGGTGGTACTGGTGGTACTGAATCCTGACTGGTTTCTCTATGTTCAAAGTTTGACGATACATTGAGATCATATACACAATTTAGAAGTTTCTTTCTTTCGGATATGCTCAATTTAAATTGTTTCTATTAGACTCTAGGTCTGTGGCAACTCTACTGCTGCTTGCTTTGTTAGCTGGGTCCTCGTAATCTCAGATCCTTGAGTTTCTAAGACCTCCAACAAAGCCTCTAGCACCCACCTTCAGCAGGCAGAGCCTCGTGCTCAATTCCTCCTCCTTGAACTCCGCAACCAAGTCTGTATATTTTGCTTTCTCTTATGGGCTGCCTCCAGTCCCTCTTCAACCAACACTGATTTTTCAGCTGTGGTGCACAGCACCATGTCTCTCCATGTTTGCCCTTGAAAACAGGCTACCTGCTTTGGTCTACATTCATTCCCCACTCCAACCCTGATGTCAGGACTGGTCTCCTCTTACTGGTAGCTGCAGGTTCCCCCTGCCTAGGAAAGTGGATGCTCTGTTGGCTCCCTGTTGGAATCTTGTTTGCCTTCTTCTTGCCTTCTTTTCTCTACCATTTTGCCAGCTTCCTGAGCACTTGATCATGCTGCCATCTAATCTAACCCTGTGCCAGCACTGTTTTGTAGCCTGACAGAATATGTCCTTCCTCTTCTTGCTTGGTCTAGACCATAGATTGGGTTGGGATAGATTGGGATGGTCACCTGTTTGAACCCTGCCCAACACCAACTGAAGCTGCAGTCTGCTCTGTGCCTTCTGCACTTCTTCCACAGCCCTTCCAGTCACCTTTCAGACATGCATATCCCAGTACAGTATTTGTATTGGCTTGCGGCTGAAAAGCACAGTGGAAGCCCCAACCATTCGCAGATGAAGGAGTTGACTTTGACATTCATTTGCTTACAGCTGAGGGGCCATTTTACTGTTCACTTCAGAGATAAGTAATAACACCACACCTTGTCCTTGAGTAGATCTTTAACAGGACCCTTGACAATTGCTGAAGGACGGTCTGAGAGACTGGATGTATTTTACATTCACAGACTTCAGATGGGCTGGCTTTCAATGCTGGGGATGTATCCCCACTCAGTGAAGGTGACAATCCTTTTGTTCCATTTTGTTCATTTCTATGAGGAAAGACTCATTTACTTGTTTGGCTTGAATTGCATTATTGCACGGCCTCCTCAGGAGCCTGTATGAACATGGCACAGTTTGCCACAGTTTCTAATGTCCTCCATATATCTCCTTACTGGGCAAAGCCTCCAGCCTACAAACAACCAGACTCCACCCAACAACTGTCTTTCACCAATCAGAATGATGTAAAATGCTGGAACAAAGAAAATGGGGAAGATGGAACATCCTAATGTAATCCCAACTTCCAGTCACCTCCAGCCAGTGGTGACATTTTGCAATGCGAAGCACGTGTGCATATCCTGAAAGTAGCTCATAATCGTGTCTCTAAGTTGTCTGGAATACAAGAGAAGTCTGGCGCAAGGGCAATGAGCTGGTGTTGTAACCATGCGCACACATGCACTTCCGAAGAATCTTCATCTTGTTTGTCATTGTCCTTGTGTTTGTTGCAGTTTGATCAGTCCTGGAAGGCTCTTTTTCCATCCCACCTCTCAGAGGTTCTTTAAGCTGTTTCCATTGTGTTCAAAGAATAGTTTAGGTGTACCCCCTTCAGAAACTAGAGTCCCTTCAGGAGGAATGTTCAGACTGTTAAAATCAGCTATGGGATTCTCTGCTTTCAATTCAAATTACAAAGTAAATTCACAGAGAACTACATTTTAATCAATTACAAACTGCCAAGGCCCACTTTGAGGCAACAGTTAGCTTTACAGTAATAGGCTCCAAGGGCATATCAATTTAGTTCAATCAGTTATTTGCCCAAGCTTAGGCCTTATATAAATCTCTTTCTTATGAAAATAAGGGGAACCCACTGTGTATGTGTGTCCTTGAGCAAAGCTTGTTCCCATGGTCAAAGAATAATATCAGAAAAACATTCTCATCCAACAGCTGCTGGTGTGAGCAGACAGGCAGAACATGGGGGAGGAAAGAAGGGAGGGAGAGAGAAAGAGCAGTCTGAAGTGGAGGGAAAAGGACATTTTCAGACCAGTTTACTCCCTACTGTGCTGCTCACACCGAGTCTACTCCTCACACACAGCTTACTCCATTGTTTTTTCTTAAATGTCTACCAATCACTTCCCGGTCAAATGTGTACTCACATGGTTAATGATGGCATGAGGAAATGTGGCCTCCCATGGGAACAGGGCCTGGATAGTTGCTCAGCACAACTCAAGAGCTCCACTTCCAAAGCCCACACAAAGAAAAGAAAGTCTGTCCAGCTGTTCCATTCATATCACTGTTTTCCAACACTAAATCCATGTACTGCTTGAGGTATGGCATCTGCAGTATTTACTGGGCTGTATACATCACAATCTCCATTAGCACCACCACTTATACATGCCTATACAATCCCACAACTCAAGAACATAAACTAAAAAGTTGAAGATTTGAAAGGTTTTGCTCCAGGGATTGTACATTGTTGTGGGTGGGTACTGCTATATTATGATTAACACCATTTTTATTAGAGAACTAATTTGTTTTTAAACAAATTGCAGTGTAGTTACATTTGAATCTGAATTAGTCACAAACAACTGCTGCCTTTAAGTGCTTGTCGTAAGCTCCTACTTTCAAGTTCAAGACACCGTAATTACAATTTGCCACACATTCAAGTCTGTGGCCTTAGGAAGCAGCCTGAAAATGGACAACTTAGCCAAAACTCCTTTAATGGCTCAAACAAAATCATCAAACAAAGTGAAGCAGTCCTGAATGACAGATACGGATTGAAGTGCAAAGGATAAAAATGAACACAATTAATTGTGGTTTCTCCAAGTGCTTTTGTTTTGCCCCACTCAGTGTTTCTTAGGGCACATACGCTACAAGGACAAAAGTACTGGGACACACCTCTTAATTATTAAATTCAGATGGCCCCTTACTTCCAGTGAAGGGCAATCTTAATGCTTCGGCATACCAAGACATTTTGGAACATGCCATGCTTCTAACTTTGTGCACACAGTTTGGGGAAGAACCTTTTCTATCCCAGCATGACTATGCCCCAGTGAACAAACCAAGGTCCACAGAGATATGGTTGGATGAGTTTGGTGTGAAAGAACTTGACAGGCCCTCACAGAGCCCTGACATCAACCCCATCCAACACTTTTGAGATGAACTGGAACGGAGATTGCGAGCCAGGCCTTCTCGTCCAACATCAGTGCCTGACCTCATAAACGCTCTACCGAGTGAATGGGCACAAATTCCCACAGAAATCCAGAATCTTGTGGAAAGCCGTTACATCTGCAAAGGAAGGACCAACTGCATCTTAAAGTCTATGTATTTGAATGCAGTGTCATTAAAGTCCTTGCTGGTGTAATAGTCAGGCGTCCCAATACTTTTGTGTTTATTGCGTATGTCGTCACCAGCCAACACCAACGTCACCAGCTGCGCTCCTGGCGTCATGCGTGTGACCCATCATGTGGGTCAGAGCGCTCTCTGGACACAGACATTGGATGAGTAAGTCAGGGAGGAGGAGGAGAGGGGGAGAGGGAGCACAAAGCTGTCTTTCACTGCGGGCCGATCAGAAGAAGTGCGGTGCTGATCTGGGCCGGCGCTTCTGAGCACAATAAATCGCGCGGCGCGTCATCACTCTGACGCAAAGAGCCCGTGCAGCCCTTGCACGCGTTTCTACCGCACACCGCTCCTCTGAAACTTCTCCTTTGTCGTGGGCAAAACTGGCTCTCGTAAAAGAGCTGCATTCATAACTAACTTACTCAAAGCAGTTCCAGCATGTGAAGACCCCAAGTGTAGCTAATCCCAAATCACAACAAACACAGCGCATGCACTTTGGGCACACAGACCAGGAGGGGATGGACCACAAACTCTACAACTTCACCCCCGACTCCCAGACTGCACCTCGAGTTGATTTTCAACACTTTAAATTCTCAGAACGTAGACATCCTCTGCTATCTGAAGTTAGGGTATATGTTTCCACACACAACCCGCTCACAGCACACTCTAAATGGGGTAAAGGTCTCACCGGCTGGGAGTCCTTGCATTGTGGCGACAGTGCAGTTCGGACAGTTTTCCCTCACACCGAGCAGAAGAGAGTAAAGAAGTTTCAGCTCGAGTTTGCAAACAGCTCGTGTTGTGAGTGCGGTTCTTCGGCTGTTTGCAGGCAGCAGTCCTCCACTTTCGTTTGGGCATCGATCCGTTCCCTCTCTCCCTCTGCTCCACTCCGTCCGGTTTCCTGTGCAGAACTGGCCCCACACACTGTATCCCTCCCACTCTCTCGCTCCTCTCTCTCTCTCTCACACACACTTGCTCTAGCTTTCTCACTTTTTTCCGTTTCTCTGTTTCTCAATGTCTCTGTCCCCCCCCTCCACTCAGTGTCTTTCTATGTTTATCTCATTCTGTTTCTCTTTCTCTCGCTGTCTTCCTGTCTGTTTCTCTCTGTCTCTAACAGTCTTTCTATGTTTCTCTCTGTCTCTTTGTATTTCTGTTGCTCTCTCTTTCTCTCCCCGTCTTTCTGTCTCTTTCTCTCTCACTTTCTTTCTTTGCTTCTTTCTCTCACCATCTTTAACAAAACCAGAATTGGAGTGAAAGTACAGATAGCCCTGGTAGAAGTACTGGACTGTACTTGTTTTTAAATGTGTTAAAGAATCAAAAGTAAAAGTTATTTGAGAAATTATAGCATTTCTCCACTGAAGTCTTTCTTTTAGGAAATGGAGAAATATTCATTCCCCCATACAGACTCCTGGGACCTGGGCTATCTGATTTAAAGCTACTCTGTGCAGTTCTGTGGCACTCTTTAATTCTGAGAGCTTGTTCAGGAATTCAGGCAGGAGATTTAAAATATGATGGATTTATTTGATTTGTTATATTTTATATTATTTATTAGTATCTTGCAGAGAGCAGTGAAGTAAAACTTGAACCTCCATTGTTCAGCTCTACACTTCCCCATTTTACCACATCTTCAGAAGTTAACCAAATGTCAACAGGGCGGTTTATGAGAACGCTCCCAAAGTGTCCCACAGGGCAGCAGGAGGAGCTGCTGTTTCCATTCAGTTATGCCTCATTACCCTTCTTTAGCCAGCATGGTGCCCACGTGCCTCACACATGTCACCCAAAACACCACATAATAATAGTTTGGTTAATAACTTCTCATGTGGCCGGTTGCCAGATGTTTTGCAGTGCTCTGTCTAACACCATCTGGCTGGAGGGGTAACCAAAGAGGCGGCACCCCTGCACTGTATATAGACTTTAACCAAAGGATTAACCAAGGAACGTATGAAGGGGTGTAGTACCTCATCTGATAGCAAAGCTGCTTTGGCTCTGATCTGGTCAAAACCTAATGAACAGACAGTGCCTATTGTGCAAAAAACAAACCAAGCCAAATTTGGCACAGGTACATTCTGTACATTCAAGCCACAGCTGACACAGGACAACTTTGAATTTCATGGTATTCAGACCAGATCAAATTTTGGTCTTGGAAGAAGCAAGTGCTAGCTTTCACCCTCTTGGTGGAAGGGAAGACCCAGCTAGCTGGTGGAAACTGGCCATGACTAAACTAGGAAAATATTGGATAAACAATTTAAAAAAAGATTTTATTTTGTGCAAAATTTCTTTTTCAAGGTGAGGTCAGCTACGTGATTTTGAACAACACTGTTAGTGTTCCACACCCTTTACACACTGGATATTTTGCGTATTTGTCAGGTGCCATCTTCAGCTGGCTTTTTGCTTTTTCTCTGGTGTAAAAAATGTAAAGCTCTTTAGGAATAGGAGTATGGGGGAGAAAAACGCACAGGATGGTGAGAATATATAATTTGTATTCACACTGAAGTGAAGATCTTGGCCTTTGTCTGCCTCTTCGTCCTCTGCTGCCTTTTCTTCATCTCTAAACAGCTGAGAGGCTGCTTTGGCCTCTGCTGCTACAGAGAATGTGCTGTCCATTTTTCTCCAGCATGAATTCGTCCAGTCCCCTGTAGGCACAAGTGTACAGCTGTACAGCTATTGGAGGTTTTCTATTGAACCATGCATTGTTATAGCTAAATAGTGCCAATCTTAAAAAGGAATTCCACAGATTTCTGCATCATTCTATTGAGATGTTAACAAATTTATTCACAGTTTGATGGTGCAATGAGAAACATCCTAACTCAGATTTCTTTACAGTGGTAGTGATGGGAACCAGGAACAAAAACCAGGAACAAAGAAAGTGTTAAAAAAAAATAGGACACAGTGAAAATGAGAAAGGAGTGTGCATACACACTTCTAAATACACAAAGAGCGACTTTAAGGGTGTGTATAGAATTAGTGTCTCACTTTCAGTATCCCTCTGACGGTGAGTGTGAGAGCAAGATAAGGACAACATTAGACATGGGTATTAGAGGCAGATAAAAAAGATAGTGGAGGATGTGGGTACGTGTGTTAATGATTTGAAAGTCTTTTGGGAACTGTAAACACAGAGACAGACAGAATTTGTTCAGAGAGATAAACACTGGTGCATTATTCACAAGAAACATTGCTTTTAGACACAGTTGGATCAAGGCTTTTGTTATGAGGTCCACAATGAGCAGCCGAGGGGAGTCCATACCCAAACCCCATCAAAAGAAGTGAGTGAAAGGGTGTAGCTGGTACTGTAGTGGGATAATTAATCATTTTAATGGAAAAGAATACAGCTTCACTAGCAATAACACTGATTCCTAGATGAATCATGTTTATTGTCAAGGTATGTGAGCAAGCACATATAAGGAATTTGATTCCAGGCGATGGTGTCTCTCAAGCACAACAGTATAAAACAACAATAATGTGTAAAGATACAATGAACAATATACTGAAAAATATAACATACAATAATACCATCTACAAAATGAATACGAAATATAGACATTTCGTTATAAATATAATGATAAATATTAATATATGTATGTAAATATTATTTGTACATTTAATACTCTCTCGATTAATTCTTGCTCAAACCTTTTTATAAATTAGCAAGCCAACCTAATATCGTGGGACAGTCTGAAGTTTCCCAGTGATTCACTGGTGTTGTCTGTTAAAGCTGGGGCTTAGTTTTAGATAGGATGTGTCCCAATAGCACACTTAATACTAATATTAATAGGTGTTTGAGTATGTCTAGAATACTTCCACTAGATGAGAATTGTTCTACGAGTCTTGTTCCTGTGCCAGCTTGGTTTTTGCCCAAGAAGGTACATTGATGTCTTGTAAGGTATTGTACATCTTTAAAAAAACTTCTTTTTGTATCAGGATTCATTTCTAGCATGTTATCTATTACATTTTCAGTTGATTGGAGTGGGAATGAAAAGTGCCTCATGGCAAAACTACAGACTTACAAGAAGAAAATGTCTGAAGAAACTGGTTCTTGGAATGTTATAGTTGTTATCTAACATATGAAATAAAACAAATGCGCTGTCAGCTATAAGGTCTTGAAATATTAATAAACCCTTTTCATTCCAAATTTCAAAGGCTATATCTAATTGGGAGGGTGGAAATAAATTATTGTTGGTTACTGAGATAAAGCTACATGCTTGGGTGAAACCAAAATGTTTTCTCAGTTGAAACCATGTTTTGAGGGAGTTTCTGATAACTGGATTTAATGATATTTATGGGTTAAAAAAATGTTAATAAAGGCTATTGGGGACGAGGATATGGCCCTAGTTTCATAGTAGCCCACACAGGACATTCCAAGTGCTTATATGTAGAGATGAAATAAGTTAGTTTAGCTTTATTTGTGGACCAATAATACAAAACAAAAAGATAGGTAAACATTGTCCCCCCAGCTGATTTGAGCTGCTCCAAGTAAGTTCTCTTCATATGTGGGCAAGATTTGTTCCAGATGAAGTCAGAAATATAACAATTCAACCTTTTAAACCAGCTCTTGGTTAAAACCATGAGAATCATCTTAAATAGTTATGACAAGCAAGGTGGTACTGGAAAGTGGAAAAAGGAAAGTGGAACAGATCACCATTTGTTGAGATCCAACTTAGTATGTTCTATTAGTTCTTAAAATTGTAGCCATAATACCCAAGTAGAAAAATAGTTGTGGCTTCAACTTAAAGGGAAAACAATTATATGCTAGCAGCTAGATGATTAATGGGACTGTCACAGAATTTATGAAAACCAAAAGAATAAACCTGTGTAGCTTGGAGGATAAACCCACACGCGGAGTCGCACAAGTGAGTGACCCGTGTGTGTGACAGGGACAAAGTAAACTTTTAGAAAAATTTTGTTTATAACCTAACAATTTCCCAAATTATTGCAATATGTGTACATGCTAGGATATTGACTCTAGTGGACTGATGAAACTTTGAGTCCTATTCATTTTAGTAATCCCCGTAATTCCCACCTCCTTCCTTAAAGTTATGTCTAAAGATTCAATGGCAGTTTGTAGTTTGCCATTTTTGTTATGTATCCAAGCTAAGTATTCTCAAACTCCGACGCACACCTAAACGGGTGTGGAATTCATGGACACTATTGTCCCGCAATGCTGTGTGAAATGGCTCCACACAGCTTTATTTTGGAAAATAAAAGGTGGACGGTGATGCAAGAGATGCTGTCTTAAAGCAGTGTGGTAAGTTAAAAAAAAAAACATTTTAGCTTGTACTCTGGTATGACATGCTTTTTCTATTTTTTCTTATTTGTTCAGACTGGTGTAGAATGTTAATATTTTAGTGTACTAACCTGCCTAAGATTAGTACCTAGTATATACTTTATGGGATTATGCAACAGTGCATTGCTGGGACACAGCCTTACTGTAGTTGTGGGTCATTTGTAGCTGGGTTAATTTACCTCCATTTGGCATGTTTGCTGTTGCCAGTCAACTACAAGTGGCAGCAGGGAAAACGGTGGAAATGAACTCTTCATCAAATCTAGTAACTGTTTGGTTAAATGGATGCTAACTCCAGTTTGCGGTCTTCTCTTCTAGCATGATACAGCTTTTCTATGTGATAGTTTCAGAGAGAGTAGGAAAATGAACTGTTTGTGTTGTCATTGCCCCTTTTAATACGGTGGCACAGCTATGGTGACAAATGGTGTTTTCTAAATAACTGCTTGTGACGATAGTGGATTTAGATGCCCATGTTCAGACGTGTGCAGATTTGTGTGTGTATAATCTGTTCTCTGAGAGACCTCCGTCGGGGTTCACGTGTATGCTGACCATCATATGACATGACAAAGTGAAAAAGAGAAGAGTCTGTGTTTCACAAACACACAGACCCATTGGGCAGTAGCTCACATTCTCAAGACTCTCTGTACTTTTTGTTTTTCAATACAGTGCCACCATGTGGAAGAAGCTGGTGTTGCAATGCACTGAAAAGCAGTACTGTAGGGTCACGCTTCGCTCTGCACTGTGAAAGAATTCTCCACGTGTCTTTGTCAGCAGAGGAGACGCTGCAGTGTCCCTGATTTGGGTGCAGTGATTTGGAGAAGAGGAGCTTCCTCAAAGAACCCTTTATAGGGAGCAGATTGATGGTGCAATGGGCTAACAATGAAGGAAATTTCAAACATTTGCTTCATCCACTGCATTCAAGGAGTACACACTCATATATATATATATATATATATATATATATATACGTGGGG
>JBBPCX010000016.1:5706682-5728925 GCA_037974365.1 Hydrocynus forskahlii
ATTGTAACATACATATTAATGTAAATTCAGCTAGATTTCTATATAAAAAATAACTATAAATGTTTTGTTACTGACGAGAGAACACAAAGAAAGCGCGGCTTGGGATGGTAAATTACAACTGTACTCAGAGACGGGAGGTTTGAAAGTAGCCAATCCGAAAACATTATTTTGTTATCCTTGCTGCTGATTGGCTGCTTCCATGTGATGCATGCGTGGCAGCTGCAGACCAGAATTTCCCCATGGAGCATCCTGAGTGTTCTCCTATTTTCCATTTTGTTCTTCTAGAAGCCCTGTATTTTTATTACTGTAAATTAAATGAATGAATGACTCTTGCCTTCTAATCTTACACACCACAACGACTCTTGTCTTCTAACCACACTGAGACAAAAAATAAGATATTTTGTTATTATTGTTAGTACATAAAGAGATGCAACTTTAGATGAAGTACCGGAAAGCAGCAGCCTGTGTCGCCTCGTTTCTATTCACCTGTTTACAGGAACATTATCCAATGCCCAAGCCCTAACCCTAACCCCAACCCCAACTCTAGCCCTAAACCTAACCCAAGCACTAACCCTAACCCGTGAGCTGGTTGTTTGATCCCTGTTTCAGAATTTTCCCAATGCCACGTTAGCTCCTTTGTTTCATTCACTCCAAACCATTCACACACACACTCACGTTACCAGAGGGGGGTGTTGCTAGGTGTGGCATAGTGTTTTACTGAGGGGATAAAATACTCTGGCTGATGTGGGTGTGGAGCAGGTGGCCACAGTGATCAAACACTTTACTGAAACAGGTGCGTTCAGTTCTCAGTTGCATGGTCCTTTCCAGTTCATGCTGGGACTGTACCATCAGTCATCATTAGGCCTACATCTAGTCATGGATCTCTAGGTTTTCTCCATTTCAGGTCCTATGTCTCTGTTAGGCCTATATGTTTATCATAAAAGTGTATGTATGTATTGGGGCAGGGCTTTGCAGGGCCTTACAGCCCCAAAGCAGTACATGACTGGGCCCAAGGACAAAGAAGTTTGAGCGACAGTCATCTAAAATACTCAAGGGTGATGTTCAGTGTGAGTTCATTACAGTATAGAACTCAACTTGTTTCCTTATTAGCAAGGTTTGTGCTGATGCCGAAAAATCCATTATTATCAGCGCAGCCATGTGTCACTAGACCACAACTGGGGCAGTGATTAGGGAGTTGCCCCTGAGATCAGGACTGCTAGTGGTACCACTGAGGTACCCTTGAGCAAGATACTGTTCCTGGCGGCCCGCTGCTGCACTTGTTGAATGGATTAAATGCAGAGAAAGAATTTCATTGTTCATACTGAGTGCTGTGATGTGTTCATGCATGACTGTAAGGGGCCACTTTAACTTGCACAGTGTAATTCCTCATAATTTGACCAAATTCCACTCCAGGGTGAAATTGTGTGTCTAGTTTCTGCAAATATGTGTAAAGTGTCCATTTTGTCATATGTGAACACACCGCAGCACACATTCTTTCTCTGCATGTAACCCATTCACCAAATGAAGCAGTGGTCAGCCAGGAACACAGTGCCCTGTGAGCAGTGTGTGAGGATGGTACCTTGCTTGAGGGTACCTCAGTAGTGCCACTGGCAGTCCTGGGATTTGCAGGGGCAACTTATTAGGCCACCAGCTGCCCCGTTTTCCATGTTTCCATTTGTATAGACGTGTTCCATTTTTCAAGTCTGAGTATTCCATTATGTGATGTATTATGCATAGTGAGTTTACCATCCACAGCTGGGAAACCCACTTCTGTTTAGTTCGGAAACGAAGATAGAAGTGTTTGGCTAAATGACACCGATATCCTCTAGTCATATCAGCTGCACACAAAAGAACTGAAAAGGAAACAAGCCAGACAATACAAAAACAGGAAACAAACTTTTTAGTCCCATTTATTGATTTTAACCAGCATGACTACCTTTACACAGACCGAGTGTCCCTCTACAGAAAACAAAACAACACTTTTTCTTGGGTTAGTTCGGCAACATTACATCACTTAATAACTAAACATACTTTTCCTTTTTTTTCCATTTTCTTTTCTAACCTCTTCAAAGTTCTACGTTTGTTTTCAGTTCTGTGTAAAAGTTTCCATGGCTGAAGAAAAACATGCATATGACATTTGAATTTTTTTTTTTTGTTTCTTGTTTTGCCACTAATCATAATGCACGTTATTGATAAAGAGTACAGTACTGCAAGACATTTAAAATAAATACCAACATATGGATGAAGTCATTATTTCATATAAAGGTATCAAACTCTCCTCGCGGATCAATACTGGAACACAATATGACCATGTCAATTTCGCACAGCTAGTTGAGTATCACAACGCTATCGCTTCCAGCAAACAGAAAACCTAATTCTCCATGTAAATCAGCGCTCTGAATTGCACCTTAATTTAAATTCTTTTTTGCTAGCATCCCAAATTTGATAATTTATGCCTCAACAAACCACTTGTGACTTTCATGGCACGATTCAAGCTTGTTGATGCAAAATCTGTTTTCTGTTTCCTGAAATCACAATGTTTATAAAGATTATGCACAATAATAAACCAAAAAAAACAAAAACAAACAGCAAACAAAAAAGTGAGACTCAAAAAGAGACAAAAAGAGGATGCGCGTTCAAACATTTGTCAACAAAACTATCGATACCACATTACCTTCACCAAACAAAAAGCTATAGATACACCAGTCTCCATCAGCAAAAACGCCATGTGGGCGCTTGGTATCTCTCTCGCTCTCTTTTTTTTTGTTCATTATGAGGCAATAAGGATTTGGATTCCCACCACTTGATTAAAAAAAACCTTTTGCTAAAACCCCTGAATTTGCTAATGGGATCGCTGATCTCAAGAATTCGCTGCAACCTCTTGAATTCACCTAATGTCTTACGTCTTACAAAACACACTCTCACAAAAACAGATTGTGTGTCTTTTGCACTTATTGCTGCTTCTAAGCATCCTCTGAAGTAAGAAATTTTGGGTCAATTGCCTTACCTTCAGGAGAGGGCAACATAAACTACCAAAACTAAAAGCTAGAATTCTCTCTTGAAACAACGAAAGGCACTACTGGTCAGAACAAAGAAGAAAAAGAAAAAAGAACTGGGTGTATGGTCATGAGGATCTCACACACCGCAACGACTCTTGCCTTCCATCACATATGAATCTTTTTTATTTTTGTATCAAATGTAAAAACCAAAAGAAACAAAACAACAGTGTACCGAGACTTGGCACGATAAATAAAGAGAGAATGAGACCATTCCAATTTGGAATTGATTTGATTACGCTCGCAGAGAATTCATGAAGTCAGCAATCCCTAGAAAGCTTGAGTAAAGAAGTTCGGAGAGAAAAACAAAATGCACGCATTTTCGACCTCCACCCTCTGCTGGTTTTGTTTTTCCCCAGGCCTGCTTTACCATGTTAAGCCAGAACGTCGTCAAGTTTCTCCACGTTCAACTATTCCTAAGAATAATAAATAGACAAAAAAGCCCAGCATCTGACCACCCGGGATTTTGTTTCAGAATATGGCAGTAGAACAAATGTGGAAATAAAATTCAAATACAATGAAACAACATTACATCGTCGACATTATAAACGAAATATAAAAGACGAATGCTTGTGGGTTCATTTCACAGAATACAACAGGACTGGTTTGCAATGTGAGTAGATTTGGAAAGGTGAGTAAGCTGACCTCTGTTCCTGGTATACAGAGTGCATATATGGAAAATGTATTACTATTGATATATTTATTTATACGTGTAGTATAAGGTATAGCTGAACTGACTCACAAACCAAAACACTACAAACCTTCCCTAAATTATTAAGAAAGCAATATACTCCTATAGTAAAAGTGCACAGGTTAAGGTAAATAAAAAAAAAGACAACTGCTAATGCAGTATGGTGTCTGCTTAGCTCCTTTAGAATTTAGCACAGGGCTGAGTTTCCGATTCTTTGTGAGCACAGGTTTACAGATAACCTTTAAAACATTTGAAAAATGATAAACCATAAAAATGCCCATGTTAAATCAACCTAGAATTAGTTCTTGCTTGTTTATCAAACATGTGTTATATATTGAGGGTGAATACGGTTATTATCTAGAACCTCTTACAAAAGGTTTTCAAATATTTAGTTTTCCAGTGGATTCCAGTGGGCTAAAACTTTATGGGTGAACTGAATTTGTCGGCAGTGTTGGAATGTAGACTTCCTGGCTCGAATAGGGGGATGAAAGTTACTGCAAAATGGGGAAAAACAAAGAAATAATACTGTTAAAATTTAGCTGTGCTAACATGCTGGCAGAATGTTAAACAAACAAAATAAAAATCAAAATGCAGAGTCAGAAAGCCAAAATTAGTTTAAGAGAAGGAGTAGAAGTTGGTTAGTCACTAGAAGCCAGACATAGTTACTTTCGTTTTGTTAAGTGTGTGGAACAGCAAGTACGGAAAGCCAGTGGCTCACAAGAATCGGAAGCCTGCCCTCCTCCCGTGGAAGCTCCGTCCTCTCAGACCGCAGTGAGATGACTGGATCTTCTCAAGAATCATGCAAGTTCATAATAACCAGGCAGAGGTTATTGCATGCATCTTGTTTGGCAAAAAACAATGAGTAAGCAAAGTGGACTCAGGAGAGCAGACACTGACCCCACATAATTGATTAAACCCCATTGTTACTTCTGAATATAGAAGATTAAATATGACATTTAAATCAGTTATCTATGACAAAATATGAAATAACATGTTCATTCGATCAGTGTTCTCCAGAGTCATGATAGACCAAAAAAACAAAAAAGACAAAATGTACAAGTCTATTACCTAAATATAATTTCTTAATTTTAGCCTATTCGCATAATTTCTGGGTGCCTTCCCCTAGCACATCAAATCACTTGATCAGACAATGGAATCGCTAACATTAGCCTCGTCTGACAAAGCCTTCTAAATACTAACACTTAAACCTTCTGTTGATAACAGGATGCATGAAGGAACAGAAAAAGAGTGGTCAGATCCAAGCTGTGTGTAAAAGTGTGCGTGTGTGTGAATGTGTGTGCATGTGTATGTATGTATGTGAGAAGATGAAAGCGATAGCTTTGTGTCTGTTTAATACAGTACATTATCTAAAGGCCTATAGAGGGCTTATATGCAGCACAGGCAGAAGCAGAGTTGAGGACTGAGGTGTTTGCTCTTCCTCTGGCTAGGAGGAAGCTCACCTAGGAAGGGTCTCACCTGAACAGGATCTTGTTAAGAATATATAATTCTAAGAAATTTGACAAAATACAAAAAACAGTGATTTCCTCATCTGTCCTCGACCCTGCTTTTAGTGTAATAAAGCTAACAAAGTCATTTTCATCACCAGCATAATCATCATCCACAAGGTTTTATTTTACTATGAGCCCCACCCTCTGTTTTTTTAAATCTAGCCTAGCATTAGCTTGCAACATTAAAGCTTATTTATTGTTTGACAAAATGAGAGAAGTTCTCCTTCCACAAGTTGGGATGCCCAGGAAACAAGAGGCTTCTGGTTTGTTTATCATGAATAAAAATGATAAATGCCCCCCCGCTGTTTCCTCAGTATTTTACTTGAGAGGAGGTATACGACAACGTTATGGGAGTGTTACCTGGCGTTATTTAAAGAGAGAGTGATGAGGCATGGGGAGCACGTTGCTGACAATCTACAAGGAGAAAGGTGGCAGAAGCAAGGAACAGAAAAAGAAGTTAGACGTTAAAGGGGTCAATGAAGCGCGCTCACACACACACTGATGAGGGCATTTAGACCTTACAGTTTTAGTAGCAAAATGGAGAGAGGAGGGAGAAAAAAGACACAAAGGACAGGGCTTTACATTGAGAAAAGAACAGTTGCTGATAGAAATCAACAGACAGGCACTTTTCTATGATGATGTCTGTTGTCGTTTTACTTGTTTTCATTTGACATCCTGATCAGAGTGCTTTATGTGTTGTGCTCTTTTTTCAGATCAGTTGGACCACCACCAATCGAAACTGTTTCGTTTCACAGGTTTTTGTGGGGTTTTTTTATTTTAAATCTGCCTTTTTTGTGCAGCAAAATGTGGAACCTGAGGCCCCTAGCTGAAGTGCACTTGAATTTAAGGGAGTGGGTTGATTTTTTTTCCCCCTTCCCCATTATTTTCCAGTGTTATGGCTATAAATGATCTTCTCCATGTTTTGGGGAATGGATCCACAAACAGAAACAGCAACAGGGCGAGAGATGTTCCTCTTTAGTCCTCTTTTTTTAAAGGATGTAGAGCCCTGTTTCACGTGTGCTCGAGATGGAGATGGAACCCAAGACGCTGTAAAGTTCTGAGACGTATTTTGCAGCCGAGAATCCGCTAGCAATCGGAAATCGCATGCAAGTGCCAAAAATACAAGCCATGTGAATCTTGGCGAAGAGCCTACCGCTCTTTTTCAAACGAAAAATAAAAAAACGCCCCTCTCCCGCCCACCTCTGCTTAAGTAAGACGGGACTGACAATGTCCTAAATTTGTTGGCAAACCCGTCTTTTTCTTTCTATCTTTTTTTTTTTTAAGACTTTTGAAGTTTTACGTTTCAATCCATATCAAAAAATACTTGCAGCTCTCCTCTACTGTAAGAAGGGAGGAATTTGCATATTCATGAGTTTATCTAGCAGTGTAAACATTAGCCACCTGATTGGACAATGGGTTGCCAGGTTCAGGTTAGTTTCTCCGAGGCAGGAGAGAGAGGGAGGGAGAAAGAGGGCAGAGAGAGGAGAGAATAGGGGAGGGAATCTACCAAGTTGCCGAGGGCAGCTAGGTTTACAGCACAACCACAACACAACACCCTCCTGGGTAGCTCCGACTAGCGATCAGGGTAAGAAACTCACTCGGAAACGAAGCTGCCACTTAAGATACAGCACCATGAGTACAGAAGGAAACAAACTGCCCTCTGTGTGGGGGGAAACTCATTTTGGCAGCCATTAGCTAGCGCTACCATATTAGCCATTTTCATTCGCATGGCTACTAATACAATGGTAGGCATAACCATACAGAGCCCTAAAGGACACACACACACACACCGTACAGGTCAGCAAAAGAGCAAGCGAGAGAGCGCATGTGAGTGGGGCTTTGTGCACTGACTTAGTGCTGTTTTAGACACACACACACACACAGACGAGAAGCTTTTAGTCGCAGTAGATCTTGTACTTCTCACTGCAAAACACCATGGGTGTCCCCAGAAGGCTGTTGGGTTCACCGCGACCCCCACAGGTGGCCGTGAGGGTCGGACTTACATGGGGCTGCTGAGCGGTGTGCTGAGCCGACTTGGCCCGGGATGACTTTGTGCGGCCATTGGCTCCACTGCGGCGGGTCTGCTCGTGGTCAAACTCGAGGTCCTCCAGCCGCTGGGTGAGAGCAAGCTTCTGCTGGATGGCCATGCGGAGGAGAGAGTTCAGAGTCTTCTTCTCATCCTCTGCTGCTGCCAGCTGCCTCTGCATCTCATCCAGCTGAGTAACGTACTCATCACAGCTGAATGGAGAGAGAGAAAATACGTTTAAAACAAAGTGGCTTCGTATAATTATCTATGAACAAACCACAGCATAGCAAACAATGTGAACAGTGAAGCAGTCGGCTGCCACCAACTGATGGTGCTCGGGGAGCAGTGTGTGGTGACGGTACCTTGCTCAAGGGTACCTCGTGGTGCCACTGGCAGTCCTGGGATTCAAACCCATGACCTTCTGATTGTAGGGGTGGCCAGAAGGACACAGTGGCCCGTGATGACAACTGATTTGGGCTGCTGGAATGTTAACCATAACACTACTTCTCTCGTAATAAACAAACATGTTTAAACAAATACAGTAAACCCCCGCTTATGCAGATCAGCAGTCTCTTGCGGATTCTTTCAGAGAACAGAATACATTTGGCGACATCCACCACGTCGCCAAACACCTCATCCTCATGCTGGGTTGTTTATGTTTGGGTGCTGCGCTGAGCAGTGGATTTTTCTTAATAATTTAACGTAAATTCAGCTACATTTCCATTTAAATAATAACTATACATTTTTTGGTACTGTCCAGAGAACTCAACGAAAGCGCGTCTTGGGATGGTAATTGGCTGCTTCCCTGTGACGCATCTCTGGCTGCGGCAATCTTGCGTGTTCTCATGTTCTTCATTTTGTTCTTCTTAAAGCTCTGTATTTTTATTACTGTAAATTAATTTATTACTATATTTACCCTGCTTATACCAAAGAAAACGACAGCACATACCAAAGAAAACGCACATGCATTAATTACAGTACAGTCTATACAGGGATAACATTGGTATTTTACATTCTAGGACTGCAGGATACAGCAGTTCAGTGTACATTGTACAGTACGGATAAGGGTTTACCTTTACATTTTCTTTAAGGGTAATGTATTAAACTGAGGCTTAAAGAAAATGAAATTGAAATGTTTTGGGAGCATGTACTCATGGAACGTAACCCCCACAATAGTAAGGGGTTTACTGTATTATACTTTTAAACTCTTCTAGGTTAATACCACATTGTTCCACACAGCACAGCTGCACTTCCAGTTGTAGACCAGCAGAGGGCTCTTAAGAACCATTAAGCCTGTCTACATGCAACTGGACTGACTCAGGATCAGTAATGTACTTAACACTATTTGCCTTTGACAGGCAAAGTGTTGATTGTGTTGAACTGTTGCTTAATGATCTGCAGATCAAATGAATGAATGAATGAATGAATGAATATAGGTGAGCATTTGTGTAGTGTTGTGTTATAAATATAATCCTGTTGTCATAATAAAATAACATTCCCATAGATAAGGATATATTTGAATAGCTACTACATTAAACTACTAAAACAAATCATGTAGACTGAATAAAATCCCAATTCTTCATTTGTGTGATTCACCACTTGTCACCATCACACCACTAGATGGCGTTCCTCAAGTGCAAGCTCTTCTTAAGATGCCCAAACACCCACAATTCATTTTACTGCGGATTGTTTTAATACATCATAAATCTCTTCACATCTCAAATCACAGCTCTTCTTATTAAAAAAAACAAAGTTGCCCACGCCTCCCCCTATGCTCTGCAAGACATAATACTGTGATCTTCACCCTGTTAGCAAAACATGCTATGCTAATATATGCAATGTGTATTTTAATAAGATTTGAAAGGTTATGAATGATACAGATTCATAAGCATTGATGAGGCCTAGCCTTTAAACACACTGTTAGCAAAGTCTGTAAATAGAGAGTAATGAATCAAATGACAATCTCCATTTATGTCTACAAAGAGAGAGAAGGCAGGGGTGGGAAAATTAAGAAATGTGCCTGTGTCTGAAAACATATTCGGTTTCTTTCTGGTTCTGTTTTTTTTATACTTTCCATGCCCTGACTTGCTGATCTTCTTGAGTAGAACATGGCAGTTATGATTCACCACACCTTGGTAATTATTTTAAACTGTTACACCTTTGCCTTGGGCTGTACCTGACAAAACGTGTAGTCTGTTTCTTACTAACTGGCCAAGATGGAGCATGAAGAGTTTAAGTGCCTTCCACACCCATCTCCACCAGTCTCTTTGCCTGCAGCAGTCCTAATGTTATTTAATGGATAAAGGGTCCAAATAGTTAACATGTAGCAGCAGGAACACTAAATGAGGGCATTTTACTTTATGTCTCATATACTACAGATCTATTTGTATTCATGTCACCCTCATATTCTCTTATTGCTCTTGCGAAGTTTTGTTATTCTACCTGTTTTTTTTTTGCGCAGCTTCTCGTCGGAACCCCAGTTTTCAATATCAAAACATTCGTTCATATCTCCTGCAATGCGCTTGTATTCAGATTTTTGATTGGTTGCTGAGGGGCCAAGTCATGATCGCATCCCCTCTGTAATGTATGGGGAAAGAGAGAGGACAGCCAAGTCGCCTTTAAGTCTGTGATATCACAGTTATGGGGCTAGAAAGGGGAAAAAACTCCCAAAAAAACGTAGAAACAAATGAGGAGCAAAACACACAGTAGACTCAAATAGACTTTGTAGACTCAAAACACTAAAGCTCAGGTCAGTTATAAAAAAGATGTGCATCAAAAGATGTTTGTTGTGGATTCATTTAAAAATTCAGCCAGTGAACTCAACGCTTTCAGTCGTCCTTAACAATAAATAGCTTTAAGTCAATGTCATTGCTAAATTTAGAGTCATCTGCCACCCAAAAGCATGCAGCCAAGAGCAGCCCTATGGTCAGAAAGTGACCACTGAGGAGGGGATAGAGGATGGCTAACATATACTGTATAAGACATCAGATACAGGGTTACAATCTGTACCACAGAGCAGTGGATCTATAACAAGAGGCCAGTGAGTATGTCCAGTTGTATGCAAAAGTTTGGGTATCCCTAGTCAAATTGTTTTTATTTATTTGAAAATAAGTACACATCCTCAACAGAAAACATCTTTCAGCACATTTTAATGCACAGTTACTGTTTATTTAACCAAAAATTCTCCAGAATATCTAGGTTATTCAAAGGTTTTGGCACATTTTAGATTTCTATCTTTTCTAATATGTTAAACATAGAGGATGTAGAGGATGCATATTTATTTTCACTAATTACCAACACATGGTAATTTGATCAGGGGTGTTTAAACCTGTGCATAAGACTGTATGCTTGTTTTCTAAAATGTTTGAGGTTACTCCTGTTCAATCAGTCAGAGCAGACACTGGGAATATTATCAGTAATCATACAAATTAACATTTAAACAATAACATCTTAAAGGTGGAAGAATGGGCCAATAGTGCTGAGGTTTATTAAACTGTTTTGTTTAAGGCATGATCTAATTGGCTACTCCTGAGCACTTCCGTGAGGTGCTATTGGTAGTCCATGGGTTTATTGACTGCCTGCCTCACAACTATTTCCCACGGGGATGAACTTTGACCCAGCCTTGGTCTAGACAACTCAAACACACACCATCTTGTTTGGTTTGTGTGTGTGTGTGTGTGTGTGTTTGTGAATGAAAAAGAGAGAAAGCATGAGTGCGTGCGAGGGTGTGTGCACTAGTTATCCTGGCCATACAGACACACATACTGACAACAGAGATCAGTGAAGCTCCATTAGCCACAGTATTCCTATGGGAATCTTTCGTTCAAAAGATGCTAGGGGTGGGCAGATTATTCCTGGGAAAAGTTTGGGGGGTGGAGGGGTTTATTTGTGTGTGTATGTGTGTGTGAGAGAGAGAGAGAGAGAGAGAGAGAGATTTGAATGTACGTGGAAACACACGCAACACGGGAACTGGCATGGTCTAGAGATGAAAACATTGGAAAAGAGAAGGAATGATAAAAGAGAAAAAAGGAGAGAAGAAAATAACTCATAATCATGTTAATCTAGTTAAATTTTCATTTTAAGGCTTTCTTCCTTTTGAGGAGTAGACATGTCCAGGCAAGTCTGAAAAAGGGGTGGGTAACATATCTTCCTCTCTCTGTCACCCCTCTCACATCTGTAGTGCTCTTTAAATACTGCACAGAAGATGAGCTAGACCAAATCTCCATATCTTCATTATCCATTCATTTCTTCTGCAGTGTTATAGAATCATTAGCATGATAAACACACTTCAACCAGGCCAGCATTCTAAAAGCATTATCCACTGTCCACCTGAAAAGAAACTCCACTAATCTCCTTCATCAGACACATAGTAAGAGCTGATTCTAGAGCAGCACATGTGGTTAAGAATGGTTAAGAATGTACCCACTGGGATGGTGGGAAATTGGTTTCTGCACCCCTGAAAATCTACTGATTAGCATAGCAATAGAAGGCCCCTCCCTTATGGGGCCTATATAAAGCTTTCATATGCTAAAACCAGCCAATCAGACATCTTGCCATTCATCGTTTTAACATGGGCTGAGATGAATTAAGGGAAATCTATTCTGTAAAAACAGAGTATGTGGAGAAGTGCATGTCTGTGTATTTGTGTAATATTTAGGGGAAGGAAATTGGCCAGAAAGTACTACAACTTCATTCCAGGAGCAAAAGTTGGAACTGAAATGTACTATCATTACTACATTAATGCAAGAACACATTACTATTCATAAAATTGTTTCAGCTATATTATAATATGAAAATCCACCACAAACTTCCTTCTGTTATACTGGGCCTTTTCTATCCCTGGTGATATATCATAGCATATGCACATGGCATATGATAAGTGGCTGGTGGATGTATGTGTGTGTGTGTGTGTGTGTGTGTGTGTGTGTGTGTGTGTGTGTGTGTGTGTGTGTGTGTGTGGACCTTGGTTCCACCCAAAACTTTCTTCCTTTAGTGATTGCACTCTTTAGTCCTAGTCTGCTTAACTGATAAGGCACAACATTCAAGCCCTCTCACTCTCTTACATATACACACACAGGCACACACACACAGGGTGGGGAGGATGTTATGACTTAAGTAAAACAAGTTCATGGGTTAAAGGGAACATGTAAAAATAAGACATGAAGTGTTTGCTGATGTTCATAAAATTCAATCATTCTTGAAAATGACAAATGTGTTGTTGGGGTTCGCAATAGTGTATTTTGTCTGTAATTTACAGACACCTTTATTTTAAAAGACAAAGAAGTGGTCTGTGTTAGTGTAAACAAAGATACAGTTACAAGACTGCTGCAAACAGCCCCTATGATCAGATATTGATAAAGAATTACTAGACAAAATGTTTGGAAGAGTCATGCAGTGGGATAGCGGCGCCCTCTTCATGAGCAAGACACAGGAAAACAACACACGCTACATACGCAGTACTGTCCATTGAATGCAGTAACACAGTCTTGGGTTATCTGGAAGATTACGACAAGATCTTTGGTCTACATCTGATAAATATGAAGGCAATGGATCAAAAGGGTCGGCTGAGAAGACAAACAACTCAACAGATTTCTAGTAAGCTATCTGAATGTGTGTCAGAACATAATATAGACTGCTTTACTGTGGCCTTCCTAACCCTTTAATCTGCGGACGTATTATTCGGTCATAATTTTAAGACTTACTACAGGGGAACTACTGTGAATGATCAAATCATTATGTTCAGGTCATGTAATTGAACTGTATGTAGGCTAGTGTGCGGGCCTTTAAAGAACCTAACAACATGTTTGCTGTAGTGTGTAAACAGTGTTAAATAACCATTATGTGCCTTTCACCGTCTAATACTTTTGATCTACACATGTGAATGAAGCTACAGTCTATTTTTAATTTGTCACCTTATTCTTGACATCTATCACTGCTGGATCAAAATGGCAACTTTAATGGAAGTTATGCTACAATATTTCTTAATTATTCCTTTTAGTCTTAAAATCCCTTTTAGTCCATTGTGCAATCTTAATCTATCATTGGATACCCATCCCTTGATGTCTACATGTTGTACAGGCATATCTTTTACCATATGGCCTGCCTTTAGATGCTTCTTTAACTCTGGCCCTAGTAGTAGTATTTGGTAGAAGGTATTTGTGTGCCATTTTTCATACTTCACCCAACTCATCCTATGTAAAGCACAGTGAATGTTTCTGTATTATCGTCACACACCTTAACTGCTGTCAGCTGCAGGTAGACTGTGTATGCTGTGTGCTTCACAGCGTAATTTATGAAACTAAGCAAGCATATATGTGTGTGTGTGTGTGTGTTCCATACCGGGTGGCAAACATCGCTCTGAGAGAAGAGAAGGTGGCTGCGTCCTCTTTCAGGGCTTTGAGCTCATTGCGTAACTTCATCATGGTCTCTGTCACCATGGCCTTCTCGTTCTCGTACTTGCTCTTAAGGTTGGCCAGAGCTACCTCAGCGGTCTGAAGGGGGAGGTGCAGACAGATCATATCATTATGCCAAAAACCAGGGAACGACAAAGTTTATGCAAAGAAGTACATCAGTTCATTCACCTTCATTTATCAAGCTGCATGTGTGTTACGATTAAAAACCACAGCTTTGATGGACATCAACGTGATCATTCTTGGTTACAAAAACCAAAGTGTTTGCATCAATGCTCTAAATTTAACCAAGCTGAGGCTGGTATGTTGTGGTGTCTATGTATCTTTAACAGGGATTTTATGACTGCTTTTACAGCATGGCTCCACTGATACATTCTTTGGATAGGAACGGCAGGAGCACCATCAAAGTGCTCAAGACTGCCACATACTCAGGCCTATAAGTTCTTTCATGTTTATACAGCACAAAAAACAAGAGGGTCAGCTGTCAACAACAAAGACAACATCTGCTGACCAGACAGGTGTTCCAGATTTTACTGCTCTATGTTTTTATTTTCTACCTTTACTCCCCTAAATTCAGTACAAGACCACATAAGTCTTGGATGTAGGCTCAGAATAAAGACTTCACTCAATAATTTTATTTTTTTATGATTTGCTCACATTATTTATATCTTGCTAATGCGTCGACCTTTAGCAATTTAGCATACTAACTTTACAACAGTACAACAACAAAAAATATCCCTAAAGTATTCAAAAGCCTGCCACAAGCAGTGGCAGCAGCTCTCTTGAAGTCTGAAATTGCATTAACTTAATGTATTCTCATTCAACATAATAAACCTTACTGGACCTTAAAGTACTGGACCATTACTGTACCTTTAAGGGAACATGCAGATTTTTATACTTTAGTAAACAAAAATTACATTATGACAGTGTAGATAACCTTATACAGTGTCAGAAACAAGGTCTAGGTCTATGATTACTTAAAACCTCATCATGGTTTGAGGTAAGTGTGATGACATAGGCAAGTAGTCTCTATTGTGGGGAGTAAGCTTCCATTACTTGTAAGCTACATTATCCCTTCAGCTCCAGAGCTAAACTGAAGAAGCAAACTTCCAACTTTTAAACATGTTTGACTGACAACATTAGGGTTAAGGGAGAAGTTTTGTGAATTGTGAATTTTTGGCAAACTACTGTTTTAACACTAACCTGCTTATTGGCCTTGAGGACGGTTCGCAGAGTAGCGATCTGCTCCCTCTTGGTGCTGAGGAGAGACTTGAGCTTGAGGATCTCTTCCAGGCTGGCCTCTTGGTCCCTGTCGGCCCCGGGGCCGAGCTCCATGGAGGCCACACGTTGGCGGGACAGCTCGGTGGTACGGTCAACGGCCAGCTGCAGGTGTCGGATCTGGTCGCGGATGATGGCCACCAGATTGTACACGTTCATTGGCTCCTTGCGTGGATCAGCAACCGGGGACGGCAGTGAAGGGGTTCCTGGAGATGGGGTGTCTCCATCTGGAGTGGGGAAGAGGCCACGGGTCAGCAGGATGGGTGATCGTCGCCCACGGCCTTCAGGACTGGTTCGGCCATTCGGGTTAGCTTTGCCCTCGCGGTAGAAGTCAAGCATGACGCGGTTTGGTGTCTCGTTGTTGCACATGCAGACGTGGTGGTAGAGGTTGGCTAGCTCCTCACTGAAGGTGGCCAGTTCATCCTGTGCTACACTGAGGCTGCCCTGCGACTCGCCGGCAACCTCGCTGGCCTGCCTCAGCTCCTTCTCAAGCCGTGCCAGCTGTTCCCGCTCTGCTCTGCTGCTGTGCTCCAGGGCACTCAACTGTGAGCGCAGAGAGGCCACCTGGCTTTCCAGACGAGTGTGATCTTCCTCATATTGCAACTGACAGGTGGAATACTCTGCTTTCAAGGTCTTCAGTTCCTCTTTCAGGTGACCTGCCTCCGACACAGCAACCTGAAATTTCAGAGAATATTTCCAAGTTAAAAAATGAATTACTTTTTTCATGTTGTTTTTTCCCTTGACTTGCAGTAAACAGTAAAATATACTGTTCGGTTTGGCACCAACAAAGGATCTTCAATGTTGCTCTAAAATTTATTACATTAATTATAATGTCTACAATAGCAATTAATTAATAGAAATCAGGCAATATGGCAATATGCCAAGAAGGCAATATTTTAGTAATCTAAACCTAATCTGGGCTTTCTTATTCTGCTTTCACCTTGTACTTGCATTCCAGGATCTCAGGGCCATTTATGTCCACCTCGTAGTAGTCTCCGTCCTCGTGGCTGTCACGTTCCTTTTCGTTGTCCAGGGCTGACTGTCGCTCCTTGCTGGCCTGGAGCTTGCGCATGGCACTGAGGTTCTCAGTAAGGCGGCTGACCTTCTCATGCTCTTCTGACAGAGCGCCATGAGCTTGCTCCAGCTGCTTCTGCGAATCCTGCAGTGTGGACAGCAGCGTCACCTTCTCCCTCTCCACCTGTTCGAGCAAAATAAGACATGATCAAAACTGACAGAACTGAAGAGACACATTTTTGTATTTTCTTTTCATACAGTAAACATTGGTGAAAACTGAGAAAAGTAATCAGAGTTCTCTCTTTAAGGGTTTTAATTTGAAAGATTTAGGTAAAGTAAGCAGATTTTTAATAGGGTGTTTTTTGTGTAAACGAGCAGCATTGCAACATTGCAAGACTGCCTAGGGCTGTTGTGGTGGTAAAATTTTCAACACCGTGATAATTGGGTGCTTTTTCACCATGGGTGGAGCTTGACAGTAGGATCCAGTGGTTATCCAGTGGTTATGTGTAAACCAGACAAATATTATATATGAAACTGCACTCATGGTCAAATTACATGGTCTGTTAACTGTCTAAGTGACAGCATCTACAGGAACAAACAGACACTAATAGGTACTTTTTAGGGCGCAGTTTCCATAATAGGGTACATATTATGCAAACTCACTTTAGTTATAATAGGTCTATGGGCCATACAAAACATGTTCATCACATTAAGAGATATCACCGGCTTTATTCTTCACAGTTTCAGGCCCTTTCAAAAGAGGGCCCCTGGTGACGTCAAGAGGGGCCAATTTGCATAGAACCGACCCTCATCTGTCGAGACCCCACCTACTAGATTAACTGAAGATCCGCCATTTTGTCTGCTGGTTTTACGAGCACGGATAAGCCGAGCGCTGTGGCTACAGGCAGAGGCAAGTCACACATGAAGTGCTGTGTTGTTGGCTGTAAAGAACAGCACAAATCCCTACACTTTCTCCCAGACAAAGAAAACCGAAGAACTGCGAGGCTCCATTTCATTTTCAATGGCCATGTCCCAGCAACAATCGGTTTTGTTCCACCATAAAAAGTTCCACCTTAAGTATTTACGGTAGAATGGAAAATTCAAATAAGGAGCTATCTTCAGCATTATGGAAGATCTGTACCTACTATCCGTGACAAGTCACCAAATGAGGGAGATATAAGTACTTTCAAATAATGACTTTTGTGTTTTCGCAGTTATTAAGTATGAACTAGCTTGTTCGTTTCGTTTCGCATGTGTCTAATGAGCAGTGTAAGGGGTGGGTGGAGCATGGGATGGGGGGCGTGAGCAGTAGCTTATTTGCATGAAAGGTACAGAGCCATGAAATGACTCGTTTTGAAAGGAACCAAAACTGTGAAGAATAAAACTGTGATATCTCTTTATGTGAGAGTGATTTTGTGCAAAGAACTTGATGAACATGTTTTGTATAGCCCATAGACCTATTATAACTTGTTTTTAAAAAGGTGAGTTTTGCATAATATGTCCCCTTTAAGTTTAACATATTGAATAAAATAAAAAATATACATATAAAGTATGCCATAAGTGGTGACAAAGCCAGCAAATAAACTGTAACTGTACTTTAAAACGTGCAGATCTATGTTCTCAAGAGAGGATGAGTCCTTATTTTCATATAGAAAAACAAATCAGCATTTATAGTACATTCATAAAGTGTGATTTAAAGTCAATATGAAATATAAAAAAATATGATCACTGACTGACATCAAAGAAGGTCTAACAATACAATAACCTATGAAGCTTATTAATTAGGGTGGAATACATGCAAAATGTCAGTATTACACAGAACAGGCCTGTGGTGATTAATTTAAACTGCCTGCTTTTAGTTTATTTTAGTTTTTGGTTTCAGTTTTGCCAAACACTGCATTGCATATACGGAATTACTCCATTACTGACAGAATGTCATGTACAAGGGTACTGACAGGTTATCATGCTTCTGACAGTGAGAGCTGCCTCTGCCTTGTTAGCTAAGGTCATTGATGGCAAGGTTGTCTCTGAGTACAAGCAGATTCTGTAGCCAATGTGTTCACTTTTCACTTTATTTTCTTACTTATTTTCCCTATTCCAGCCTTTGATTCAACCTACACCTGTTCTGTTTGGTGGGTTTTAAGATAAACCTTTCAAATTTTGGTTGTGGTGTGTGAAGGAGTCTTGGGTTACCGTATCAGACAGGGACTCAGCGCAGTGTTATTTTAGAAAGGTTCATGTTTTATTCCTGAGTCGCAAAATCCTCACTCACCTTCATTTATAATTCAACAAGGAGGAAATACGACCTATCAACAGGGGAGATCATAAGCCTGGATTTAAATAATATTTCTGTAGAATGGACCAAAAATGACTAAATCTGTTGTATAGTATTCAGTTTTGTCAGGGAAATAATACATATAACTGCAATAACAACAATTGATTAAACATATTTTTTTTTGTTGTCTAATATGTCATGTGATAACATTTAATGGTACTGCTAGTTCACCTCGAGCCAGGTAATGACTTGTCAAAGGCAGCAATCAAACACTCTCCATTACAACAATAACAGGCACTGATTTGACCCAAATACACATAACGCAAATCAGGCAACATTGCAAGACAGCAGCTCCCTCCTGCCTGTACCCCCACACTCCCCCACTAGCCTGAGCTGCACTGTGATGAAACCTATTAATGATAAGATCGATAGCTCTTTGAAAAAAGGCTTTCAGAGGGCATCTGAATGGCAAGATTCAGATTGCCACTTTACTGACAATTCTGCAATGAAGAGAGTAAGATATACTCCTAATATGCTTTTAATACATTCTTTCAGTGAGTGTTTCTGACTTAAACACATGCACATATGAGTAGCACACCACCTCACACACCACAACTTGCAGACTAGCACACAACACATCTCGGTATCCATGGAGATGGCCTTTGTGGGTCAAAGTTCATGGGCTGATTTCCTGACAGATGGCAGGTCTGATGGCTCACTGTGCCAAAAGTAGGTGGGACCAGGGAGTTAGGCCTGTTCACTAATAGGATTTAATCAGTGCAGCTGTCAGCCAATCACAACAGAGCATTTGTCCTAAAGAAGATAAATTACTGGGTAAGGAGGAGCTCTATGGCTAGGACCTGATCTTCATAAGTTTACAAACAAAGCCAATTTTATTTGATTTGAATGACATTAACTTACATGCCAATTCTCGAAACTGATTTTTTGTAATTCCTTTATTTACGTAATTATCTAGTTGAATAAAACAGGCTTTTAAGACATTAGCAAATTGCTGACAATATTATTTGCCATAGCCAAGATATTGATTGCTATACACTTAGCAATGACAACGCTATATTTTGAAATGAGATATTTAAAATGGTCTGCTTTTAGATTCACCATATCATGCCTTTTGATTAATTAAGATGAGAAAATATGCAGCTTCTATTATTGTCAACATACAGCATTTATGGATCAGAATGGAAATGCTTTCCAAATAAAATGTTCTGTAGTATATCTTGATATTAATTCTAATTTTTCTTTGTTTATATTATTTATTGTTTATTCTTACTTTTCTTACTGAAGTGATGGGAGTAATGTAGCAAGAATTTCATGACATAGTGTAACGGCTGTTTTTACTATGTTTATGACAATAAAGCTTCTGAATCTGAATCTGAATAAACGTAAGGGCAGCAAGAAAAATCTGTCCAAATCTGCTTCTAGAGATTAGGTATGGTGCAATATTGCCTCTTAATGACAGCCAGCCATTGTCCCTTTCCTGCACAAGAATAGAACTTGCATGATGCAATATTATCTCCTGTTGACAGGTCTACCTTGGACATTACCTGCTCCAGAGAAGGATTTGTATGGAGCAATATTGCCTTTGGTGACAGGCCTGTGCGGGTTGGTCGATTTACCTGCACAAGCTGTTGTTTGAGCTTCTGGATTTCAGAGATGTTGAGTTCACTCAGCAGGTCATCTACAAGGCTGGGAGCAGGGTGGAAAAGCTCGCTTTTTTTAGGTGTGGAGATGCGGTTGTCATTGCCGTTGGTGATCTTGTCAAAGCCATTTTCATAGCCGTGGATGGGGTCGTCATTGTTGGGCTCGGTTGCTGCATCATCGCTGAACTTCAGGCCATCCAGAGAGATGTTCAGAGGATTGTGGTACATGGAGTCCCCGATGCTCATGTAGTGGGACAGTTCCTTCCTCAAGGCTGCCTGTTTCAGTAATTTGAGATGCGATGGGTGATGCAGCAACTTAATAAAAGAGTACTTATGGACACAAAACTACGCTTTTGCTATTAACACCCATCCTACATAGATGAAAATTTCTGTCACCAATTCTGACAGAGACCTTGAGGAACTAAAATATCTGAAGGTCAATAATATCAAATGAACATCAAGTAATATAAGTTTAAACCAGCTATTAGCAATCTCGACCAGTTTAAAGGGCCCAACAATGTAATTGGACGGGCCCTTATTACCCTGACTTCCTTCAAAGTAAGTCTTAGGTTTATACACATTATACACACTGTACAACAGATATCTTATACAGTTTTGTTTCTGACACTCTCAAATTACTTAATTAAAATTATATATTTATTCCCGCTCACCATGACATGTTTTAATGTCATATCTAATTCTAATTCTGCACAGTATGTGTTGTGTGTGTATGGTTCTGCTACAGGTCTTGCCTTCTGTTCTCTCTCGGTTTTGATGGTCTCCAGAGCTTCTCCCAGCTGCCTCTCTGCAATCTCCTTCAGACGGATGGCATCCTCCAATTGGCTGTTCAGGAACTGTGTGTCCTCCTCCAGGCGACGAATCTCATGCTTCAGGCCCTCAAACTCCACCTACAAGAGGAGATAAAGGGTAAACATAAATTTGAAAGAGCAGCTTGTTCACTGATATGATACTAATATATTTAATTTGTAAGGACACAAAACATTTCATCTTTAACTTAATGTTCATCCAGTGAAGAATAGAACAAGAATAAGACAACCCAAACCTAACCTGCCTACTCACTCCACTCTTTATGTTTTATGTTAATGTCCTATGCTAAGGAGCTTAGTGGTGAGCAATCAGCAACATGACCAGAAAGTGGTCAAGAAAAGTGACTCCACCCTAAAACAATCACACACAGGTTAAGTTTAGTTCTTCTATTTATCTGCAGTTACAGCTAAGCAGCCCCGAAATCTGGGAGCACTGCAACCCCTCAGTACCCTACATCCCACTCCCCTCGTTTTTGGAGACGTGTTCCTGCAGGATGATGTTAAATTCACTAGTGAGCAATCAGGGATTTTACCTGGCTCTGTTTGAGTACAGAGACATGTTTCTGCAGGGTGATGTTTTCCTCCTCCAGCTCACTGTAGTCCTGCAGCAGACGAGCCTCACGGAACTTGTACTCTTTGATGTCATCGCGAAGGCGGGATCTCTGTAGCTCCACCATCTGACTGTTCTGTTGAACAGAAATAAAAAAGAAGACATGCTTAAATCAGTATGAAACATTATTAGTGTGACTGCAAAATTGTTTAATTAGTATTAGTATTATTTTTATTCCACCCATTTTAGAGCCGCTTATTCTACAGTTTTTGAAATTTGGGCACGGTTCCAACATCAAAATGTATGGTGCAAACTTATCCTAACTTTTTTTGCTTAGCTAATGCAAATTTGCCCGTACAGCGCTCCCATTACTTTTTGTCCATATGAGACGCCTGACCATTACACTAGCAAATAGCTTTGGTTTTATATTTGATTTGATTACATTAATATTTACGTTGAGATTTACAGAAATATCTGAATTGTTACTGTGTTAAAGGGAACACTGCTGTTAAAAAGCTCCTTGTTTGTTTAAAGTGTTTGCAAACCAAATGTTATTCCACTTTTGTTCATATAGCAGTACTTTAAAAAGAAAGGTGTGCAAAACACTAGTTTTGAACGAATTATTTAATTTTGCATATAACAATGCGATTAATTGCAGAAAACCATGTGATTAATCGCAATTAAAACTGTAATCGTTGCCCAGCATATATATATATATATGTATACATATATGCTTATATATATATGTATGTAAGATTTTTTTTTTTTTTAATGTTGATGACAGTATTGACTCATTAATAAACATAAATCTGCACAAAGCAAACATATTTGTCTGATATGAGTATTAAAAACATACATGTCTTAAACATACTTAAAGGTGCGATCACTAGTTAACTATGGCAAACATGAGATTAATCGCTATTAAATATTTTAATCTTCGGACAGCC
>JBBPCX010000016.1:5737733-5749292 GCA_037974365.1 Hydrocynus forskahlii
TTCTGCTCCACTTCAGCTCAGATGGGGTCTCAGTTCTTTTTCTGTTCACACTTTAAGTTCCTTATCCAACCTGCCACTGCTGTCTCTTCACGTTCACCATTCTTGGGATATTTTTTTCCCCACATAAGAGTAGATGGTTAAAAGCTCTACCAAACTTCTACATTTTCCATTTTCCGTTCTTCTGTGGATGGAGAGCAAGAATACTTTCAGTTTGAGCAGCTTGGGTGAGAAACTTGATCTTGACAAGAATTTTTAAGTCCCTTTATTTATGTATTTATTGGGTGTTTATTTTTTATGATCATTTATTCATTTATTCGTATTTTTTAGTTTATTTCTTAATTTTCGGCTGTTTCCCGCATAGAAATATATGGTTTCCCACGTGATCTACGTACGGTAAACCTAAAAGGCCAAAACAGTCGAAGCGAACTTGGAGCGCTTTGTTTTTCAAAACGCACGAGTTAACCGAAAAGTGCCGTGGACTCAAAGCGAACCGTTCGGTTCGTTTCAGAGGGTCTGAGTTCGTTTGGCATGTTCACATATACGCAAAAAATGCTGATTTATCAATCTGAGTTCGCTTTAAGGGCTGAAACGGACCAAGTCTAATCCAATCTGGCGTGTGCAGGCTGCGGTTGGGTCATCACTGCATCATCACTGTTTCGGTCGCGCAAAAAAAAAAAAAATTGGCAGAATTCAGGGCATCCCTACTTAAAGTACCAAATCTTCTGCTTATTCTAACTAGAAAACTTAAAGTAAAATATTACTAAACATATTTGGGTCAAAATATTTTTTTTTCCAAATTGGAAGGGGCCCCTGGCTAAATAAATTTGAGAACCCATCCTTTAAACCAGTAAGATTTTATATAAACTTCTCTCATACATGCATGAGATTGTCCTGCACACATACCTGATAGACTTCATCTTCATCTCAAAGCCATAGTGTTCATTGACATCACTGAGCCTTATTTTGTTCAGCATCCTATTTTGTCTTAGCACCCCAGTGTAAGCAATGATGAATGTTATTGAGGATGCAATTCAAAGAACAAGAATGTCCGATCTCTGCCATGATTAACACTCATCTCCTCGATCTCACACAAATTATTCTTTTCATATGCTAAACACAGGAGGCTTCACACCCAGTCTCTTGATTTTCCCAAACAAGAACCAACTGAGGGTTCATAACCCCACATACAGCACCACCTTAACAGCCATTTAAGACCAATAAGAAAAAGTATTTTCGACAACATGGCACGCACCTTCTGAGAAACAAAACTCATGCTCATTCAAAACAAAGTGCCAATGCTGGCCTTGGCAGACCTTTCTAAAGCTTCCCACCACAAAATAAAACCCCAGGATTACGCCAAGACCCAAGTGTGGCCTAAAAAGCAAAGAGATACTTGGAAAAGTACCCTCAAACTGTTTACAGCCTCAGGAAGGACCACCATGTAGGCATGCCAAGACAATTTGTATTTGCTCTTGAGTGTGTAATTAGCTACCTGTCAGCTAAACCTAACCAATTATTCCTCAAATGAACTAGTATTGATACATCAGCCTGGCCCACAAGCGAGGCATAGAATTTTACCTGCTATATTGTGCTTTGGGAAGTTTATGACGTTGATTGTCCTGAACAATGCCAGCACGCAGCTGCTGCAGCAGCAGTTATTACAGCAATGTTGGGTGTCTGAGGCTGAATGCCTTCACTGTGTTCTTCACACAGTCCGCATAATGCCACAAGGGTCTTTGTCATGACAACGGTCTGGGGAGGGGTGTGTGTGTGTGTGTGTGTTGACGTCTTCATAGCCTCCCACACACCCTCGTGACACTCCCAGCCAACTTATGGAGAATTAACTACCGCTGAGATACACAATTTATTCTTGACTGTTCCTTCTTCTCTTTCCTCCATCAGTCCAGCCACCTTCTTCGCTTTTGACAGGTGCTATAATACTTGTAGAGGGCTGCAGAGAGTACTGTTTGGAAATACCAGATAATGACAGCAAAGAAACAAAACAGATGATCAGACAATTTGTCCCCATAATTTAAGAACAAAAAAGACACATAAATTAGTTTACATTGAAGACAGTGGTTAGCGAAAAGTTTGTGGTTGTGACAGGCCTATATGCAGAATAAATTTTTGATTGCAGCCTAATACTCACAGTCCAGGCTTTTTTTCTTATTGTTGGAAATCAATGCTCGGACTCCAAAATGGAAAAGAAATCAGTATCAGGAAGTGCCTCAAATAAACAATGTATGATGTTGGCGCCATGATGGCTATGAGCAAAACGCACAAGGTAATGGTAGCCAACTCCTTTCTCCTAGCAGGGAGCTCCATTTAACATTTACCAGCCGGTATTAGATATTTTGACATTTATTAAATTAACGATGGACTGAAATGACTGACTGACCTACCACCACATAGCGCAGTAATTCCTGGAGAAAATATGACGGTATGGAATCCTACTCGCTATTAAATAAAGTGCGGGTCACTAATAATCACTTAACACTACACACATCGTCAGCAATATTTTATTAGCCATGCTCATATCTCTATAATATATTAGAGTGTGCTTGATTTTAAGATTTCAAGGGATATTTTATGCTTGTCTTGCAGTCATGGATGATTTCCTAAGCTTTGCACTGCTCTGAATCCGTTACTAGGCAACAGGTTCCATCCTGGCTCCAGCAACTGCAGCAGGTTTTGCAGTGTGTGCTGTGAACCTTGTCGGCCTACTCTTAGCCGTGTTGCCATTCTGGATCTTCCATAGAGATGTGGTCCACAAGGAAACGTGTATTTCCTCTTAGGAGAGCACAGGTTTCTTACACATAACAACTGTGGGCCTGGGGAGAAAAGAACAGGGCAAGTGGTGCGGACAGTCGCTAAATTCTGACCCAGTTTCTCACTCGCCAGACTGGCACCAAAGACATCTGGGGTTTTAAAGCACTACCCAAATAAAACACAGAGCTTTTGGCAAGAGCATATGTGTGTGTGTGTGTGTGTGTGTGTGTGTGTGCAGGAATCTGGTCATCTGGCACAGAAGCCAATAAAGGACCATGACATAAATCAGATGTAGAATTCCTTCCTTAAGACCATCAGCAATAGAAAAGAAACAAACTGCTCATTCACCCTGGGTCAACACCGTCACAGCTGTGTCTAACAGTTTTTGAACTCATCAACAATACACTCTGTCATAAACCTGTCAGCACATGCACACTCAGAAAGACACATCTGGCAACTTTGCCCACTGTGTCTCTTTATTTGGGGTTCCTTCTTTTTTGTAGTTTACTCTGAAAACATTATTTATACAAAATATCAGGACCAATAAATTTTTTTTTTAATCTGTCAACCCATAACATCAGCTGATATGATTTAACATGGCCAAAATAAACGTTAACAGATACAAATGGCTGGGATTGTAGTAGAAATCAATGTATTTATTTAGGAACCATAAATGTTCAGTTTTTTGAAAAACTTTAAAGCTCCAAGCAAACAAACTGAAAGTGTAAAAATGCAACATTTGACTGTACTAGATTGTAAAATTGCTACTTGAATATACTGTGTTAGCTTGGGACGGACATATTAGCTTTTATTGAACCTTTTTGAGAGTAAAATACTTTATAATACATATAACATACACATACTTTTTCTTATATGGTTATGCCATGTAAGCTTCTTTTATTCTTATCCCATGTTTATTAAAACACAATTAGATAGTGGAATGGGGGGTTGTTCATCAGTAATATTCACAGACAACTTTACATGTGTTCACTAGTTTTCCTGTTCAGCCTCAATTTTGGGGTCTCTGTAAAGGTCTGCATATAGCATGAAAGCATTGAAACCTTAGAAATGAATGTTTCCCCCCCTTACAGAGATTTATTGCAATAAAAAAAGCACTGATTATTGTTGCTTCCTCTGTAGGATACAATCTTGGGACTGTTGCTCTGCAGCATATTTAGAATGTGTAACATATGTGTGTTGCTCCACAGAGAGGAAATGTTTCAAAGGGCTTCTTTCCTTTTACCTGTTAACTTAATAAGAACAGCAAATGGGAGGCATTACAGGGATCTCTTCATTACTAACCTCTGAACTGTCAGCTAATTCTGATATAAATGACAAAGCAAAAACCTTGTCAAAAGCCCTTTGACCCATTCCCACCCTCCAATGCCAGCTGTTGAGATATCAGTGTGGGTCGGTGCCAGGAAGACTGAGACTGTGCCACGTCATGTGACGCCATGTCTTATGTTCACTATCAGCTGCCACAATGAGCATCAATATAAGTCTGAATTATCTCTGCTCTGCAATAGAGTCAATCTAGAATAGGTCTGTCGCGCAGGTCCCAATAGACCATAACAACGAATGCATTACATTAATTAAATCATTAAAGTGCATATTGTGAGTTATCTATTGTGATTAATATTCCTGGTAAACTTACCAAGAAACATTTTATCACAGATTTATTCAACAGGAATAATCCCAAAGCTCAGGCTCTCACACTAAAATGCTTGAAGCCAGGGTAACTTCCTAGCCTAGTTTTATTCAGCCTAAGAGTGCCCCCGGACATCCGGAGGAGTAACAGAGGGGGTCGTTCTACTAACAAAAGAAGATGCTCTGATGATACCCACCCCCCGCCATGTGAAAAAACTCCAGAAAGAGAGAGGGAGAAAGAAAAAGAGACATAGAGAGGGAGACAGAGATAGAGAAACACAGAAAGACAGTGAAAGAAAGAGAAAGAGAGAGAGACAAAGAAAGAAAAACAAAGACAGTGAGAGAAAAAGAAAGAGAGAGCGTGAGAGAGAGCGAGAATGAGAGAGAAACAGAAGGGTAGTAAGAGAACAAAAAAGAAAAAGAAAAAAGAGAAATTTAGAAAGACAGAGGAGTTGGGAGAGAGAGGCATAGAGAGAGATACTGAGAGGGAGACAGAGAGAGAGAGAGAGGGAGAGAGAGAGAGAGAGAGACTGAGAGGGAGAGAGAGAAAGAGACAGAGACAGAGAGAGACATAGAGGGGCGGCCAGAGAGAGAGACATAGAAAGAAAGAGAGCAAGAGAGTGAAAGAAAGGAAGAGTGATATGTAGGATAAACATAAGGAAAAAATAAACACGGTGAACAAACTTGAATGAAATAAAGTATCCTTCTTTCTCTTCTTTTCATTTTCCCAACTTCACAATGACCTCAGTTTCTCACAGCAAAACTTTTCACCTCCACTCCATATTCAGGACAGATGTGTAAGCTGGCACTCAGACAGGCTTTGCTTAGAAAAACCATTGTGTGGACCACACAGAAAATACCCTGGTGTGGTGCAGACTGAGAAAATCTGAAAACAAGATAAAACTCTCTTTAGCCAAGATGTTCTCTCCTTCGTTAGTAAACTTCTTCAGAACTGAGCAGATGAAATTTTATGCGCCCGGAAACAAAACTTAACTCCTGCAAGCTAGTGTAGGTGCAGCTTTGTTCCACAAGCCATTATTTATTTGTATTTTTATTTTTGTAATCTGGGTGCAATCCTCAACTCAGCTCTTTCATTTGAGTTGCACCCAGCCTACAAACCAGAGAAAAGGATGTTAAAACCTTTCTTTCACCTATGCAACTTAGCTACAATTAGACGGGGCCGACTGCAACTCTTTTCTTGCTGTCATTAAGTCTGCTGCCCTTCACAAGCTTCAGATGCTCCAAACACTGCCTCTCTTTTCACTTCCACCCCCATCATACCACCACGTTACACACATTCTCCAAAACTGCATTGGCTTCCAGTAAAATACTGCATTCAGTTCTTCTGCACGTGTCCAAGGCTCTTAACAACCTCCTACTCATGCCAAGATCTTCACACCTACTCCTTGCATTCCCAGATCTTCCTCAGCTCACTATTCAACTCTCTCAGCTTTGGAAAGCAAGTTTTTTTCATAAGTCTGAAGTTCATTTCCTTTGTTCAGTGCTGGAGCTACAAGGCTAATGTAGCAAAAGCTTATATCCCACCAATAAACATCAAGCTACATGCATATGACCTTACACCTCAATGAGTTGTGCTACATTCTTGACTGTGTTTGTATTTTGTGACAATTTTAGTGTCTGTTGGTGGTGGGATGGGTGTCTTCCTCTTTTAGACCCAACCCCTGCAAAATATCATCTGCATTGGTTCTGGATTGAATGGTTGTTGGACTCAGTACAGATAAACACCAACAATCTACAGTTTAGGGGACCGTTGCAGTCACTGTGTTTCCGTGCTCTTTGATACATTTCCTAAAATGACTGTGTATGACCTACCGCCTGTTTCTGACCTTGTCTGTGCTGTGTCCCTTTCTGACTGAGTATTTTATGGTATGTACAGTAAACCCCCTACATTTGTGGGAGTTACGTTCGCGGGAATTACGTTCCCACGAGCGTTACGTTCCCATACCTGTATGGACTTAGTCAGAGGTGTTTTTGTTTATTATTTTGGCCTTGGTCAGCTTCCGAAACAGGAACAACCTTAAACAAAACAGATAAAATACAAAGCAAATACATGTTTGAGGTCTTGCACCATTATTTCCTTGTATGTTACGGTTTGACCTAGACTGGGTCATTACAGTTCTTTAATAATGTCAAATAGACTTGCTTATGCCGTGCCTGACACTATGCACAGCTGACACAAGGGCATCCATAGATTTTGTCCTTACTTTTGTCTATTTACTTATAGCTGCTTTTTAGCTCAAAAAAACACCTCTAAACACTGATAGAGTACAGGAGTGTAAAACTAGGGATTTGCAATACAGCAATATTTATTACTATTGTAATTAATATATTTATAACATATTGTGATACACGTGACCATCTGCGGTTTGCCGAATCGCCCTACTGTGTCTAACGTTTAAACAACAGATCTCCTGACTTATTGACCTAATTTCACTCTCTCCCTCTCACCCTCTATAATGTGAATCACAAGGCAAACATCTGTCTAGGAATTAGAGATCTACTCTCCAGCACAGAGGAAGATGACAGGCTAAAAAAATCTGGCCTGCTGAAAGAGTACAGTGCTGTCATTTATCTGTGTGTCTGCTCAGGGGAGAATCATCTGCATTCCCATCATGCCTGTGTGGGTCATGACTCGTTCAGCTTGCTTGTCAACCTTTCCAGGCGGGAAAAGAACAGTGTCCGCAAAAAAGAAAAAAAATTCAAATTCAGCCCGCCATTTTTCAACCACAAGGATCACATGCCTCTAATCTTGGATTCAGCCTGCATTTCTTCTGTTACACAGTCCAAGTGGTGGATGTCTATTGTTAGATTCTGTACCACCAATACAATTGTATATAATAAAATATGGACTGAAATGACCAATCTGTCATCTACAATAATAAGGCAACACAAAGCAGTCTAGACAAGACCATCCTGAATCACGAGCAGAGCAGAGTAGAGAAGGCCCTGGTCCACACACAGATTGCAGCTAAAAAAAAATCAAGCACGGACAGTGGTTTGACTGATAATTGCTGATAGGGATGCCTGGCAGCCCTGAGGATATTCAGCAAAGCGAAGCCTCCTCTTGAATATTAACACCATCATGAACAGCGAGAAGCAAAGGATTTTCTATGACGTCCTTCGTTTTCTCTGCCTCCTCTACATTTGACCTTGTGGTGCTGGAAGTCCTGATATTTCTAACACCACATAGGAAAATGTTATTATGGACTGAACCATAACTGAAACAAAAAGACTGTAACACATATACACATTTATATATTTATATGTATGTTATTGATACATGTTTTACACACATATATCGCACACATATATGCATACACAGAAATAAATATATACACAGAGAGAGAGACTGAATGAGAACCCACAATTTCCACAATTAAGGCGCAGCGTCACGCGCTTCAAATAACCGTTATCAACCGTTAAGGGCCGTTACCTCTCGTAGCTGTTCGAGCTCTTGCCGGACGGCCTCGTACTCCGTCTCCAGCTCGTCGTACTGTAGCTTGAGCGCCTGCTTCTCCTCCAGCACGGCCAGCCCGTACTCGGCCGCCTGGATTTTCTCCCGTGTCGTCTCGCTCAGCTCCCTGGACAGTCGCTCTAGCTCGATCCGGAGCCATTCCGCTCCGGCTTCCACCAGCAGCGGCTCCTCCGTGGACATTCTGCGGGACGGATGTGAGGTCCACGGGCTGGAGGGGGGTCACCGGCCGAGTTACAGTCTCTTGAGCCTGAACATGTCTATTCTGTTCGCAGATGGTTGTTTCTGTCCGCGGAGCGAGCGTATTCCTCTGTTCTCGCAGAGCTGTTTTCAGAGGTGCTCCATATTCGACACGCTCTGCTTCGCTCCGGGACCGGCACTGACAGCAGAGGAGCTACAGCCCCACACTCCCCTTCAGCCGGAGAGGCAGGAACGACTGCGGAACTGTGGGAGTTGTCGTTTTTATCTTGGACTACAAGCACAGAGTGAAGTGAGAAAAGAACTCGCTTCCCATGAGCCAGTAGGAGTTTGTGTATATGGATGCCCTGAACTAGCCGCAGGGAGTGACGTGGAGACACAGGAGCCCGTACGGAGTGAGGAAACAGCGCCACCCTATGGTCATGAAGTGTCATTACAACTGCCACCATCGACACCACCAAAAGTATTGGGGCCTTTTTTTCAGGGTTTGGGCTAGGCCCCTTACGTCAAGTGACGGAAAATGCGGAGAACGCACTGCTTCCAACTTTGTGGACACAGTTTGGGAAAGGCCTTTTTTTATTCCAGGATGACTGTGTCCCAGTTCACAAAGCAAGGTGCATAAAGACATGGTTGGAGGAGTTCGGTGTAGAAGAATTTGACTGGCTCGCATAGAGCACTGACCTCAACCCCATCCAACACCTTTGAGATGAACTGGAACGGAGACTGCGAACCAGGCCTTCTTGTCCAACATCAGTGTCAGACCACGTAAATGTTCTACAGAAAGAATGGGCACAAATTCCCACAGAAACTCCAAAACATTTTGGAAACTGTGGAAACTGTTATAACTTCAAAGGGGAGACCAACTCCATATTCACAATGTATTGGAATGCAGTCTCATTAAAGTCCCTATTGGTGCAGTGGTTAGGTGTCTCAATACTTTTGTCCATATAATGTATGTATGTATTTATTTATTTGATATGTTATTGTCTCAGTTAGTGTATTGGTGAACGAGCAACAAAAGAAAACTGAAGTAGCACACCGGTGAAAGGCCTGGATTTAGGCAGAATTTCTCTCCAGTCAGTGAACTACCACCTCCATAATTTGGAGCACTAGAACCATTCAGCAAAACGAGGCGATCAAACTTCAGCAAATGCTTGAATTACACTGCATCTCAAACAACACACTGTTACACTGAATAGTGAATCCATTAGTACACAACAATTAGAAATGTCTATGGTTTAAGAAGAGGCGTTTGCTTTTAATGTTTCCTCTTCTCTCTCTAGGCAGGTTTATGTGTGTTATATATTGTTTTAGTGGGCTCTTTTAACACAAACATGACCAGGGAGGTCCAGTGGCTGCTGAAGGAGAGGAACGCTGCCTTCATGTCTGGTGACAAGGCTCTTTACAGCACAGCCTGGGCCAACCTGACGAGGGGCATCCGAGAAGCCTAGTGTGATTACAAGAGGAAGACTGAGGACCATCTGGACAGCAACAATAGCAGATAGGTGTGGACTGGTGTCCAATTTTGGAATGGTGGGAGGCGACGCGTCACTGGCAGAGAGGCTTCTTCTTCGCTAGGTTTGAGATGAAACCACCAGAGGCAGCCAGACTGTACCAAGAAACCAACACCAACCCCACCCTCACGGTGGAAGAACATGAGGTGAGACGCACACTGTGAGCTGTCAACCCACGGAAGGCAGCTGGACCCGATGGCATCTCAGGACTGTGCAGACCAACTGGCTGAGGTCTTCACCAGGATATTCAACTAGTCACTGTCACAGTCCATTGTCCCACCCTGCCTGAAGTCCTCAGTCATAGTCCCTCTGCCCAAGAAACAGACAATCACCAGTCTCAGTGACTACAGGCCAGTAGCATTGACTCCTGTGGTGATGAAGTGCTTTGAGAAGCTCATCAGGAACCACATCATATAATTAATTTCTCCTCTGTTTGATCTGTTTCAGTTTGCCAATAGAGCAAATAGGTCCACTGAGGACGCTGTGGCCACTGCCCTCCACACTGTTCTGCCACCTAGGGCAGCAGGGGAACTACGCCCAAATTCATTGACTTCAGCTCTGTCTTTAACACTACTCTCCCCCACAGACTGATGACTAAACTTTCAGACATAGGACTCCCACTCTTCACCCTGTCTTTGGATTAAGGACTTCTTAAGTAACCACACACAGAGGGTTAGAGTGGACCCTCCAGCTGCACAGTAGCACAGAGGAAGGAGCTCCACAGGGTCATAGAAGTTGCCCGGTGGATAGTCGGCTGCCTTCTCCCTTCACTCGGAGACCTGCATAGTCCTCGTTGTCTTGCACAGGCAAGGAGGACTGTACAAGACACATCACACCCTGATCACAAACTGAACAAAGACAAAGACAAACAGATTCAGAAATTAATAATATGCTAAATGTTGCTAAGTTCATGTAGTGTACTTTATTATTACAAACAGTCATATGTTTACATGATCCTTTTTGACAGTTTATGTAGCATATTTATAAAAGTCTTAGAATATTTATAATAGTCCTAGAAATATTGTAGGTCTTTCATATTTGCACATCTGTACTTTTTTACTTGAACATTTTTGCACTAAGAGAATTGCACCTTTAAATTTCATTGTACAGCAGCTATAAAGACAATAAAGAGATTCTGATTTTGATTCTGAAACCTGTCTGTCTATGTTTCTGTGGTGGTGGTCTGCTTGCCTTTCATTAAACTGAGCTCTAATTTAGCTCTGTTTCAATACTCATTTCCCTCAGCGCATGGGTGGTCCAAAAGAACTTGGAGAAAATAAGATTATTTTATTTGTTTATTTATTTCTTTACTGAATAACGTCCATATGTGTAGATAATTCTGATTATAGTAGATTTATGTACCTCTATGTTCTAGAATGTAAAATACCGTGCTAGAATGTAAAATACAGATGTCACCCCTGTATATACTGTACTGTAATTCATGCACACGCTTTTTCTTTGGTATGCGCTGTCATTTTCTTTGGTATAAGCAGGATAAATACAGTAATAAATTAATTTAATTAACAGTAATAAAAATACAGGCCTTTAAGAAGAATAAAACGAAAAACACAAGAACACTAAGTGAAATACGCAATAGCTCCACTCAAGATGTGTCACAGAGCAGCAGCCAGATTGGCTACTTTCAAACCTTCCACCTCCAAGTACAGCGGTATTTCACCATCCCAAGACGCACTTTCTTTGTGTTCTTTCGACAGTACCAAAACATTTCTAGAGTTAAATTTTATATGGAAATGTAGCTGAATTTACATTAATATTTATGTTACAAAATTAGTAAATGATATTTTTTTAATAGTTTGGCACTAAAATTATATATTGCCACGAAAAAGCCCCCCAAAATTTGAGTGTAACGGTCACCTCGCCCTCGTCCCGTCTGTCCCGGTCCCTGTCTCCTGTGTATTAGTTTTCCCTTCTGTTCTC
>JBBPCX010000016.1:5761861-5780266 GCA_037974365.1 Hydrocynus forskahlii
TTTATTTTTATTCTATTCTATTTTTATTCTACTGTTTCACTTAATTTTGCTGCTCTTAATTTTATACTGTCCACTTTTTGCCGTACCAAGCAAATTTCCCACTTGTGGGACTAATAAAGGCTTATCTTATCTTATCTTAACCATTGTACACAAGATAATGTACACAAGTTAATACACACAACTTTTTTTTCCTCTTAGAAATTTTACCTTGTCTGATTTTCTTGGTGATTGTGACCTGACATTTGATACATTTCTTCATTCTGTGAGCACATTCTGCAAAAAAAGAGACAGTGAGAGAGAATGAGATCATGCTTTATTTGGTTCCACCAAAATTTTCTCTTTGATCACAAAAGTTATTTTTCTCTTTTAGTTTGTAACCTCTCTGTTGCAAACTATTCTCTTTTACTAGACAAGTAATTACTCAACTGTTGACTAGCTCCAACTCCAATCCAATCCAACTTTATGTGTTTAGAACTTTTAGTAAACACAAAGGACCAAAGTGCTGTACAAGATTATGAATATGATAGAATATGATAAAAAGGACACAAGAGACATAAAAAGGTATCTAAAAAAATTAGCATAAAATATAAGAACATAAAAATTACACATAAAAGATACCAGACACACAATAAAACAGTAAAATCAAATAAATCAACAATTAAGTAAAATTAGCATCTCACAGTGTCAAAGGCATAAGGACTGTCATCAGGAATTACATATTCAGTAGAAAAGTGTGTTCTAGACCTTCCTCCTGCATGCTGATTGCTGCCATACTTCTTTACTAAAATCAAATTAGTGCCAACTTGTGGAAAATAATTAGTTAATAAGTTGACTAGCTGCCTAGTCTATGCAACCCTAAACACTGGTGAGTGAGTGTGAGTGTGTGTGTGTGTGTGTGTGTGTCTCTATCCTCACCCTCACAAGCGACGCTGTGCTGACATGGTGAGAAGAGTACTAGCAAGGCTAGCTCGGAGCATATGAGGCACTCGCTAGGCCCTGGAGTGCTGGGCATGGCCAGGTTGGTCATGGTATTAGGTGTGGTGTGGACTCGCCGCAGACTGCTGCTACTGCTCATTCCGCATGTGATAGCTTGTAGCTGCTGGAGACTGATACACAGACACACACACAAGCAAAATGCACAACGTTACATTAATTATTAGTCACCTGCAGCAGTTCTTTATATAATATGGTGGACTGATAATATAAATCTACTTCCACTATTACTGCTACTACTAACAGTAACAAAAACAATAACAAAAACAACTACAACAACAATAATAATAATACTTCTACTACTAATACTACTACTAATAATTTTTTACGATGCAGTCCTTGAAACCACACATGCACACACCGGTGTTTCTCTGAGAAGCTCCTGATAAGCTGTTTTATGGTGGTGTCCGTCACTAGATCCATCGGACTCTTGCCTTTGTGGTTAGCGTAGTTTATATCGGCGCCCTCTTGAGCCAGGAAGCAGGCCATAGCAGCTCCAACATTCAGCTCAGTGTTCCCTAACAACCCTGAGCTGCTCAACTTTCATACACACAGACACACACAAAGACAGTCAGATTAATCTCCAACTAAAGGGCATTACACAAATTAATAAAGCTTTGCAGTCAATCATAACGTATGTAGTAAATGTAAACAAGAAGTCATTAAAAAGCAGGTTTACCTGTATTTTAAGTTATACTGAATAGTTTTATTCTGCCCCCAGTATACTGTCCATATATGGAATGCATACCTTAGGACAGTACTTGCATAGGACAGTATGAGAACAAGTTTTCCATGGAATAATAATTTAGTAATTCTTAGGTCATTCTTACAAAACCACCTCAAACACCAATGTGTCCATACAAGATTCAGTGAAAAAAAAACATTTACATTAAATAGGGATAATTTGGCCAGTTATACTTGAGAATGTTATCTAAATATTACTCAATTTAAAATCTAGTAAACTGTTTAGGTTTAGTTTTGATTACTCAACCAGGGATCACAGTCTGTGTGTTTCTCATTAAGTTTCTCATTTATTTTTTTCTTCAGTATTTGTCATGTTTACGAGAATAACCCTGCTACTTACCAAAGAAAATGCACTCATGACCTACAGTATAAACCATTCTCAGACTGTATACACCATTAAGTGTACTGGACAAGTAAAGTGCACCCAAGCAATTGCCATGTACCTGTGACCTCCCTCGTCAGTGGCCGCTAGAGGCCAACCTTTCCAATGGAAACTTTTGTTTTGACATCCATGTACACCAGGTTTTAGTTTCATGGGCTTAGTTACAGCCGACCGGTGTTTTCTGTGTAAATGATTAGATGTTTCGATTGAACATGTGTTTCATATATATGAATTTTTGTTCGCTTTGTGCTGGCCTTAGGTTGTCGGTCCACTGGCTTCCTGCTACAGACTTTAGTTTCGAGTTTACTCCCGTCCTGTCTCCTGTGTTTTGGTTCTGTTTGTGTTTAGGCCCTCATGCCTTTTTGTGTTCTTTAATAAAGTTTGAGCATGGAAATCTGCATCTGCGCCTCCTCCCTTGCTCTCTGGGGACAGGGGAAATCTAACAGTTCCATATTATTTATATTCATTGCTAATATTTATTGAATTAGTATGATAATTCTACATCTGAACTCTGCACTGCATCTCTGCTCTAATGCCTTTCAATACAGCAGCTGGTGTCAGTGTTTGTGCATGTTTTCAGAAATTACTTTGCCATTGGGTCAGGATGACATTTAATGGGGTAATAGCCAAGACAAGTCCACACCCACCCACACCCACCCACACCAACACACTTTCTGCTGATGCAGGAAAACAGCAGAACTGGCAACCTCAACATACGGCAGTATTTTTCCATTGGCTTTGGCTCAAATCCAGCCTTCTGCAGCTATGTGTGAGTCTGTAGCTGTGTCCTTCAAAAGAGGCCAAAGTGGCTCATACAGTGTAATAAAGGCCTAAACAGCCATCCATCCATCCATCCATCCATCCATTTTCTACCCCTTTGCATTTGGGGTGGTGGCGGGTGGGGGTGTGGGGGGTGTTGCTGGAGCCTATGCCAGCTGCAATGGGCAAAGGCGGGGTACACCCTGGACAGGCCACATACAAAGACAGACAACCATTCACGCTCACAGTCACACCTAGGGACAATTTAGTATGTTCATGCATGCATGCATGTTTTTGGCGGTGGGAGGAAACCGGAGCTCCCGGAGGAAACCCACGCGGTCACGGGGAGAACATGCAAACTCCACACAGAAAGACCCTGCGGCCAACCTGGGAGTTGAACCCAGGAACTTCTTGCTGTGAGGCAACAGCGCTAACCCCTGCGCCACCGTGCCGCCCCCTAAACAGCCAGTATTTCATTAATATACATTCAACAAGAATTTAAAAGCAGTGTAGTAAAGCAACTGCAGCCACTACAAAAATAAATTAATGTACTTTTCATAGGAAATTAAAACTGTTTAAGTATTGATCAGATTTATTATTCGTCTCATCAGTTCTTTCCTACCTCTCCTATTTTCGTCTTTCCTGCCTCTCTCCTCTGCTCCCCCCACATCTGTTTCTCTCTCTCTCTCTCTTACCTGACTGTACAGTGCCGATGCCTCTCTCTCGCTGGCGCTGAAGGCGGTGGTGAGTTGTTGCCGACTGAGCGCTGTGTGCATTGCTGTATCTCCTTCCTCATCCTCGGCGTTCACATCGGCTCCCTCTGACACCAGTAGAGCCACCAAGGCCACATGGCCTTGCGTCACTGCAAGCTGCAGTGGCGTCTGGTTACGGTTGTTGCGGATGTTGACGTCGCAACGGCCCTATAAACCACAAGCATAGAAGGTGGAGAAGCAGTATATATTAAGGGGTTACGTTCCAAGAGCACCCGCGTATAGTGAAAAACCGCAATATTGTGATGTGGTTAAAAAAAAAAGCATATTTTATTGTGTAAACCCTAAATATGCCCCCAAATATGCTCCCTTTAAAGAAAATGTTACCCTTAAAGAAAACATTACCCTTAAAGAAAATGTAAAAGGTAGACCCGTATCCATACTGTACAGTGCACACCGAACTCCCGCAGTGCTAGAATGTAAGATACCAATATTACCCCTAAATAGACTATACTGTAATTCATGCATGGGTGTTCATCCTTTATAAGCAGGGAAAATACAATAAAAATACAATTAAATTCATTTAATTTACAGTAATAAAAATACAGGGCTTTAAGAAGAACAAAACAAAAAACACGAGAACACTCGAGATAGCTCCATGGGGGAAATTCTGGACTGCAGCTGCCACAGATGCATCACAGGGCAGGAGCTAATCAGCAGCAAGGACAAACTTTCAAACCTTCTGCCTCTGAGTACAGGAGGCCGTGTCGCCCGGGCTTCGTCCACATGCTGGTTGTTTATGTTTGAGCTCATTCTGTTCATGTGTCTGACTGCCTTGCTTACCGCCGCACCCAGACATAAACAACCAGCACGAAGGGTTGTGGCAGATGAGGCCTGGACGTCACAAAAGAAGAAAAATGTGGAGGATATCTGCAGTTTCCATGCATGTGTGGGGGTTTCCGCAAACAATTATTAGTTCGGTTCTCAAAAATTTTTTGCGAGAGACTGAAGCCGCAACTGCTAAACCACGTATAAGCGGGGGGGTTACTGTATATATAATAGGGAAGCAAGTCTCTCACCTTACAATGATTCAATTCAGTTACCTCATGAAATCTTAAATTGCCCCATGACTGGTAATAAAACAACTCAAATGTATTGTGTCACACAGCCGCACAAAAATCTGTGCAATACACTGCTACTACTCAGATTTCTTACTGTGTGCTAAATCATTATGTGCAATATCTTTATTATGCATAATAATTGATGTGCAAAAGTCTTATAGGCTAATTTTACTACTTATGTCACTTATGTCAGTACTACTTATGCAATAGTTTTGTCATGTGCAGTATCATTACTTACATCACTATTACATACAATAGCAGTACAGAGAACTAGTAAAAGAGTACTGTAAACTAGTACTTCAGCAGTAATTTTATTTATTAGCAATTATATCCATGTCTCTAACTGATTTTGTGTATAAAGTACAGTTTATTCAGTACAGATCATTTCTAGAGTATTTCAGTTGTATTTTTATTTATATTTTATATAATTCTCATCTTTATGTCTGCGCAACTGTGCAGTTGTAGCATAAGCAATTTCCTCAGGGATCAATTCAGTTTTCACGTGTTAATTAAAATAATAAACAATTTTGGGGGCATTTTTAATGTATATAATTTACTAAATATTATTCTAATTGATTCAAATGCTGCAAAATTGATGACAAACCCAGCTATTTCCCCTGCAAAAACTGTATTCAGCACGTGGTAAACAATGTAAATGGGTAACTTAATCACATGGTTTTGTGCTGCCACTAGAGGGAGCAGTGGCTATTTAAAAGAGATAACAGTCCATGACTAGACCTGGAAGATGGTAGTTAATGTTTCACTGCAAAGTCGGATCTGCAGATATCAGGATAACTCCGACCACCTTTTCACCAGCATTTCACCTCCCATTAATTTTATGAGAATTGTCCCCTTCTTGCATACATTAACTGGCACCTACTGAAAGAAATCTCTATGACAGTGGTGCTAAATCAGCTACACCCTGTACCTTAAATTAGTTAAAGGAACAGACACCTCATAATGTAATTTGCATAAGGTAAAATTTTTTTAAGCAATATGCACCTTTTTGGACTGAACTATTTGTTTAATTTTCTCAGTTTGAGTATGCAGTAGAAAATTAATATTTAGTATAGGCTAAGATGTGTTCTATGAAAAGCATAATTATGAAGGTTTCGCGGAACTGACATAGTGCCATTACATTACAATTTTGTGAACAGTAGCAAATGGAGCAAATTCTTTAAATATCAGATCCAAATACTGTTGTATGTAAGTTTGAACACCCCAGGTTTAAGCAATTTTCTAACTTAAAATAAGTACACAATCTCTGCAGAAAACAAACTTGAATATGGCATCTCTACCAACTGCAGCTCACACAATGTTTATATTCTTGTTTTTAACACACTGGGAAATAACTGATAAAATATAATATAAAAAATGTGTCATGACTTTTGCAAAGGCGACCTTTTATTTTTTACTGATATGTTTAAATCAGCAGATAAAGTGAAAGTGAAAATGACCATTCTGTCATACTTGCACACCACAGCACACAGTGTGAACAGTACGAAATTATTCCTCTGCATTTAACCCATTCACCAAGTGAAGCAGCGGGCAGCCTGGAACACAGGGGAGCAGTGTGTGGGAACGGTACCTTGCTCAAGGGTACCTCAGAGGTGCTTAGCAGTCTTGGGAATCGAACCCACGACTTCCTGATCGCAGGGCGAACACCCTAACCGATACCAGTAGTGCACACAGTTATTTTCACCTAGAAAATCAACTACTAAAAGTGTAATCATTCCAACACAATACAGTACAATTACCACAGCATTCATTACCAAAAGGCTTATAGCTTACATGTCACTTGTACATGTCTGAACATCTGAGCTCCAGCAAACTGCAAACTGAATGGTGAATGGGGCAAGCAGTGTGTGTGTGTGTGTGTGTGTGTGTGTGTGTACCTCCTTGATAAGGATCTCGGCCACATCACGGTGGTTGTTGAGGGCAGCCAGGTGAAGTGCGGAAAAGCCATCCTCCTTCTTAACATCAGCAAGCTGCCGGGCACGAGACAGGATCATCTCCGTTGCTCTGAAGACACACACACACAACTGCCAGTGACAATCAATAAACAGCTTCACATGATGTAAAAGACTTCTGACATGTGCTTTCTGCATGCAGAATGGTAAATTTTCAGTTGTGATGGAACAAGAAAAAGCATTTTCTAGCAATGAAGATACTGGAAAAGAAAACACAGATGCACACGTGAACCACTATCTCAAGACAGTTCTGCACATTTAATTCTGAAAAAAAAAGTGCAAGGTCTGTTCTTCGTACATGTAAAGCTATACAAAAATCAACACCTGCTATTTACCAAGTTATTGCCAGCTAAGTTACACACCTTAACAAACCCTGTCAAAAGAAAAAACTCAGAGGTTAATACACAAATAAGGAAAATTATTTAAGACAGTAAGGGCCCAAGGTTTTTGAAATATAAAGAAAATTATGTTTGAGATAAACGAGAGGACTGGTTAGTCACCAAGGTGCTCCTTGAAGAGGTGGGTTTTCAGACGATGCTTGAAGACAGCAAGGGACTCCGCAGAGCTAATTGCAAGAGGGAGTTTGTTCCATCTCTGGGAGACTGAAAAGAATCTTGATGCATGCCTTCCCCTTCTTTAAAGCAATGGAGGTTCAAGATGAGCTGTGCTTGAAGCTCTGAGAGGACAAGAAGTGACACGCTGCTTGACCAGTGTTGATAAGTAAGTAGGTGCAAGTCCGTTATTGGCTTTGAAGGCAAGTGTTAAGGTTTTTAACTTAATGCGAGAGGCTACAGGGAGCCAGTGAAGGTTCCTTAGTAGAGGCTTAGTGTGTGAGAATTTAGGAACACTGAAGACTAACCTCACAGCTGCATTCTAAATCAGCTGAAGTGGTCTCATTACCTTCAGTGGAAGTCCAGCCAGTAGAGTTTTGCAGTAGTCCAGTTTTGAGATGACCAGAGACTGGATAAGTAACTACGTAGCTTCAGTGGTGAGAAAGGGTCGGATTCTTCTGATGCTGAAACGAAGTATCTACATGTCCTGGAGAGGTGGTCAACATGCGACAAGAATGCTGATTTTCATCTGACACTAAGATTTCTTACCTTCTCGAAAGAAACTGTGAGGTCATGGCTTGGTGATGGACTCATTTTGATGAAAAGCAGCTCAGTTTTGCTGGGATTCAGCTTGAGTTGGTGGGCCATCATCCAAGAAGAGATGTCAGCCAGACAGTCTGAGATGCAGATCGAGACCTGATCATCACTCATGTGGTCATGGGTCAGCTAGATCTGTAAGTCATCTTTCAGTTCTTTTCTGGGTGGTATGAAAGTGTTGTTTGTCTGTGTGAGTTATGGGTGACCTCTTCAGAACAGATTAGAAGTGCTTTATATTGAGTCCAGTTGTTGGTAAGGTTATATCTAATGACTAGGAGACTGAAGAGGGGGCTCTCCATTAGAGCAGATTAAAGCTTAGGGCATGTGAGTGTATGTGTGTGTTTACTTGGACAGGGTGCTACTGGTTAGCTTCACACAGTCGTAAGTCACTCTAATCGTCTGTCGTCATTTGCTGCCAATCTGTTCCTATGCTGTCCCCTACTACTGACCTTGTTTTCCTTACAACACACACACACACACACACACACACAGGACTGTGATACAACCGAGGGTGGGGCAATCCACATCTGACCAATAAACGAAACAAACAGTCTTATGTGGTTTGTAGTGATGCATTTTGTTTCACTCTGATTTTTCAATGTGTGAAAAGAAACCAAGTGGAAAACATTCCAAGTTTACAAACACTTCAAATAATTTAGACTACAGCAAACAAAAACATCCTGAGGTTAAGATTATTTTAGGCTCAGGCTAACAATTCTAACATATATTTACACTGAAACACTGCACATGCAGTAGCATGTAAAAGTTTTCTCTGAAAAAATGTGTTTATCAGGGTAAATACGAAGTAAAAATACATTGTAATTTTGTGTGTTAATGCGCTACTCTAACCCAGTAACGGTTCTAGCTTGTATGGTACCCTCAGCAAACACTTGCTTTGGCGCCAACCCAAACCCCCCAAAAGCCCAAGCACCCATGCTTGCCCTGACGAGATGGCACCCTGGGCAGCTGCAACTGGCTTAACCATGAGGGGTCTCCATGAGGGGGGGGCTTACAACTCAGTACGGACTCAGCTAATCAGTCCTTAATTAAATCAGGTGCTGTTGATGGAATTTAACAAGCAAATGCATGCAATGACAGAGAAAAATGGAGAAGTCAAGAACCTAACTTGTGAGCATCTTATTTTATTCTATTAACCAAGGTATTTACTAAGCCACTATCATGATTATTTGATTAAAATGATCATTAACATTTAAAATAAATTAAATATTTATGACACAGGTTACTGTAAAGCCGCGTCTGGCCATCTGATCATACTCCACAAGGAGATGCTATCTGCAATCAGAGAGGGAAAAAAACCAGTAGGGCCTCCCTAATACGTGCATATTTGTAATTACAAACTGCAAGCAAATGAAGTAAAATTAAATTTACTGTTATACACTGTGTGTATAGGACTATTTAACTGAAAGAAAACAATTACTAACAATTGATACTGACAGACTATTCTGCTTTACTCGTAAAAACACATTTACTGTTCAGATACATACTTTTAAACAATTTTTAATGAGAGGTGCTTTCATGTTCCAATGTTGTTCAAAAACGTGTGTGTTCACAGAGTGCCATGTGGTTTTCTTCTTGCTCATAGCAACCTTGACTCTCTTGACCTTAAAAAAGACAAGGTAGGCTCACACCGTAGCTGATTCTACTTGTAACATGCTGCAGGAGAGTGTGATGCAGCTGTGTGCGTGCTTCTACACACACTTCCCACCAGTGAACCGACAAGCCCCACTGGGATACACCATTAATAGCTTGGAGCATATCCCTTTCACTCACATCCACACACACACACCACTAAATTCAACCCTCTAGTGCTGTGCAACAGATAAGATCAACAATCAGACAGAAGAATCTCAGTGTCTGTACACCTGAATTACTTTAATAACCTTGCACCTGATGTCGCTTTCTTCTTATTTTATTCTCCGGTGTGGCTAAACTGTTTGATCCTTAATAACAGCCTTAATAATAATACTAAAGACTAGCTGGTAACTGTCTGAAGCACTTTTGGGATGATTTCCTGGACAGGGATTAAGTCTAGTCCTGGATTAAGTAGTTTCGCGAATAGAGATTTTCCCATCGAAAAGGCCAGACTTAATCCCTGTCTGGGACCCGACCCTTCAGGTCTCTTTGTTGGTCTTAAGCTTCAATTGATGAGTAAAAAAAGTGGTTGAATTATGATTTTGGAGGTGGGGGCTCTTGCTCCTTCGTAGCTGGCCACAAAGTATTTACTTACTCATGAACAAATGAGTGAAAGAATGAATCAAGCAATCAATAAATTATGGTTAAAATCATCAAATGTCAAACACTAAAAATCTACTTTTAGATCCTGTCTATCACAGCAAAATTGAAAAAAAAAAATTTGTTTATCAAGCGTGTTATGCTTCTGATGCTACTTCATCTCAATCTGACTGCGCATTTTAGGAATTTGCTGATGCATGGAGGTCCCACCTCGCAACTTTTAGAAGTGAAAGGATCTGCTGTTAGCATCTTGGTTGCAGACACCACAGCACACCTTCAGAGGTCTTAAAGAGTCTATGCTTTGACAGGTTTCAGAGTCTACCTATGACCCACTAACTCCCCAGCAAAATGGTCTCTGTTGCCGAGTTTATTTTGAGATGCCTTGTATGCTGGACCCCCGAACTATTATAACGTTATACCTCACATTATAATGCTTCTGGCACTTGTGCATGTATGTACAGTGTTAAACTGCACCTTACAGACAGACTTAGTTCTATCATTGTTCTGGCTGAAGCATTTTTGATTTTTCCCCTCAGCATGTTAGGCCATATTTTTGACTGCTGTGACCATTACTGCACATGAACAGTGCAAAAACAGTTATTAAATAAAAGACATGTTGAAAGTCCATGATGTTGAGTATTCATTTGCTCATGTGCCAAAATTCATTTAAAATTTTAAATACTTTTAACAGCAAAAATGTGTGCGATTAATTAATCAGACAGCTTCAGATTATTCAGATTATTTTTTTAAATCATGTGACACCCCTAGTATTAATACAAACTTTTACATTTACTTGCACACACTTGTGTGTTTGTCTGTCTAAACGTAAAAATTTGCATTAATACATTTTCAGGACAAACATATCTTGCTAACCTACAATGTTACACACATTTATACACAATCATTTGTTTACTTGGTGTCTGTTTTCAAAATTACATACATAAATGAAAGGGTGGTGTATACATAGGTCCTGGCATTGCATAAAAGCAAACCTTTGGGTGTGCGTGTGTGCATGCCAGCATATGGGATGTAATGCAGGAACACTACTCAATGCTCATACCATGAATCTTCCCCGTCCCCCCAACACCTCCCCTACCCTCTCTCAACACATTGCCAGCAAATTGACTCAAAGACAATGCCACCTCTCACCACTCCTCATCCAGTTCTATCAGTCTAACCATCCCTCCCACCACATTACGAGATCATTCCCCCACACAGCATGAAAGCTGAATGTGAGAGAGAACAAAATAGAAGACGATACATGTTTTCTAGAGGTGCTGAAGACTGGGGTGTGACCTCTACTAGGACACCAACCATTTACATTCCACACTCACAGTATTTATTTTGGAACAAGTGAGGAATGTGTGTGTGTTTGTGTGAGTACAAGTGCACCAAAAAAAGGATGGACTTGTGTTGTTTAATACCTTGGATTCCAAAAAGTCCATCTATTAAAATCACCATAAATGCAAGTGTATTTGTATCTGTGCTCAGGAAGAATGGATGCGCTCATGCTGATGCGCTAAATTGCCCATAACTATTTACATTTAATAACATGCTACATGTGGTATGTTTTTTAGAAACTACTGAAAGGTGAACAACATTCACATTGTAATGATTGATTTTGTTACAATGTTTGTTACAAAGGGGTGAGATATATTAGCCAAGTGAACAGTCAATTATTCAAGTGTAAGTGTTGGAAACAGTAAAAATGTGCAAGCATACGGATCTAAGTGACTTTGACAAGGGTCAAATTATGATGGCTTGACAACAAGTTTGGAGAATCTTTGAAATGGCAGGCTTTGTGAGGTGTTCCTGGTATGCACTGGGTGAACCGGCAACAAGGTCATGGCCAAGTTATGAACAACGACTGGTCCCATCCCAGAGATGGGGTACTGCAGCACAAATTGCTGAAAAAGCTGTGTATAAGATTGTATACCTCCAGAACAACTAGAGTGCCCATGTTGTGCCCTATCCAGTAACCGAAAGTGAATACAATTAGCATGTGAGCATCAAAACTGCAGTGACCTGGTTTGATGAATCTTTTACATCCTGTGTATGGTCGGGTTCATGAGCGCTGATTATATGGCAAAGAGATCGCAACAGGATGCACTACAGTAAAAAAGGCAAGCCAGCAGAAACAGTGTAATGCTTTAAGCAAAGTTCTGCTGGGGTCCTGGCATTCATGTGGGTTTTACAGCCCTTCATAGCAATGGTACAGTCTAACTGGAGTGGCTTCTTTCAGCAGGATAATGTATCTCAACACACTGCAAAATTTATTCAAGAATGGTTTGAGGAACATGACAAAAGGTTCAAGGTGTTGACTTTGCCTCAATCGAGCATCTGTGAGATATGATCCATGGAGGCCCCACTTATGGGACTCCTGCTAATGTCTTGGTGCCAGATATCACAGGACACCTTCACAGCTCTTGAGAAGTCCATGTCTTGAAAGGTCAGAGCTGTCTTGGCTGTTTGAGGGTACATAGCCAATATTAGGTAGGGGGTATGGCTGATCGGTGTATATCCAGTAAGAAGCAACAATGTATTAATAGTCAGGCTGAAGACCAGTTTCTCAACGTATGTTGCTATAGAAGCTGTGATTGTAGTCTCTCATATTGTACTTTAAGATTTACATAGACCTTTAGAAGTTAGTTAGTATTTTATTTGGTTAATATTTTATTTAGGTCTGAATGTGAGGAAGACCATCCTGGAAGTGACTTTGCAAGTACCCAGCTTGGCTGGTGCGGCGGCACTGGTGTTCCTCTCTTCATCTATTGCCAGATCTCCCCATAACAGCCAGATGTAGTTTCTCAGAGTCTTGTGCTATTCTGAGAAGTATCACTGTACTTACATATCCAAGATAACCCATTAAATTCATCAAGCCTCTGTTCACAAGGTCTAAACCTTACTTTACTAGCAGCTGGCCACAGCCGTTTAATAGACCTCACTTCTGTGCCCTTCACAGTCACGTGTTGTTATTGTCATGTTCCATTGGGGCACACAGCTATGCAAACACTCTGCTTTCTCGACGTTTCCCTGCTCTTTGACTGGCCGCAGCTACAGAGATGATATTCTCACAGCCCCCCTCCATCTCTCCCTCATTTTTCTTCTCTCTTTCCCACATATCATATGAGAAATGGGACTCCCCCAATTTTTCCATTTCCTTCTTGAAAAAATGCATAAATATGCTCCATGTTAAAACAAACAATTCACATGTCCCCAGCCTGTTAAGCAGAAGCAGCAGAAACCAAGAAGAATTTGGGTTCGGAGAGCAACTGTTTTTGTGGGTGTGCAAGATACATAAACAAAAGTATCATAAAAAGACCAGAGAGACAGACAGAGACAATGAAGGACTAAAAATACATGCCTGAGAGGGGCTTGAGAATGTCAGACAAAACAAAAAAAAATACAAGGACAAAAAAAATTAAGTACAAAAATAAAAAAATAAAAAGTTAAGTGTGTATTAAAGGGAAAACACAGCTTGGTGTTTTCATGACTAATTCTCTTTCTGGTTGATGCAAAGACAAATGTCTGCCAGGGCAAAGCTGGTAAACTGCAGTACTTCACATATGACAGTTGCCAGAACAAATCTGCCATTTGTTTTATGATTCTTCTAGCCTAAGAGATTCTGTATTCTCTACTGCCCCCCGGCTTTGTAGACTCAGCATCGTTCTCCCCATACAAGGCAAGAGCTGTCACTGCAGGGTGCACTGAGTACAAGAACCAGGGACAGCCTGCAGGCTGTGTGCATGCGCGCTACATGCGTGTGTTCCACACCCTTCAGTGAGAGTGTGTGATTATATATTTTAAGGCTATATGGGAATGTGATGTATGCACCAAGATCTAGACTATATCTGCTACTGACAGTGATAAGTGGGCATGAGTGTGTATGTGTGTGTGTCTGCATTTTTGGCTCTGGCAGTATTTGCTTTTCATCCCCATGGCGATTAAAGTTAAGTGTGTCAATGTGATGAAAGAATCTGGGTCAAAATTCTCGTAGAACTGGGCAAAATGTGTAAAAATGTGTGGGGCACTGAAATAAAGAGCATCTGGAGGGCTAGAGAGACAGGACTCATCCCAAATGACACTTAACCCCTCTGACTCCTGCGCCCCTCATAGTACAGCTCAGACAGTGACACATTTGGGCTGCGTAACAAAATTAACACCTAAGTGGAGCTTTTTGATGTGATGATTGACTAAAATCTCCAGAACCTTCAGAGCTTTTGAAGGGCTCATATAGTAAATTTACTGGGCCCTTTATTCAGTTCTATCATCATTAGAAGGGGCTGAATTTAAGAGATCATTCAGTCTTCAAATCATAAAATTCCTCAGTGCTACTATTGTGGCGTCTCAGTTACATTCTTGAGCTCACAAACCAGAACAAATACAAACTAGTTACACTAAAAGCTGATTTAAAATCCATATGAATAAATATGTAGCAATTATATAAGAAGGTGAGCCTGTCATCGAAATGTCAGTCATCGAAAATGTGTCTGGCAAGAACGCTGAATCATTGTAGAGGGAAAGTCACAGAGGGAGGAAAACCCTGCGAACCAGATGCGATGTGGGAGTAATACGCACATAATCACAAACTCAGCGAGAACACGTCTAATCGTCAGGAAAACCAGGCCTATTCACCCCCACAATAATGAGAAAAAATGCCACCATTACAGGAGACAAGACACTGTTTCCATGGCAAATGAAGTTAGTATTGTATTAGGAACACTTAAATGTACTTGCCCTTAGAAGTACTAATCATATGAGTTTATATTCCTAAATATCCTGCAGTATTAGATCAGTGTCAAAGTGAATTGTGTGCATTCTCCATGCAAGACTACAGAGTGTAATCAGTAAGGAAACAAAGTTAAAAGTTTGCCATGCTCTAGCATTCCGTGCTTTGCACATTCAAAGCAATAAAATCTCTAATTAATTCCTTTGCTTTTAAGATGTCCGTGTGTTCTCTCTGAGCACCCGTCCTAGCTTTGGGTTCAGAGAGCCAGAATAACACACTTTCCTTCTAATGGCAAATTCGGGTTGCTTCTGCTTTGCACAACAGTGGTGACAAAACACCAGAATGCAAAATGCTTACACAGCTTTAGACATAAGTCCCCTATCCTCATCACGCTTCACTCCCAGATTAGATAACTACTTAGGATTCCTTTGCTATTAATCTGCCAAGTCAGTTTTGTTTTTTCCCCCCACTTTTTCCTCATGTTTTAATAAAAAAAAATCAAGTTTGTCCGCATTTACACATAAGGAAAATATTCCTACAAAACTAACATGCTTCATAATGGCTGTAACCATCACCCAGCCCAGACCCTTTTCTATTAGATAACGAAATCATCCTTTGCTGAAATCATAACATGGCATTAGCTTTAACATTAGCATGGGTACTCACAGTTTGTTTCCCTTCAGGGCAGCATGATGCAGAAGATTGAAGCCACGGTTGTTTTGCTGGGTGAAATCGATGTTGGGCACCACAGTCAGGATTTCAATGATGCTCCTGAAGTCCTTAGCAATGGCATCATGCAATGGTGTGTCCCCGTATGAGTCCTGAGAATCAAAGACAGGATTGCCTTGAAACAGAGTATATATACACTGCTCCAAAAATTAGAGGAACACTTTATAATCAGAGAAGAGAATCAGTGAAGTAGCAGAGGGAGTTGTCAATCAGTTTCAGCTGCTTTAACACCAAGTGCACTAGACGGGCAGCAATGAGACAGATGGAGGCCACAGACATTTTCTAGATTTGCATTTGGCTACGACCACTACTGGTAGCAAGACTCGATACCTGGACCCTACAATCAGAAACGGATTTCATGAGGGTGGCCTGAGGACACAACATCCTCTGGTGGAGCTTGATTGGCATTTGCCATAGAACACCAGTGGCGCCCTGTGCTTTTCACAGATGAGAGCAGGTTCACCCTGAGCAAATGTGACAGACGTGAAAGGGCCTGGAGAAACGAAGGAAAATGTTATGTTGCCTGTAACGTCATTCAGCATGACTGGTTTGGTGGTGGGTCAGTGATGGTCTAGGCACCATCCATCATCTCATTAGGACATCATCCGCCGTCTCATTAGGAGATGCCCTGACGTTGTCAGGCATGCATACAAGCACGTGGGGGCCATTCAAACTACTGAGCACCATTTTGAGTTACTGCAATGAAATTGCAGCTGCTGCATCATGTTTTTACTTTGATTTTCAGGGTGTCTTTGAATACATCCCTCTGTAGATAGATAATTTTAATTTCCATCAAACAATGTGGCATCCTTTCATTCCTAACATATTACCCAGTCCATATGAGTATAGATATCCAGCATTATTTTTTCCCATTGAGATCCGATGTACGTTCCTTTAAATGTTTTTGCGCTGTGTATTAAATTGATGGATCTGACTTTTTGCAAAGTATCACAAGTGGACCTCAAGGGAAACAACAAAGTACAAAAAAAAATGCTTGAAATGGGCCCTATAAAATGTGAAAATTTCATAATGAGAATGATCTTAATTATACAATCAACCATAGTAGTTAACAATTGTTTAGCAATTACTACTGTTAGATTTAGATTTGTTTTAGTTATTAATTGACAACCAAACTTGATTTTTTCAACTTGTTAACAAGACTTTAAAATGGAACTTGGAATGTATTTATCAGACAGTTTATTACACATGTGGAACAGAAATTTGACACATTAGTAATTTTGAAACGCTGTCACAGTGGTTCAGTACCACGGAATTACTGTATTAACATTATTCTGTCCAACCCACATCACAGTCCCATCAGACCCAGTCTGTCTACATGGAGAGCAGGACAGCCATTTATTTAAAAGCCCCAGTGTGCACTTCTTCCATGGCTCCTTACCAGAGGGCTCCAGTGTTCTGCACTGTTTTTTTGGCAGAATCAGCTTTTCAAAGCTGCTAGCTATTAGCTATTAAACACCACCCACTATTTGGCAATGAGCTCTCTCTTTCTGTAATTACACATGTATTTACTCTGAATGTCTTGCAATAATTTTCCATCTCAATGTGCCTGCAGCACATTCTATTTATCTACCTGTACTACTGTAAACCTGATCCAGTCTCAGTTCACTCATTTCTCCTTTTATTTATGAAAGCCACAGCCACTGATTTATGAAGTATGAAGTATGCCCATATCAAGAGCATCCATATCTAATGCTCATATAGAGAGCCAATGGAAATGTATGCTGACTGGAGACAGCTGAGGGGAAATATGGCTGAATCATATTGAGACATGCAGCTGCCTCGCCCACAGCAATGTTCACTCTACCGACCCAGCTCACAGAGGATGCTTTGTCTGCATGTGCGTGCACGCACACACATCTAAAGTGAGTGTACAGTATTGTTTTTTATTCTTTTTTTCTTCTTCTATTCTATTCATTATTTGGTTGGTCCTACCGGAAGGCATGTAGTTAGATAATAGCAAGTGCACCCAGAAATTCACATAATGTAAACAAAATGTGATTATACAAATGTGATTATATTATAGCCAGCATTTTCAGCAATTTGTTCTACAGTCGCTTTTCTGTGGAATTGAACCAAACAAGCTACCCTTCACTCCCCACATGCATCAAACTTGAAACATTCAAGTGTAACAAAGCCATCTAACTTAAGGCCTAACTGAACCAGTGAAGAAACAGGTGCACATGATTCCAGATGATCAGGCCGGTGATTAATTTACTGGTGGTGCTGAATGCGGAGTTGTTGGAAAACCTTTACCTAGGCACATTGTATCTTTAGGCATTTTGAAACCTGTTGCAATAAACACGTGTTCCCATGTCTTTAATTTAATCTACTCAATATGCTGGAGTTTGACAGACATTCAAAAATTTGCACCAATTAACTCAACACTTTTGCACAGTACTGTATATCTTGGAATTAAGTGTACAAATATGGTGGCAGGCTGGATGAGGAACTAAAGTGTGAACAGAAAAAGAACTGAGGCTCCATCTGAGGTGAAGAGGAGCAGAAAGAGAACCGAGTCCCTTTCAAACGAACTCACACCGTGAAAAGAAAAAGTCCACTTGTTGGACCACTTTTTGGACCATTTCTAGCGGACTGAGTTTGTTTCCTTTAAAGAGGACTATATGTGAAAACACCCTTAGGCTATTCATGAGTGGGGCCAAGTAAAATATTTTATATTGTGCATTGTCTGAATGCTAAATAAAATGAACAGATGTATTCTTTGAATAATTTAATAATAATAATAATAATAATAATAATAATTTATTTCGTATTTCGGTTTTCGGCCAAGTGTTTCCTCATTTTCGGTTTCGGTCCAAAAAAATAATTTCGGTGCATCCCTTATATAT
>JBBPCX010000016.1:5785432-5806133 GCA_037974365.1 Hydrocynus forskahlii
CACTGTGTGTGTCTCCTATATGATATATTTAACTGACATTTTTTATCGTAACAACCAACGATTTATACAGGAAAATCATGACGATTAACAAGGTTGCCCAAACTTTTGCATCCCACTGTATGTATGACTTACTGCTGCCTAAAACACATGGATGCATGTTAAAGGCTGCTACCTTCCTATGCCAAGGTTGTGTATGACATTAAATAAATGCCATATCATCAGAATCAGTGAATATGTACAAGTCTAGTGTGTATATCACGCACCTGCAGGTTAACATCAGCCGAATGCTCGGTCAGCACCCTCACCACATCAGTGAAGCCCTTGTTGACCGCAATGTGGAGAGCGGTGCACATAGAGTTGTTCAGCAGGTTGACATTGGCCCCTTTGCTCAGCAGCACATGTGCTATCTCTGCCTGGTTCCTGCACAGCCACCACACACAGAGACAGTGCATTAATGCTAAAAAACACACAACTCAGATATCTCTACCAAGGATATCTCCCACCCCATATCAGCATCACTATTTACCAGTATCTACAGTAAATCACTGCTTTATTTTATGGGATTTATGCTACTGTCTGGAGGTCCTCAGCACATTTTAATTGCTTTCATATCTTATGGGGTTTTTTTGTATGTTAAGCATCGCTGAGTTTGTGTTAAGAAGCTAAGCATGACATAGAACCCCAGTGAGGTACAAATGAAGATTGCAAGAATTTAGTGCAACTACAACTTTTGATAAGTAGAGGCCTTTGAAAGGGTACTTTAAATTTAGCTGTCTTTGGGAGCACTGACAGTTCTTTCAGACAACTGTTCTGTATTAAAGTTTTAAATTATTTAAAAGTAGCTGTTTTTTCAGACCAGAGTGAATGGCTTATGAAACAGGTACAAGGTAACTGAATATAGGAATACAGTAACCCACCGCTTTTCACGGGAGTTACGTTCCAAGAGCACCCGTGTACAGTGATGTGGTAAAAAATGCCTAAAATGCCTGTTTTTATAGTGTTACCCAAATGCTGTGTAGTGCAGTGCTGCGTCTCCATCCTCATCCTTGGCTTCAATGCTGCTGTTGGCTTGAAGCAGGACCTTCACCACTTCCATATGGCCCTGGTGAGCAGCCACCTGCAGGGCTGTCTTGCCCTGGTTCTTTATGTCCACCTGAAAAGTCATAAAACAGTCAATCAGTCAGCATATGAACATCATTACTCTGGCTCACCGAAGGTTTCTTGACAAAGGTAAGGCCAGCACATTTAGCAGAAAGGATTTTAAAGGATCTCATACTCAATATCTTGTATATTGTATCTTGTATATTTTTAAATCTTTAGTGAGCATTTCAATGACACACGACAGCATAGCAGCAACAGCTCTGTAAGCTAACATGCTGAATATCAGGATCTCACCTAAGCATCTGAATAAAAATTCACCTCTTTAACTAATGGATTAGTGAGCATTCATATTACTGCTGTGGATGCAGTGGCGTGCAATAAATGGTATACACCAGTGCAATAATATACATTTAACATTTACAAACAGCAATCTTTCAGGCACATTCTAGTAAGATTAAAACTGACAGTTCAAACTGGTCAGGTATATTTCATTTCCATAACACGACCACTCCAAAGCAAAGAAATCTATTAATGAAGGATAAACGATAATTGACCCTCGTTACCCTTGGCAGTATTTCATTTTGATAAGTTCTGAAGGCATGAGCTGTCCTTCTACATTGACGGACTGCTGAAATATTTAGATGAGTCTGACAAACAGGTTACACTAAGTGGTGTTGGTATTTCACAAAGCAGTACTTCTCAGTTAGCCTGATAAAATAAGCCCAAAGCTGAAGACTGTGTTACAGGAATGTTCTTCACGTCTTTTCCAATACTCGACTTGGGTTTTCTCTCTAAACTGATAAATGTGGCTTTGTGACCCTGTAATCAGTATTTAGATCAAACAGAAAATCTAAGCGTTGTTTTTCAAAAGCTGTTGATGTCTCACTAATTTCAAATAGGATTTAAGAATATAGATTATGAAGAGGTCTAATTTACAACATCTCTTTCTTCTGGGTTTTTTTTGTTTATGAATGTCACATTAAAATATTGAATGTCGTAACCACCTTGAATGCACATTTTAATGACTTTTACAATTAGGACAGAATATGTGGTCAAAGCCGAACACTCGGGTGACCCACCTTGTCGGGATGTTTTTGCACTAGCTCACGGACTTTGGCAGCAGTGCCGTGTGCAGCCTCAATAACCAGGCGCCCGGGGTTATCCTGCTCTGTAGACTGAGACAGCAGTTTCTCCAAGACTGAAATGACTGCACCTGCACAGAGTGGAGGCAGGGAGGAAAGCGGTGGGAGATAAAGAGGGAAAGATGAAGACAGACAATTTAATCACATTCAACAGTTCTCTTCTCTCAGTTCAAAAGCTGAACAGACAGCCTGGACCAACAGAATGAGTCAAAATGTCACCATGCACAAGTGGCACACATTACAAGAGTGCTCTTTGCACATCCTGCTCTGTGTTATGCATGCAAGGAAGAGAGAATGGGTGAGTCTGCTTGACATGGAAACACTACACACTTGTGGACATTCACAGACGTTTAAATGGATAAAATGGACAGGAATATGAACATCTCCCTCGATCTCCAGGGATGTAGACGCTTGTGAACAGGAGAGAGAAAGAAGCACACACAGTTTTCAATTAGGCTAAAAGAAAGAGTCAATGAACTTATGAAGAGAAAACATTAGAGCATGAGAGGCAAACCAAACAAAGCAGCATGCTATTAACAGAAACGGGAGGTGTACTGACAAAAAGGGGCAGGGCATTTAAGTAATTCTTACTTCCTGATTCGCTGGGGTTCTCAGCCGTCATTAGGTTGGCGTCAACCTCCCCAGGCTGGCCTGACAGACAGGCAGGGTTGAAGGTCCAGGTTTGTCCTCCAAACGCTACACGCAGGTCACCATCCGCATAAACTTTCAACACCTTGCCAACCTGACCCAGAGCCTGATAACACACCCGTACACAAGGTGAACACAAACACAATTATCTTGATGAATGTGAAACTTGACCCAATTTTTACTTACATTTCATTCTGTAAACTTAGTCCAATGTTTGCTGTCCTTTTCAAAGACACCAAATTATTACTGAAAAGAAGTCAATTTGAACATCTAATCTTACTCCTGGTCAGAAACAGTTCATACAAATTAGGTCAGAGGGCTTTTGTCCAAGTTTCATAACTGTATTGTGTCTTACGCTATGCAACCTAAAATAGATTTTGAATGCACTGCATGCCACTATAGTCACCTTGACCAGCACAGGGTGTACAGGATTAGGCTGTTAAACAGTAGGTTTAAAGCACTACTGCAGAACAAAATGGTGGGCTATAATTCCCCCAATCTAAAGGCTTTCAGAGAACATAAGCTCCTGCAATGGCTTGTTCAGGAGACTATAAGTAAAAAAAATGTATAGTTAAATAAGCTATATAAATCTTCTAAGCCTGTTTAGGAGACAGTAGACATAATGCCCATCTTCTTGCAGGGCTAATGCCTTTCTGTTTCAAACCCTTCTGCATACTAAGTGATATAAGTAGTAATCATAAAAATAAATTGCACTATTATTTACATAAAAAATACACTCCTCAAAAGAAAACTACTTACTGCTTCCCTACTGACATTACTAAAGCAATGGAAATTTCAAACAGCTCATGACTTGACAAATTATTCAGCTTTGTAGTGATAAATTTACACTCTGCTGGAATGTAAACTGAGAAAAGAACATGATTTTGCCACAGTAATTTTGTGTTAGCCCTCTCTTTAATTAGGGGGTATATTTAAGAAAAGCTTTGCCATTATATCTGCACAACAGAAAGCTGTTGTTCTCAAAGATGTGACATTAAATTAATTGTGATTCTTGCCTTTTCCATAAAGTGAGCCGCTTAATTAAGAGGCTGTTTTAGTAAAAGACTAATAAAAGGTGTTGTATGTGACATTACAGTAGTTACACTGAGTTAACACTACAACCGTATGTGTGTGTGCATGTGCATGTGTGTATGACAGGCTGACTTTTGGAACATACAGAAGCCATACTGTCTGTCCACTCTCCATGGCCAGCTTGTAGTCTCTTCACACTCTCAATGTCATCCAGGACCCTCACCAACTCACCTACAGCAAATGTATTCACCTAGAGCCGGGGGGGGGGGTTTGGGGTTGTGAAACGGACAGTGAGATTGACAGTGAGAGAGAAAGAGAGAAAGACACAGACAGAGCGAGCGAGAGAGAGAGAGAGAGAGAGAGAGAGAGAGTGAGAGACAGACAAAGGGGGTAGAGAGAGACAAAACAGTGAGATAGACAAAGAGAAAAACAGAGAGACAGAGAGAAAAAGGAAGACAGAGAGACAGACAGTGAGAGAGACAGTAAGAGACAGAAAGAGAGAAAGAGAGAGAGACAGACAGAGAGAGAGAGAAATAGAGAGAGACAGAGAGGGAGAGAGACAGGGAGAGAGAAAGAGAAGGAGAGAGAGAGACAGACGGACAGAGAGAGAGAAAGAGAGAGAGAAAGAGATGGAGAGAGAGACAGACAGAGAGACAGAGAAACAAAGACAGAGAGAGAGAGAGAGAGAGAAAGAGAGAGGGAAAAAGAGAGAGATGGAGAGAGAAAGAGAGAGAGAAGTAAGTCTCTATTATGGGACTGAGCACCTTCTTTAAATAACAATCACCTGGAAGTAGCTAAGGATTTATCTAATCGCTAACACAGACTGTACGGCCATGTGCGTGTCTTATAAAACATGTAGACACTGACAGGTGTGGCCATCTATTTATGCTCCATTTTTCAGGAATTTTAAAGAAGCATACATATACGGCTGGGTTATGTGAGCCATTGCGGAACAGGGCCCTAAAGATATACTGCTTGCCTGCTAAGACTGATCACTACATAGGTTATTCAAATTTATTATTATCAATATTTAGGTTAAACAAATTTCTTGATGTGTCACCTATGTAACCATATTATGTTATGAGGACAACCAAAAAAACACCCAAAATCATGCTCTTGTGGTAGTATTTATTCCAGGGAAGGACATTTATCCACTTAAAATGGTCAAAAGTCAAATTTTTTATGTAATTCAATACAAAAATGTATTACTTATCTTTTATTTTTCCCCCAGAGGTTCACTTATAATGTGTGAGGTTTAAGTACTAAAAACAGTCATAATTCAGTTTTAAATGAACATTTTCTTAATCCTTGAAAGACTGCTTAAAAGTTAAGTGCTGACAAGCAGGCTAAACTGTTGTATGCTCATTAGGTGGATATATGTTAGTGTGTTGGCTTAAAAACAGGCTGTTTTGACAACAGTTTCCAAATATGGATATATGGACTAGACAATGAACAGTAGGTTTTAAAACTTTCAGTGCCTTATTTTAATAAAAAAAAAATTTGTGTCCATGATGTTTGAGCCATTTTAAGGGGCAAACGTTGAATATGGGGATTATTTTTAATGCTACTTTGCACAGACTACTTATAGAGCTTTACTGAAGGCTTTAAGCTGAGCATAAGGTAAAGGAACCAAGAGTACTCTAACATGAGGACTGCACAAACAACCAGTTAAATTGGCCACTTTTATACTGGGTGACAAAATATTACTCATCAACCTTACGTCAATTAAATTAATGTGAGGGAATTAAAATGAGATAGGGCTTGTCCTTAACACCATTTTTATTTAATTGAGAGAAACTCCACAGCTGTAACACATACAGTGTAACCTAGCTTCTCTCGCAGCACGCCTCCCCCCTTTAGAGTTCCCCCACAGTTATCCATCATGAGCTGGCTTCATTGTGCACAGGTCCCACTGGGCCTGGCTCTGCTTACCTTAGTCAGCGCGCCAGGGTGGAAAGTCCAGCGTATATTGTTACTGTACTGGACTCTGACATCCCCTCGGTCTGTTATCCTGTGCACCGTCCCAATTCTGCAGATGTACTACAGACAAATAAAGCACATCCAAACTTTAATATGACGTTGCAAAATGCCTTCAGTGAGATTCTTTCACACTTATTTTACGATTATAAAGTGCATATAAAAGAATGTGTGAAACTGTGAAACGTCTGTTAACACAGGCAATCTTAATAAATGTTAAAAGGCAGTTAGAAGTTAAAACCTCATAAATGGCATATTTCTTGTTTATTTCCAGATTCTTAACAGTGTAAGTGTCCAACGCCAGTGTTGGAGAATCTCTCCAGCAGAGTTTAGTTCCAACTCTAATCAAACACACCTGATCTGGTTAAATCAAATCTGTCAGGAGCATCTCAAAAATCAGAGCCAGGTGTGCTGGAACTAAATGCTCGGCAGATCTCCGGGAACAGAGGTGGGTACCATCGCTTTAGATGGTTTTCACGGGTTTCTGTAGGTCTTTTCGAAGGCCTAACCAACAGTGTCTGCATCCGTCTATCTCTATTTGATGATTTTTAATGAGCACAATTTAAAAACACCTCACCTCTGCCATTTTAGGGTTCCAGCCTCCATGGCCCTCCTGCATCTGCCTGAGGATGTCCACCTCAAGCAGACATTTAACCTTATCCCCTTGCTGAAAAGTGTGACCATCAGCGCTCTCCTGCCTTTGCAGCTCTGCGTGTTCACCTGGACACACATGGAGAGCATCTCCAGCATCTGTGTACACTCTGACAACAACAAGTAAAAACTTGCCCAAATCTTGTCTAGGATCAGTAATCTTAACTGTAAGTGCAAACTTAACCCATAAGAATGTTAAACATTTAACCATAACTTTAATTTTCAACCATAAGATAGAAAATAAATCCTAGATCAGAGACCATAGCTGGGACTATGATCCCCCTACCTACCTAGCTTGGGCAGGTGCTCCTTATAATAGTAGCCTCCTTGTCCATCAGACACATATTTGAGGTCAACTTTGCCCTTGTGACCCATTCTGTAGACATTAGTGGCCCCGTTGGACCAGGTGACGCTCGCCACGCTGCGTCCCGACTCCTGGTCCCAGCCCCGAATATCGACCACTTTGCCGATCTTTCCTTCTCCTCCTGTTCATAGATAACACCACAGATACACATGCAAGAGAGGGTAGGGATCTCAGCATATTTACATTAGATGTTCGGGGGCAAAAACAACAGATCAGACCACAGAATAAACTGACAAATAAATTAAGGCTTGAATGTGCACTTGTGATTTGAATGACAAAAAACAGCCATAATCTCCAACAAGTCACTAAGGAAGACAACAAAACACTTTGGAATCTAATTATGAGATTAAAACAATCAGTTCTACCACTACTAACTACCACTACCACACAAATCCACAGGCACATCATCTAAAGAACCACCAACTGAGAAAAATAAAAAGATAACTTTCAAGTCACATCACTACAGAAAGCAACTAAGGCACAGAATTTCTTTCAGGATATTTTAGAACTGCCTCTGTGTTACAGAGGACTTGTACACAGAATAAAGAAACAAGCAAGAACATTTGATTAGACAAAGAGGAAAAAAGACAAAAAGGAAGGGGCACCATTTCTTCACATTCTGTAGGGTAGAGTCAGTTATCACTAACAGCTCCCAAGAAGAAATTTCAAAACCGCAGCACAGACATTTTGACTCATTCAGTAACAAAGACATAATTCAGCGTACAGAAACTTAAAAAGACCACTTCAAAAGACCAATAGCAGAGAGTTCAAGATGAAATGCTGAAAAGAACCTCCACACAAAGGCAGATACATTGCTTACTTGGCTCAAAGATCAACGAGACAATGTCTCGATGGCAGGAAAAGGAACTAATGTGACACAATATCTGCTCTACAAAATATCTAGGAAAACACATTCGAACCTTGATCACTTAAAATGTAATGAGACAGTGTGTTATGCCATTCTTCCTACTGCACCAGCACATTAGGCCAATATGTTTATACTGTCAGAGAGAAATGAGCTAACGGAACATGTGAAGCACTGTATCATGAACAAATTTGAAAGCAGTGTTGATTGACTGTGTTGTTATGCACCTGGTGGTTCATGATACCTTCACCTACCGTCTTGGTTGCCCCAATCCCAGTCGGGTCCACGGACGACCTTCACGCCCTGGAAAATTCCTTTAAGAATGATCCGTGAGAGGTTCTGCCGCGGAGCCAAACTCACTCTGAGGTCAGGAGAAGAAAGGACCTCTTAAACTCTTGGTACAAATGGAATGCATTTATCAGGCATAAGGATTATTTACATATGATCATGTGTATATCGTATGCATCTTTTTGTCCAATTACCTAAAACCTGCTTACCTAAACACATCTTAAGGGATGGCTATTTATATAAAAATACTTATCATTTGATACAATATGCATACTTAATTAACAACACTGGTTTTACATGGACTGAAATGAATTGTCTTGATGACAGGACTTTTATAACTAACAAGGATAGGAGGAATGAAATCTGGTCAGTAATGGTCAAGAATGTTTCAATAAAAACATAGGTGCAAACATAGGATCATATAAATGTCAAGTCTTAGTGAAAACCATTTGAAAAAGCAGATGCTGATGGAAGCAAGTGGAATTTTCACTTATCATTATGTGAGAAATAAATGATACCATTTTCTTTTAATCAAAAAACATGTCAAGGTCACTGAATCCACTTCAAATTATACCAAATAAGAGAATAAACAGCCATGATTAAAGAGAAAAATAAACAGAGCAGCAAACGCAATGCAATGGAGACATTAATTGTCAGGAAGAAAATGTTGATGGCTTTTTGTATCAGAACACACTCTGCCAAATGGTTATGGCAAACATAAGCATAGCAGCTTTGAGTGAAATACAACTCTTATGTTTTTCATATGTGTCTCATTGTCGGTGTACATACATCTCGGTGATTCTGTGTCTTGGTCTGTTCCAGAATCAGGACGTATATTAGACAGATCTTGAACAGAGCACCACATACAATTTGAAACACACGCAGCAATAGATCTCCCAATACGAGTAATGACAGACAGACAACGGTCAGCAAACAATAAACTGGTAGCTAGCCCTTCCAGACTATTGCGAAACCACCTTGCAAAACATATACCTGCATTATGTTATAAGTGAAGTCTAATACATACCTTATTGTAAAGATTTGGTCTGATCTTGGTGCAAAAGAGCTGCCTATTCCCATACTTTCTCCAAAGCGTCGACATGAAGGCTCACTTTTCAGCTATGGCACCTCCACCCCATGAATTCCAACATATTAGTCAAATGTAATATAAATCAGAAATCTTTACTCGTCCTCTCAGGGAAGAATGGGATTTAAAAATTCTCCAGTATTACTGATTTTTAAGTGAGCCTGAAAAGTCCCCAGAAGGCTAGCGCATGACAGCACCTGGGCTGCGCGAAGGTTTAGGATAGAATAACGGCAAATCTCTAGCCTGGCCAACCTCCCCAGCCAATGCACATGTACAAGAGCAAAGGCCAGGTGTAATCCCCCAGACACTGTGTGTTTGTGTGTGTGCGTGTCAATGAAAAAGAGGTCAAGAGTTAAAGTTAATCCCCAGATACCAGCATACCTTGGTTTGCCACAGCATAAGAGACCAGACAATATAATCACTTGCTGTTGGCACATCAATTCCTTCAGTTACGTTCAAAAATATGTTTGTATTGAAACATAAAGAATGACTGCATGGGTCAGAACAAGATAAGTACCCAGGATGAATTGTTGTTGTCGCTTTTGATTCAGATTTCAAATTGTCCACTGGCTTCATATGTAGATTAAAAAAACAGACTATCCTGGAAGCCTTTTACTATGTGCACCAACCTCGTTGTCTATTATATCAGCTCCACTGACCATATGGATGCACTATGTGGTTCATTTTACTTACGCATCCACCACCAGGAGCCCAAATGAACCACCAGTGAGCATGTATCAACTAGGTGGTGGATCATTTTCAGCAAAGCTATAACACTGGCATTGTAATGTAATGTTACTATGTGTGAATAAATACTCCAGCAGAACTTTGCCCACTCTATTAGACACATCCAACCTTTTGATCTACCTTGCAGATGTAAAGTCAATAAAGCTGATGTTTATCTGAGGCAGCACAGTTTGTGTTAGTCATCTTCTAGCCCTTCATCAGTGGTCAGTTGCTGGCCAGAGGGCACTGTTGATATTTTTGGCTAGTGGACTCTCTCACTAAGGTGTTTAGAAACTCCAGCAGGCCAAGCTAAAAAAAAAAAAGTTCAGATTTGTTAGAGTTAATTAGCAAATGTAGCCTTTTGGAATGTCAACTCTATAAGGGTCAATACTACAATAATGATTAAAATTATGAATCATATTTGCAATTTATGTGATAAACAGAGCAATCATATATGTAGTCCTCCATTCTCCTGAGTCACATGATAGTCAGATTGGGGTCAGTCGTCTTGAAACCTGCTGCCATGGACACTTGATTAACAAGACTTAAATGTCCAGAGGTCTACTGTTGTCCACAAAGGCTACCTGATGTCAGCATCAGAAACATACACTGAACTACATAAAACACAACCAACACAAGTGTTCAATCAATACAAGTTCATTCTGCTTTCCTCAGCTCTAACTGCTCATTGCATTAAAGCAAACCTCACAATCCAGTCACCAACACAGAATAGAACAAGGATGCAACTTGGAGTCACTGCTAATGAACTACAGCAAATACATTTTTGGTTATAGAAGAGTTATAGTGTAGTACATATAAAAGTAAGATTTGAAATTGGTTTAACACCAATAGCATATTAATGTGCACATCATTTGCTGTCCACACTGTCCTCTAGTTAATCTGCAATTAACAATAACCTTTATTTCAGCAGTAACTACAAAGAAGATGTACAAACTGAAATACGGCATTTTCTGCAGATTTTAGTGTATACTTTCTATCTATTTGCTGAATTTAACATACTAAAACTAAAAAATAAAATGTGCCATGTTTTTTTCAGTTATATTAAATTCAGCAAATGAACAGCGATTAAAGTGGATGTGTAAATGTTACATTTGTTTTAATTCAACAAAACACAATTTGTACAGGAGCATCCAAATGTCCTGTACAAACCTTCACACAACAGTATCAATGTTCACCATTAAGCATGCAGGAAACATGACCCAAACAACTGTCACATAATGATGGTCCACACATAGTTACTACATGCTTATCAGCTGACACTATAGATTAACACAGAACAGTTGGTTGTCAGCTCAGGCCCACCACAGCATGTCCAGTGCTGGAGGTAATGCAAGGATACAGATTCTCACAGAGGCTGCTGGTTATCACAGGACAGGGATTAGTAGTTAGCAAACGTGACAGCAGCTAGCTAGCTGCCCAGCCGAGCCGATTAGCAGGCTGGGGGTTGTTTTGTTTCCTTCCCCTGTTAAACATATGGGAGGCCATATGCTGCAAACTCAACAAACACACACAAACACTCTTACCTCAGATGACATAGGTGCCCATGCAAACTGCTAAACATAGGTGCATCCAGCATTCATACCTGCCCGGATGTAGAGGTATCATTTATGGCCAAATGCATTGGGTTGTTGTTAACCAACAAAGCTAACTTTGGCAGAAGGTAAAAGCCATCTATATCAGAGTGATTTATGGGTTTGGTACATAAAGCTATCGAGCAATTATCAAATGGAACAGCAACTGTTCCATTTGTTCCATTTGAAGCTGTTCACTGCCTGCTCATTCCCTCGAGAAAGCAGCAAGCAAATAAGATACAACAGGCTAATACCACATTTCATCCCTTCCTCACAAATGACCCCCATTAACTTCAAACTTTATCAAAGATGGACACGTGCCAAAGACAGATAATTAGCATAAGCACCCATTCAAACTCATCAGCACTCCCGACAGCAAGATTTGCTCTTGAGTAAGTTGTAAATCTTCGATAATGCAACTAATTCAATTTCTATCAACCCTCAACTTCTTCCACGTTGTTGTTCTCTTCAAATGGCAGTATCACTCACAAAACAGGTGAGGACAAATTTACTGTTTTTTGCAGTTGAGGCTATCACCTAAAAAGTACAATTACAGGTTTAGTCCTCAACAACATAACAACAAGACGTGTTAAACTGAAGAGTTTGTTCAGAGCAAACTGTAAGTTGACCCAGTAAGACATTGAGAAAGTGTGATTGTGATCATCTCATGATGTTTTTCCATTTCATGCTTAGCACTGACAAATTTTTCATGGTCATGGTGGATTCAGATTCAGTACGCAAGGAGCTTTCTTCCGTTTTATTACTTCTGCCTTACATTGCAGCTTTTATTTGGTGGGCCTAGGTACTTTGCCTTTGCTGAGGAAAGAATGAAACACGATCAGAACAGGAGAAAAACAATAAACAACTGTCATGGTACTATGCATATTGTGGTCTTTGCACCACAACACTGTGTTGTTTGCTTATACAAACAACACAGTGTCGTGGTTCAGAGTTCGCGGCCTCAGTTGTTCACGGATTTTAGAACCTAACTAAATGTTCAAAGAAACCCCCGCAAATTCACGGAAAATGCAAACATCCGCATTTTCTTTGCTTTTGTCGTGCCAATACATAATTTTTTTGTGCTAAATTAGTACAAAAAATATAACTCATTTTGTAACATAAATATTAACGTAAATCCAGCTACATTTCCATAAAAAAATATAACTGTATACATTTTTTGTATTGTGGAGAGAACACAAAGCAACCATTCATGAAAACATGTCTTGGGACGGTGAAATTAGTTAAAGTGGTTGTCTAAGACTTTAATAAATTAACATCCTGTATTATTTTGCACCAGGAAAAAACTAATCTTTTAATGCTTATTACCATAAAACCGTCTTGAAAAAATGTAAGTGACTAAAATCATTGCAAAGAAGAAAGACTCTGAACCAGAGAGACATTAAGAGAAGCACAAGGCAAACAACAAATAATAATAATTGACATAAAATCCTGTTCTCCACTTCACACCTACAGATCTGCACTCATAAAAATATGAGACTGTTCAAAGCACGCAAGTGTGATTTTCCATTTACAACATGTCAAAACTTGGCAAGTACAATCATTTTCATTTATCAGTTTATGAAGACAAAAAAAGTAATGGAAGACTGAGAAAGAACACGGGGCACTCTTGCTTGAGATAAAAGAATGAAAATATTAGTGTAAAAATATCTATAAAAGGCAGGAATAAACAGCTTGTTTACAGCAGAAGTCCTCTATCAGGGTTAGAGAACCATGAGCAACACAACACACTACGGGCACATAAACTGTGACAAAGACAGGCCCTTGCTTTGCTTTGATAACAGAACTGTGTTCAGTGATCTTGTTTACAGATAGGGTCAAGTTTGTTGCTAAAATGGAAAAAAGCAATTACATTATTTATAGAGAGACAAGGGCTCATTCTCAGCAAAACAGTGACACTAACATGGGAGTGTGTGTGTGTGTGTGTGTGTGTGTGTGTGTGTGTGTGTGTGTGTGTGTATTGCACACATCCGTGCTTTGGGAGATTTAAAGCACCTCTGTGACAATAGTCCACCAACCAAAAATCAGCACAATCATTCTTAACATTACAACCTCTGACCTAATATTGTGGAGGTCCACTATAATGCCACCAAAACAGCTTAAACATGTGAAGGCAGGAGTCCTCAGCCTTTCTCAAATTCAAATATTCAAACTGCAGCAAAGCCCAAGGCACTGATAACCTTCATGAACACAGAAATCATTTTTCCACTCTACAATTTATGCATAATTAAATGTTTTATTACATAAGCAAGGCCTGTATTATTTTAGTATTAAAACTGGAGGGTCAGTTCTCCTCTGATCCTTGATGTATGAGGTGAGAGCAGGAGCTCTTACCCCACTTCTTGTACAAAACTCTAATGTGGGATGTAATACTACACACCCTCTTAAGGAATTCAGTCACATCTGTATGGTGTTCACAGCTTGTGAGCCACAGTCAGCCCACTGGTGTTGTTTAGCACAACACAGGTAAACACAAAGTAAACGCCCTAAAACCACAAAGTGGGCATTCCTAGATATTTATAAAATGCTCCTTGCATTAAACTGCTTCAAAAGCACCTGGTGCCATTGCTCTGCGTGAGACTTATGAGCGTAAGGTCATCATTAATTCAAAGGCACAACAAAAACGGCTACACAGCTGACCCATTTTTGGATTATGCCATACAGCTGCAAGCAACAAAGACCATATGCCTTTGGGATAAGCTAACTAAATGGGATGTTTCCAACAAACAAAAGCCAAAACAATGGTTCTTTACAACTTTGTAGTCTATGTGCTTAGTTTCTGACATTAAACATGTATGCATGTGTGCAGGAACAGAGAACCTCTGTGGATATCTGTACGAAGATTAGCAAAGTCAACTTCATGTGAATGGTGCTTAAAATGGTGCAGCTGAGTTAAGTGTGGTTTATATAATAACATGCTATGTTCATTTGTAGAATGAGAAGAACAACCTGACATTCAGACAGAGCTGGCGGGAACAGAGGGGTTTAGAGTTTAGCCATGCGGAAGAGTGATTCAGAACACACAGAGAGAAAGCGAGAGAGGGAGAGAGAGAAAGAGAGAGAGAGAGAGTAAGAAAGAGAGAGAAAAAGAGGGAGAGAGAGAAAGAGAAAGAGGGAGATAGAGAAAGAGAGAAACTGAGCGACGGAGAGAGAGAGAAAGAGGGAGGGATAGAAAGAGGGAGAGAGAAAAGAGAAGAGAAGGTATACTCACGGCTGAGAGTGTGCCGTCTCGTAGCGCTCAAAGGCATGCGAGAGGTCATGTTTGTTGTTCATGTAGCAGTGTGTACACAGGTCGTAGTCAAAACACACCTTGCATTTCCAACGCATCCCCATGATGCCATGCTTCTTACAGCTGTCACAGATGATGTTTGAGTGGCGGACACCTATGAGCAGGAGGAGGAGGATGCAGACAAAGATGGAAACAAGCTACATGAAAAGAACGAAAAACAGCAATTACCCTATGCTGAAGGTGCCTTTGCTGAACGACCATGAGTAACTAACACTGAATTATAACTAATGACACTGGGGGAAAAAGACAAATACATTTTTTATAATTAATACTGTTGTTTGGAAAAACAAAAAAATAAATATTATTAACAAATAAAGCTAACCATCACTCTAGAAAATGAAAGTGTTTAGAGGGATGTATTAACACACAGGGGACATGAAGAAATACTCCTGTTAAGACTGCACAAATGAGACAAAATATCGTACTGGACTATTACATTACTGCTTCTAAAATACTGAAAAAACAATAGCAAAGGCATTAGTGAGATGACATACTTGATGTGACTGGGTTAAAGGGCTGCACAGCTAACACTGTTAAACTATGGCACTCCCCAAAATTTCCATAAAAATATGTCATCAAACTTCCCCCAACTGTAGCTGTAGTTTTAAACTAAAGCTTCGGAAACAAAACATCTTTGCTGATTGACTACACATAGGGCAGGTGTAAAATTTTATACATTAGACTTTTCATTGAACTTTTCCTTGAAGGACTGACCAATAGCAACACCAGAGAAAGTGGTAAGGTGAGCTGGGCTAACATATGTAAATTCATACATATAAATACAGTGAATGCAGAGACAAACTGGCAACAGTACAATTAACCACAAAAACCAGATGGACTGGTATACCGCCCACTACTATTGATTAACCCCCCTCCCTTTTAGTTTTAGAACAAGGTACTGTTTCTGATGTGTGTATAAAATGTGTTAGGGTGTGCTGCATCATTTAACTCCCAGTGTGAAAAAGAGTCACATTCTGGCAGTGATTGAAGTGACAAATATTGCTTATGTCCCATTATAACAATCTGTCAAAATGCTAACAGCCCATAACAAAACCTTCTGTGATTGGTCAGAGCCTCATTTGCCTATTACTACTACGATTACCATGGCCAATGTCACTTCCTGTTTTGCTGCCGGTGCTGCTCGGCGTCTCAGTGTTGCTTTGGCGTGTTTATACTATCGAGTCAACCTGGCGTTTTTTTACAATTATCAAACTATTTTCATTGGTCTACAACGTCATCAGCCCACAGACGAGAGACGACAGGTCCGATAAACAGTAAGTTTCAGTATGAAGTTTGGTGAGGGCCTTCTCTGCACGGAGTGCGGCATTTTTAGTTTAGCCCCTCTCTCCGTCAGGACTAGCGAGAAGTTTACTTAGTTACGGATCTGACGGAGAAGGTTTCAGAGTTAGAGGAGCGCATCCGGATTTTAACTAGGGATAGGAGACGAGAGTTAGGCGTGTCACTAGTCAGTCCGGGTGCGTTAGGGGAAGATAGCTCGCCCCTGACTCCGGCTGTAGAACCTTCGCAGCAGGGCGATTGGGTGATGATTCGGTGGCATAATCGCAGTGCTCTCCCTCGCAGGACAGCTTCCCCTTGCGAGCACCACTCTCCTCCCTTTCACGTGTCAAACAGGTTTGCCCCACTCAGTGAAGCGCCAGCTGAGAAGTGTGTTCACAGTGCTCTGGTTATAGGTGATTCAGTTCTTTGACACGTGAAATTAGCTACTCCTTTAGGGACTCCAGCACCAGCTACTGTTAGGTGCATACTGGGTGCCAGGGCGTCGGACACTGGAGGGAACTTGAAGCTGCTAGCTAGTTATGGGTATGAGAGGATAGTGTTTCATGTAGGGGTTAATAATTTAGGTAGTCGCTGCTGACAAACCAGTGCCGAAGCCAGGAGGCAGACAGACCGGCTAAACTGACCGTCCGCTAGCTGCCTTGAATCGGCACCTAGGTTTAACCCTAGCTTCTATAATATTAAGACTGAGTCTGTCCCCCAAACAAAACCGAAAAGTAAGACATTTCAAAAAGCGTGCTTGAATAATTGTATTAATCTCTCTCATACTACCAGTAAGCTTATATCTAAAACTAAAGCTGGGACTGCTAAACATTAGATTGCTCACTCCTAAAGCTGCTCTTGTCAATGAATTAATAACTTGATACCCTATACCCTACAGAGGCCTAGTTTAGACTTGAGTTTGTTGCTCTAAACGAGCCTACACCTCCAGACTACAACTACGTACACAGTCCTAGACTAAACGGTAGAGGGGGAGGCACAGGAGCTATATAGAATTTCCTTAAGTATGAAACAGATAACTGAGTTTAAATTCTGGTCCTTGGCCACCAGGGCCACATGCAGAGTATTTACAAGATTTCAGCTTTTTATAGCAAATTTAGCAGTATGCCGCGATAATATAATTATTGGAATATTTAATATTCACTTTGAAAAAGAACAGGATCCTCTAAAATCTGCATTTACCTGAATTCTAGAAACTGTTGGCTTCACCCAACATGTAAAAGGGCCTACTCACTGCTGTGGCCACACGCTTCACTTAATCTTGGTGTTACTGTGGATAACATAACTATTCTTCCACAGTAATCTCAGATCTCTACCTTATTACATACTCCCAGAAATATCAATCACAACTGAACGCTTTGAGAACTCTCTTCGTTCCACACTAGACTACGTCGCACTTCTAAGATGTAAAAAGCTGGACAGAAAAAGCTGGCCCAAACAAGTGCTTTAAAACGATCAAACACGTGTTTTAAAGCAAAATGTACGCAGACTTGAGTGTAAATGTCAATCTACCAATATGATTCCACTACCGCCCGGAAGGAGAGCCTTAAAGACCACAACAGAGCACTTACCACAGCAGCCTCAGCCTATTTATCATCCCTCACTGAAACTAATAAAAATAATCCTAAATTTCTAGGTTAGTACTATTTCTAAACTAACTAGGAACCAGGGAGGTGCTGAACCACAGGTACCTGCAAACTATACTAGTGATGTTTTTTATGGACTTTTTCAACAATAAAGTAGAAATAATTAGACAAGAAATTCAATGTAAAAATTCAATGCCATCACATTTACCGCCTGACTCAGCAATCGTTCTAAGATTTTAGAGTCATGGCCCACCAGTTATGTTCGTTACTAAACAAAACATCTGGCAACTGCAGACCAGAATTTCCTCAGTGGAGTGTTTCTCTTGTTTTTCGTTTTGTTCTTCTTAAAGCCCTTAAACTGTAAAAAATATTGGTGATTACCCATACATTTTACTGTATTTTTATTACAAAAAATCCATTAAATTATTACTGTATTTACCCTGCTTATACCAAAGAAAACAGTAGCGCATACCAAAGAAAACGCCCGTGCATGAATTAATTGTGGGAGACGGCAGTTCAGTGTACACTGTCCAGCACGTATACAGGTTTAGTAATAATAATAAATTATTATTAATAATAATAATAATAATAATAATAATAATAAAGCTTTACCTTTATATGTTAAGGGCAATGTATTAAGCTGAGTTTAAAATGAAATTAAAGTGTCATTTTTTCTTAGAATCGAACTAATAATTGCTGGCGAAAACTCCAGAAAATTTGTGGAAACGCAGATATACTCCACATTTTTTTTAATAATCATCATAACACAGAAACAGCCTTAGTAAAGATAGAAAATGATCTTTTACTGTCCGCTGACAAAGGATTTGTCTCTTCGCTGGTTCTGCTTGACCTTAGTGCAGCTTTTGACATGACTGACCACTTCATTTTACTTGACAGACTAGAAAATCTTGTCGGAGTCACTGGAACCGCCTTATCCTTGTTTAGATCATACCTGACTGACCGCTATCAGCAAGATACGCTTTAGCAAGAGTCTTAACTTGCACCCCTCACATATATAAATAATTATCTGTATATTTAAACAGAACTTACTCTCTTTTTTTGTCTGAGGGCAACTGCTGCACATTTAACTAGCTCGACTGATCGCCTTGGGACCCCAGGTCATCATCTACTGGGGCCTGCAATCACTGGGGCCCCGTGCCAAAATGCCCTCGACTGGTTTCGGCAGCTCACAACTCCCCAAATTTGGGGCAACTGCTGCTTAAAGCTCCAGTGGAGATGGTTGCTCCTGCTCCTATTGTTTATGGACTACAGATTCTCAGTTACCCTTCCAACAAAATTTACCTCTATGGACACGTAGTGGTTTCAACTCTGTTAGCCATAGCTAGCCTAATCTTGTTCATGAAGGTCTTCTCTTGTTATTTATCCCCATAAATACTCTTTTCTTTCTATCCTGAGGAGGATGGGTTCCCCTTTTGAGTCTTGGTTCCTCCCGATGTTTCTTCCTCCAGCTGAGGGAGTTTTTCCTCGCCTCTGTTGCCTGTGGCTTACTCACTAGGGCTCGGACCTGTACTCTGTAAAGATGCATTGTGATAACTTGGTTGTACAAAGCGCTATATAAGTCAAATTGAATTGAACTGAATGTCGTGACAAGAGATTCAGAAGAGATTGCTGCACGTTCCTCTAGTGAGTTTTTTTTAACATTTGAAACTGACTACAGTTCCCTATTTCTTGTCTATGCAGTTAATTTAAGTTTCAAATATACTAATAACAAAGCTGATTTCAGTACTTCATTTACTGAATACAGAAGGCCTAATGTGTATCAATCCCTCGTTCCAAAATATGACTGAAACAAGAACATACAAAATATCCAGCCAAAATATCCAATCAATTACAGCCACAGAAAGGAAAGAGAAAGGAAATGTAGTACATGAGACGTATGACACACGAGGGTAGAACACTAAATTGTGGAATTAATGTAGACATAAGGTGGCTAAATCTACAACTGGCCTCATTCAGACGAGTGTACAGGGACAAATTATTCTAGGATATTCAAGGAGAAGAGAGCCACACTCAGGTGTGGTGAGCCCATGAGGCGAAAGGACTGGAAACAGTAAGGGCTCAAACAGTGAAGCATTCATTTAAAGGAACTGGCTAATGAGGAGCTGGCCTTCTGCTTACAGAGCTGTTGCCCTTTAGGAACGCACTTGTTCTGAAAACTCTCTTTGATTTGCTCACTCACTCACACTCTTTTGCTCCATTAATCTGAAGAATATCATCTGAGGCAGAAGAATGCTGCCTTTAATGATGCGGGGGAAAAGGCATCTCCGTTTAGCAATAAGCATTTACTTGGGTATAAATACAGATGGGCCCTTTTTGGCAAAACTGCTAGGAGCGGGAGAGAGAATGAGAAAAAGAGAGAACTCATGAGAGAGAGAGAGAGAGAGAGAATGAGAGACAGAGAGAAAGAAATGAGAGAATGAGAGATAGAGCAGAGCGTGCGAGAGACAGAGGGAAATGAAATGATATCGTGAGAGACAGAGACAGAAATGAGTAAGAAAGAGACAGAGAGAGAGAAATAAAGGGAAGTGATATTCTACTGCATCAGGCAAGTTAACCTGCTGTTGTGGACGAACACAACATACAAGTGCAGACACAGGACAGACTACTCCACTGGAGGGAGTGAGAGACTGCAGGTGTGATCACACAGACAGGAATTAACAGCACAGCAAACACTCCAGGTGCTGCAGGTAATGAGGGTTATGAGTGACAGCATATTTTCCATATAAGAAAGAATTAATGGGTTGGGTGTGTCTGTGTAAGAACAAGATGGAAAAGGGTGTCCGATCAACTAAAGATCAGTTAAGATCCAGTTTATATAAACGGAAAGTTGGAAAGTACAAATGGAAAGGGACCCAATCCAATTTGTGACAGGTGGTTTATCAAACCATGCTCTTGTGAAGCCAAATGTATTTGCTTAGATTTTAGATCACGATTGAAATTTTGGTAACACTTTATAATAACTACACCCTATGAATCATTAGTTAAGCATTGGTAAATAGTTAATTAATCATTTATAAA